>RYFJ01001704.1:0-179588 GCA_003991445.1 Oryza meyeriana var. granulata | reverse complement strand
GAGAGCCCGACCGGTTGGCGGTAGAAGTATGTGCACCACTACTGGTCTGCTGACACAGCACTTATCATCGCCTTATCTTGGCTATGTCGAGGGTGGCCTATGTCAGGCTTGAGCTGGAGTTGTCCGCAGGTTGCAGCGCCACGCGTTCTGTGTGCTGACGAGATGTCTGGCGCCAACTTTGGTCTAGAGGATCTGTGCTGAAGCAGTTGCCCTAGCCCTGCAAGTCTGTCATTGCGACCGCGAATCGGGCCTCCTCTTGTTGCTGTAGTCGATGTGCCTCCTCTTGTTGGCCCCTCTTGTAGTCGGGTGGCGCGCCTCCGGTGGAGGGTTGAAGCCATGAAGATCTCTCGGGGCAGAAGGAAACATCCCAGACTGCAGGGTGTTTCGACCGTGTCACTGGAGTCAGAATCCGATAGTTGATCGTGTGAGAGCAGTAAGTAGACACTCCTGACCTCCCCTAGATCCAATCTGAACGGCTCTGCCGTATCCAAATGAAGCATATAGGATCGGGTCAGCCCGCAGGATGTAACCTGTGCGTTCCGGTCTGCAAGGGAGAGTAACATCTCTCCCCCTCTAGCCCGACCCGCGGCTCGAGGCCAATGTGCGAGTCGGACGCCGAGGGGAGGATGTCCTGAGACCCGGACAGGTCATAGATCACCAGCAATGACGAGGGTGGCTGCAGTGTCTTTCGGGACCGACTGGCGTGGAGTCGGCTGGTTCCGTCGGCGTTGGATCAGGTCTATGTTGGCCAAGGTGTTGCCAACTGGTCAGCGACAAAGTCGAGCTCCAAAATTATCTGTGGTTCCAGGGAAGAATCTTGCCTGCCAGTCAACTCCGGTCGCTGGATCCACGAGTTTGAGATGTAGATTTCACCGAATCCCCTACCTGGCGCACCAACTGTCAATGTTTTACATTGGCAATATGATATAGGGCTACTCAGCGGATCAAAACCGGTGATTGCCAAAGGAACAAACGGGGGAGTTTATACTGGTTCAGGCCCTCGATTGGGTAATACCCTACTCCAGTTGTGGTGTATTTCCTTGAGGATGTATGTTGCTTCTATGAGCTTATGCCCTCTGGGGGTGCCCCTGCCTCCCCTTATATACTGGGCGACAGGGGTACAAGGGTGTGTCCCAGCCGATTACACAGCCAAGGGATCTCCTCTTGAAAAGATATACCTACCTGATAGGACTGTATATTCCTTTCAACAAGGCAAAGTCTTCGTTCTATCATATCTTAAGACAAGGCTAGCCCCATCGCTCTGTCGAGGGCCCATATTGCTTTGTGATGGATACCGAGGCCCATTGGCCTCCATAGGAGTAGACTTGGATAAGGTCTCGGTTTTGGTCCCTAATCAACTTCTTTATCATCCATGCGTTCCTTGCGGCTCGTCTCTTTCCCCTCACCCAAAGCAAGTATTACTCTGCAAACGAGAACACACAAAACTCATGGTGCAATAATGGCCTGTTTCAAATATATTAATACGGTAAATCTTACGGGTAGAAAGATACACCTTTGTGATGAATACAAAGGTAGCTATGGTCATATCGAGCTGTGATGTCCTCATCATCAGAGGTATTAAAAAACCTTATTCATATATATGAATTGAACATAATTCAAATGCTTAGGTATAGAAAAGACATAGCAGTTATATATTCTAAGAGTGTCGATGAAGGAGCCATCTTCATTCTTTAGCTGATAAGCCCTCGGGCGTGTCACCTCAGTAATAATGAATGACCCTGCCATAAGAGAGATAATTTATGCCTGTATTCGGTGGTCTGTTATTGTTGCGTAATGCAAGATCTCCGCACTGAAAAGTGCGGGCCATGGATAATTACGACTGTGATAACACATGCAAGCCTTGTAGGTATCTAGCGACTAGCGTGCACTATCCCTTGCTTCTTCCAACTGATCTAAGCTCGACTAGTCGTCTACATTGGATTTGTCTTTAAGAGTGGTCGAAACTCACGGACGAGCCAAACTCTAACTCAGTAGTAACATGGCCTCAACACTGTGACAAGGAAGAAAGGGAATTGTCCTGTTGCCCGATTGACTGTTGTTTGGAGTGACCACTGAATAGATGGGAGCTCTTGGACCCATCGCCATGCGTATGGCCGTAGTGTCGAACACCTCGTTCTTGATGTCTTTACACGCTCCACCTAACCCATTTACCTTGTGATGTTGCCACAGAAGCATAGCAGATGCTTGTGTGACTCGTCACAAAAATCCTGAAGACGCCGCCTGCCGAACTAAGGTGCCGTTGTCCAGCAATTATGCAAGTTGGGGACTCCAAGATCGCGTATATGATACTCAGTGTTGAAGTTTGTTGCCCTGGCCGCAGTGTGGTTGCCACATGTTTATCCTCAATCCACTTGGTGAACTTGTCCACAATGATGAAAAGATGTGTGAACCCTCCTGGCGCTTTCTTAAACGACCCGACGTGTCAAGCGCCCAAAACTATGAAGGGGAATGAAATTGGGATTGTCTGCAACTCTTGAGATGGGAGATGTATTTGCCGAGTGAAAAATTGGCATCCCTCGCATGTCCGAACAGTGCCTTTGGCAACAGTAACCGCAATCTCCAGAAGAATCCTTGCTGTAAGCATTCTGGACAAACATCCTTCATGCACATGGTTCCCACAAATGTCTAAGTTGGATCGATTGCAGGATTTGCTTGTCCTTCTCAGTGTCACAAACGCATGAGGACCCTAGATGCCACTTCAATGATATAGGTCTTCGGCCGACTACAATAAAGCTCTTACTCCAGTGCTTGACTTGTTCCAACTTCGTTGTGGTCTTCTAGGAGGCTCGTCGTCTTTAAGTTTAGGAATTGGATAATTGGACTCCATCAGTCTTGAGAAATAATGAGCACCTCCATTGATTCTGGGTTTGGCTCAACCCCCGACTACATGGGTTTAGGCTCCAGTAATTGCTCAAACAAAAACACCAGTTCGCGACCACTTCGCGTTTGGATTCCCATGTTAGTATTAACTTGGTCTACAGCTTCGTTGTATTGCAGAGACATGTGTGATTTCTAGCCCATCAAAACTTGTTCTCCAACTTGTGTACCTCTTGGTAGTATGCCGTCATGTTGTTGTCCGAGCATGACCAGTCTTTCATGATTAGATTCACCACGAGTTGTGAATCCCCGCAAACCACCAACCGTTGGATACCGAGCGATATGGCGATACGGAGTCTATGGATGAGTGCCTCATACTCGGCGATGTTGTGAGATGCTAGAAAGTGAATTTAAAGTACGTATTTGAGTTTTTCTCCATTGGGTGATGTCAGCACGACACCAGCGCCTGCTCCACCGATCCTTAGAGAACCATCGAGGTATATTGTCTAGTATTCAAGCTTGTCCGAAGGTGCAGCCAATTGAACCTCTATCCACTCAGCTACAAAGTTAGTGAGTGCTTGAGACTTGATTGTTGTTCGTGGTTGAAAGGTGATGTCAAACGCCATCAACTCAAGTGCCCATTAAGCGATCCTGTCGGTAACTTTGCTATTGTGTAGAACATCGCCGAGTGGGAACGACGTGACGACTGTGACCGGGTGACCTTGGAAATAATGCACCAGCTTCTGTAAAGTGATGAGTAAATCGTATAACACCTTCTGGACCTGAGGATACCGCATCTTGGATTCTCCCAAGACCTCGCTGACAAAGTAGACTGGCCGTTGTACCTTTTGGATATGACCTGCCTCTTCACGTTCCACCACCAACACCGTACTAACGACCTGAGTAGTTGCCACAAGATATAATAGGAGTGGCTCCTGGGGTATAGGTGATACTAGCACGGGTGGTGATGTAAGAAACTTCTTGAAATCTTCTGAGGCTTGTTGGGCTTTAGGCGTCCACTAGAAATTGTCAACTTTCTTCAGGAGCTTGAAAAATGGCATACCCCATTCTCCCAGTCAAGAAACAAATTGGCTGAGTGCCACCATGCAGCTGGTCAACTTCTGGATGTCCTTCTAACAAGTCAGGGGGCCATGTTCATGATTGCATTGATCTTCTATGGGTTTGCCTCTATGCCATGATGTGAAAGAATGAAACTGAGTAGTTTTTCCGAAGGTGCACTTTTCTGAGTTCAACTTCATCTTGAATTGTCGAAGACTTTGAAAAGTTTCTTCAGAAAAGCGCTTGATGAAGTCCTAGAGTGACTCGTTTTTCCTCTGGTGACACTTGTATAGATCATACTCAAATCCTAGCCTCTCGTAGGTGCTCTGGAAGTTTGCTACGAACCATTCACGGAGTTCCCCTAGGAATCAATTGACCCTCTGGGAAGCCCCGTTAGCCATGTCTTTGCTGAGTCGGCTAGGGTGTCAGGAAGATAATTGGCCATTGCCTTGTGGTCATAGTTAACCAGGATTGCCAATGTATACATAGTCAACCAGGATTTTGAATCGGTCTTGCCATCATACTTGTCAATTCCAGTCGGTTTGAAACCTGATGGTCAGTCGACTTGGCATAGCTCGCTTGTGAAAGCGGGAACTCTATCGTCCAAGTGGGGTGAGTGACTGCGGCAGAGGAACCGCTCATGGTGGAGGCCAAAATGCTCATGTTCATCTTCCAATCGGTGGCGTTCGTCTTCCTCGCGCTCACGTCGGCGAGCATTGATGTCGTGACGGAGATCACGGTGTAGTCATTCTCGGGTGCCGCGGTTGTCACGGCGTTCATCATTTTGGTGTTGCCGGCGATACCTGTTGTGGTCTTGTGATCTGCGGAGAGATTCCAAGTGTTGTCAGTTGTGTCTCGTTGCTTGGCGTCTATCTGCGGTTGACAAAGTTGCAGCTTCAGAATTTGTTTTGCTTGAGAGGACAAGGTATCTGTAGTATCTTGGTGCTGTTTTACTGCTGCAGCGGTTATCATTGCCTTGATTCTGGCAATCGTTGGCGTTGCTTGGTGATCGGGTCCCACCTACAGGGTATTCAATAATGTTGCAGTGGCCACAATGTTCTGTTGCGGGGTGACAAAGACATCGTGGTCACCTACTCTAGTCTAGAGGATGTTTTGTTGTGCTTGCCGCCTAGTCCTACGCAGCTCACGGTTGCCCGCATCCCGTTCGGCTTGCAAGCGTCGGTCTTTTTCTTCCTTTTGCTCACGCAGTTGGTGAGCCTCAGTCAGTGTGTATCTTGACTTGGGCTACCCCTTTTGATGCCATGAAGACTTCATGTGGAGGTGAGAAGCTTCCCGAGTTACCCTCCGACTGGGTGTTAGAGTCCGAGTACTAAAGCGGGGTGATGATAACTCCAATCTCCCTAGATCTGATCCCGTGTGGCTCAAGGCCATATCCGAGTCAAGTCTAGAGGATTGGAGAAGTCGTGTCAAGGTGGAGCTGAAGACAGTTGTGCTGTTTGCGAGTCCATGTGGGGGATTGACAATCTCATCTCCCCTAGATCTGATCTCAACCAGCTCAGGGCCATGTCCGAGTTGAACACTAGGAAAGAGAGTTGCACCAGGACCCGTAGACCTTGGGTGTCACCGAAGTAGGTTGTTGAAGATTGTCACAACGTTGATGAGGCCAACTAGCACGAAGTTGGCTTGACCTGTACCCGATCGGGTTGAAACCGAGTCAGACAGAGTGAGGTTGCTGAAGTCGTTAGCGATGAAGTCGAGACTCCCGAAGCTGAAGGCTTGTCTGGGAGGGAAGGCAATGCCGACGACTCTAGTGATTGGATCCATTGGGCTTGTTGATGATGATCTCGACGATGCCCCTACCTGGTGCACCAACTGTCGATGTTTTATATTGGCTGTATTGAATATGGGGCTATTCATCGGACCTAAACTCAATGGATTCGAAAGGACACATAGGATTATACTGGTTCAGGCTCTCGGGGTGGGTAATACCCTATTTCCAGTTGTGGTGTATTATTTTTGCTATATTCTCTAGAGAGATTGGTTATGCCCCAGGGGGCTCCCTGCCTCTCCTTATATACCGGAGAGGTAAGGATTACAAGGTAGGAAACCCAGTCAGACACGACCAAGGGCTCCCCTTATCAGAACATAGAGTATCTGGGTAGAACTATATCCCTTTCCTTGTCGTGCAAGGTTACATGAAGCTGAGTCTTACTCCATCCCTAATTGTATGGAATAGCCCACCCTTCCGAGTGGCCGTATTTGCCTTCCTTGAGATACCCAGGGCCCATGGCCTCCACACATGGCTATTCAAATAGTTTTACTCTGGCCAAAGGTGTACAACTATACCCACAAGATACGGCCCCATGCACGTTCCCATGCGCCGGCGTGCCACCATGGCACCCCGCGAAGAGATTTGGAACATGAGAATCACCTTGGGTTTTTGCATATTCATCTTCAGTTCATCCATGCGATGTTGCGGGCAAAGACTACATGCAGGCACCGTTCCAATTGTCAAGAAACAACTACGATGGACGACGACGGCTTGGCAGCGGTGCCCCTTGCGGAATCGTCCTCCTCCAATGTGACGGAGTTGAGGGGACAGAGATGGAGGGAGAGACCAAGAGCATAGACAGTGGCTGTTCCACAGATGAGGCGAGGCCCTGTCGCCTGTAGCATCCACCCCTCGCCGCTTCACGGCCGTCTCGCCGCCTGAACAGAGAAAGTCCCTCCTGCCTCCACCGCCTCCGTGGCCTTGGTCCTGTACCCGGCCACCGCGTCCTCATCCTACTGCAGCAAGATGACACCTCGCATCTAACACCACAACATTGAAGGGAGAGCAGAGCAGAAGAAGTGGATAGCGACTCCTCTCTCTCTCTCTCTCCCCTCTCTCTGAGGAAAAAGATGGTGCAAAACCCATGCACAAAACATGGGTGACTTGATGAACATGATGAACAGTTCATATTACAGAACAGACCACACTACTAATCAGTAATCACTTTATCAACCAAAATCAAAACTACGTGCAGAAACAGAGAAAAACCAACCCTGAAATTCCACGAAGCTACAATCTAGATAGCAACATTGCCGATGTGCAAAAACAAGCAGGCGACCATATCACGGTACCACCATCTCATCAACCATCCAACCCGCACACATGCCAATTAGACAAAGTAAAAACACCAAGCAGAGAGATCATCTCTTACGATGTAGGTGAGCTGGTCAGGATCAACAAGCTCGTCGCCCCCACTCCGTCTCCCGCCGCCGCCGGTGGAAACCTCACCCTCCTCGAGCTCGAGCTCCCCCTCCTCGTGCCTTGCCACCACCACCCCACAGCTGCGCCTGGCCACCACCGCCACCCCCTCCTCCTCCTCCCTCCTCCCCCACCACCGCCCCATGCCCATCATCTCACATCTCCCACAGCCGCGGCGGTGAGGGTGGGGGCACGGATCGGTGACGCCGCGAGGGTGATGAGGGAGAGGGACCAGCGATGGCGATGAGGACTGGCGGAGGATCAGCAAAGGCGCCGATCGGCAACCAGAAGGCCGCTGGGTGGGAGTGACGACGGATGGCGACGAGGCGAATGCCGAGAGGCGATGGTGAAGAAAGGCTTCGCATGGTGAGGGGAGGGCACAAGATGGAAAAGGGTCGTGACGCGCAGTTCGGCAAGGAACGTCCAGCGGCGTGGATCAAGACAGCCGCGGCTGAGAGGAGAGTGTTTAGGGTTCGATTCGAAGCAGCAAGGGCAATAGGGGAGGCAGGGGATCTGTGTGTGGGAGGGGGAGGGATGAGAGGGGGCATCGGGAGGCTATGGTGCTAGAGAGGGAGGAGCGTGGGATCAATGTGAGCCACTGGATCTGAAGTGGAGGAGCATGGGAGAAATCTGAGACCTTGGAGGGAGAATCACCACCACCACAAGGGTCTTTTTAAGTCGTATAGATTCATTGTGTTTTTTACTATACCAAGAAAAATCCTTAATTGATTATTGTGCATTAACCGTTATTTATGGTGTCAGCTGACAGAAGGGGGCCAGCACCGACAAGTGGGCCCCACGAGTCAGTGACTCATGGCGGGTGGCACATGGTGGACTGCGTCCACTGCAGCTAGGTGCGGCTGCGCCACGTGGCCACCGACGCAGCAGACACAGCGGACGGGATTGCTGACATAGTGCTCACATGGAAGGGGCAGCGGGCACCCGAGGTGCGGCTACACGGACAGCCCTAATCTGTCGAAGCAGATCGGACGCCCAGGGCGGCGGCTAGCATGCTCCCCGGCTGCAACCGGCAGAGCGGCTACTCGTGCAGACCCCTCGCACTGCATGGCAGCCTCCTCCCGCTCGGTCATCGCCGCCTCACGGCATGCAAGCTCCAGTTCGCGCTCTTCTGCCCACACCTTGAGGACAGCGAGGGCCTCCTATTGGTCCTCGAGTTCCCTCAGAGCTTCCGTGGCCTCCTCCCTTGCAGCGATGGCCTTGACATGTTTCGCGTCTAGGGCGGAGCGTTCCCACTCCACCTCGGCCACGTCACGCTCGTAAACCACCTTGGCGGTGCAGACAAGTGACTCTAGCTGTTGGCGCCCCTCCTGGAGGTGGACCTCCTTTGTGGCCCAGGCGGAGTGCATCTCGTCGAGCTCGCCCACCCATCAAGGGTGGCCTCTCAGAGCTCCTCCACTTGGTCCCGGGCGTGATTCAGCGACACCGGGAAGGACGCTCAGGGTCCCCACCTCGGGGCATTGAGCCATGGCGTGTGTCGGAGGAGGGAACTCCAACCACGGGGAGTCTGGGGACCCCCCCTTTGAGGTTCGGCCAGGGGAGTTGTTCACAGGACGACTATGGCGTCGGGACGATGGCACGTAAGGGAGGCAGGAGAAGTAGACAGGTTCGGGCCGCGCGGAGGCGTAATACCCTACTCCTGTGTGTGTTTGCTATGTGGGAGATGAATGTGGTTTGTTCTTACAAGGTGTTCTCAAGGGATGCTCAAGAGCTCGCCCTCACTTGGCAATGAACTCAGTCTCTTGCTTTCTGGAGCAGCTCAGGAAGCTCTACCAGAAGCCGGACTCGAAGAAGAAGAAGAACCTCCGAAGCTGAAGTCGAAGACCAAGACCCCTTTTCTCCGTGGGCATGGATCCTCCTTTCATAGTCTAAGGGGAGTCCACACTGCCCAGTACACAGCTTTTCCATATACGATATGTCTCGTCGTACACGTCTGCGGCCGCCTGTTGAGCCACGCCGGAGTTGGTTCAGGACGTCCTGTCGTCACGTCGCTCGGCTGCTGCGGGCGGCTAGGTCGTGAAGTTGTGACAGTGCACGCCACAACTGCCAGAGTGTGGAAAATTGAAGCCCTCTTAGTCAAAAGTTCTCTAACTGCACAGGGAGCCGGCCCACGGGGGGCCGTCATGAGAGTCCACATGTGGCAGAGCGGGCGACAGGGGCGACGCGCCCCTATTGACGCCAAAATTTGGTACGGTTCGTTATCAGGTTCGGTTAAGGAAAGAGGCTATATCAGCCGATGGAAGCTAATCCAGAAGAGCCCGAATTTGGAAAGGAATAGTGAAGACCACGACATGACAGTTAATTACCTTATCTATTAATTAGGTAGTTTTAATAATTTTTAGGAAACCTGATCTCGTGTCTGATCAGGACTTGTTAATTTTCCTTTTATAGTTAGGAAACTCCTGTTTCGTGTCCGATCAGGACTGTATCAACTTGGGGTATAAATACGTATGCCCGGGGACCATGTAAACTATCTCACAGATCAATACAACTTCAGCGCATCGCCACCCTTTTCGACGGGTTCTTGCTTCTCGAGCCGGGCTGCATCGGTTAGGTCCGAACTCCTGCGAGAGGGTAAGACTCGTCACCCCTTACCATGGTGTATCTATTCTGTCTACGGCTGCATTAGTTAAGTTTGATCTCTTAGGCCGAGTGGATATATCACATCACGCGTGTGTAGATTTTATCAGCTTACTGGGTGTAATTTATCGTCAGTTTGTGCTGCATCGGTTGGGTCCGACCTACTAAACTGCTAGTGATAAGCTATTCCTGCTAGGTTGATAGATTTTATGCAAGCGTTTTATCGGAATGTATAGCTGATAAGTTATCATATAGTTCATCACATGCATTAGATCTATCGGCTCATCGAGGTTCTTTTATCATTATTAATCTGTGCTGCATCAGTTAAGTTTGACCTACTAGATTGATAATGATAGATTTATCCTTGTTAAGCCGATGGGTGTTTATGCGATGTTTTATCGGAGTGCCTAGCCGATAAGTTATCTTTTACTAGATAAAGCCGACTACATTGTCTTGATCATTATTTCGATTATCTACACTATCATCGGCTTTCCAGCTGATGCACATGTTCTATTGGTAGTCGGCTGATTTATTCATTTATATCGTTATCGGTTTCCTAGCCGATACACAAGTGCTGTCGGCAGTTAGGCAGTCGGCTCGAGTGCCATCGGCAATTGGCTGGAAGGAGTCTGTATCGGATGTTTGGCCGATTGGATCAGTGATCTAATATTTTCCATCTCCTTGTCAATTGCTGGGTCAAATTGACTGGCACGCCCGCGAACCTCAACTATTTAGGACCTGCACTGGAGCTAAGCAGGTCTCCCAGGCCTTCTCGTGTCTTAAGGCGCCGAACCATATCATCGGCTCGTTCCCGACGCTGCCGGTGATTTTCGGCGTCAACACATTTTTGGCACGCCCGGTGGAACACAGAACTTCGACTTGGCTGGAAAGGAGGTCAGCACAAACAACGTGATTCTAGTCACAATGGAAGACTTGACCGAAGAACAGAGACAACAAGTGGAGCAGAACATTGCTGAATTTCAGAAGCTTTGTCTAGAATCCTTCGGTATGACAGATGAAGGGCCGATTTAGCAGTCACAATTACCAAAACCAGTTCTGGTTGGCGAATCGAGCCATACATCGCCTGCAAGTTCACAGAAGCCACTTCAAGAGATGATTAATGAAGCAGTTCAGCATGCATTGATAAATCAATCTGGGATATTGGTGAACACATTACAGAGCTTGATCATGAAGGTGGTGGAGCCGATTCAACTGGCTGGGGGGCAACAAGATGGAATTCCTCAAGGATATCATCAGACTGCATACTATGGGGGGCATCGACAGAGTCATCCAGGAGCTGTCCTTGAGTACAATTATCAGAGAGAATATCAGAAGCAGAATCGGCTACCAACTCCACCTCCGCATTATCATGTCGAAGATCCAAGGGAAGAAGATTGGACAGCAAGAGTCACAGAGGTGGTGAAAGAGCAATTCGGTCTAAAACCGAAGAAGGAAACATTTATGTATCGGCCTCCATATCTAGATTGGTTTGATAGAATTCCATTGCCGCGCCGATACAGAGTACCAGACTTCTCCAAATTCTCAGGGCAAGATGATGTATCTACAGTGGAACATGTCAGCCGATTTTTGGCTCAGTGTGGGCAGGCATCGGCTGAAGAGGCTCTAAGAGTTAGATTTTTCCCGCTATCGTTGTCCGGATCGGCTTTCACATGGTTTTCTTCGCTACCACCAAATTCAGTTTGGGGTTGGGCCGATTTGGAAAAGCGATTCAATAAATATTTCTTTACTGGGATTCAGGAGAAGAGTTTAACAGATTTAACATCGGTAATACAGAAGCCGGATGAATCAGTCGCAGAATATATCCAACGGTTTCGTGATGTTAGAAGCCGATGTTATAGTTTAAGTCTGGATGATGCAAAGCTGGCTGAGTTAGCATTCCAAGGTTTGTTGGCTCCGATCAAGGAAAGATTGTCATCACAAGACTTTGAGAGCCTAGCACACCTAGTACAGAAGGTATCGGCTCATGAAAGCCGATTTCAAGAGGCTAGGAAGCAATGTTGAGGCCCAAACAGAAGAATTTTGAAGTTTGATAACAAACTCCGAAATTGGGGGGCATGTGTTGACGCCAAAATTTGGTACGGTTCGTTATCAGGTTCGGTTAAGGAAAGAGGCTATATCAACCGATGGAAACTAATCCAGAAGAGCCCGAATTTGGAAAGGAATAGTGAAGACCACGACATGGCAGTTAATTACCTTACCTATTAATTAGGTAGTTTTAATAATTTTTAGGAAACCTGATCTTGTGTCCGATCAAGACTTGTTAATTTTCCTTTTATAGTTAGGAAACTCTTGTTTCGTGTCCGATCAGGACTGTATCAACTCGGGGTATAAATACGTATGCCCGGGGACCATGTAAACTATCTCATAGATCAATACAACTTCGGCGCATCGCCACCCTTTTCGACGGGTTCTTGCTTCTCGAGCCGGGCTGCATCGGTTAGGTCCGAACTCCTGCGAGAGGGTAAGACTCGTCACCCCTTACCACGGTGTATCTATTCTGTCTACGGCTGCATCGGTTAAGTTTGATCTCTTAGGCCGAGTGGATATATCACATCACGCGTGCGTAGATTTTATTAGCTTACTGGGTGTAATTTATCGTCAGTTTGTGCTGCATCGGTTGGGTCCGACCTACTAAACTGATAGTGATAAGGTATTCCTGCTAGGTTGATAGATTTTATGCAAGCGTTTTATCGGAATGTATAGCTGATAAGTTATCATATAGTTCATCACATGCATTAGATCTATCGGCTCATCGAGGTTCTTTTATCATTATTAATCTGTGCTGCATCAGTTAAGTTTGACCTACTAGATTGATAATGATAGATTTATCCTTGTTAAGCCGATGGGTGTTTATGCGATGTTTTATCGGAGTGCCTAGCCGATAAGTTATCTTTTACTAGATAAAGCCGACTACATTGTCTTGATCATTATTTCGATTATCTACACTATCATCGGCTTTCCAACTGATGCACATGTTCTATTGGTAGTCGGCTGATTTATTCATTTATATCGTTATCGGTTTCCTAGCCGATACACAAGTGCTGTCGGCAGTTAGGCAGTCGGCTCGAGTGCCACCGGCAATCGGCTGTAAGGAGTCTGTATCGGATGTTTGGCCGATTGGATCAGTGATCTAATATTTTCCATCTCCTTGTCAATTGCTGGGTCAAATTGACTGGCACGCCTGCGAACCTCAACTATTTAGGACCTGCACTAGAGCTAAGCAGATCTCCCAGGCCTTCACGTGCCTTAAGGCGCCAAACCATATCATCGGCTTGTTCTCGACGCTGCCGGTGATTTTCGGCGTCAACAGCCCCGTCGCCTCGCCATTAATGCGGGTGGTTGGAAGAGTTGGTCCGCTCGAGTCAAGCTCGGGCCCGGGGCAGAGAGCTCGTCGAGCCCTCCGCACGCACAAGGCGCCGAGTTCCTTAGGGACGAAGCTGTGGTCCCCGGGCCCGGGGAGCGCACCCGGGGCCCGGGAATGCCCCCGCAATGTGCCCTAGGGACGCGACCCGGGGCTGAAGCTGTGGGTCCCGGGACCGGGGGCCGAGGCCCGGGCACGGGAAGTCCCAGTAATGTGCCCCGGAGACGTGACCCGGGGCTGGAGCTGTGGGTCCCGGGACCGGGGGGCGAGGCCCGAGCACGGGAAGTCCCAGTAATGTTCCCAGGGCCCGAGGAGGTGGCTGCGAGCCGTCGTCGCGACTCGCCCGGGGAGTGCGCACCCGGGCCAAGGCAGTGCTCGTGCCCAGGTACTTAGCAGGAAAACAGCCATAGCCGGCCGTCACCGGTGCAGAATGTGGGCCCCGGAGGAGCTGACGTGGCCGAAGATCCACGCGTCCCCAGGGTATGTGGGGCCCCCAGTCCCAATTCGCCGACAGCGTGTGCTCGCGTTGTGGGAATGGTGAGGTCGAGAACGTGTCGACTCAACGACTCGAGCAACGATCTCGCCCCCCAATTCAACCATCCCCATTAGCTGCCCCTCCTTGGAGGGTAGGCTGGCATTCGGCGGCACCACTACCATGATTGCTGGTGTAGAGCCACGTCGGATGGCAGCGCCTCTACTACATGTGACATGCTGGCTCCGTGGGGAAGAGTAGGCATCCATGAGGTTCCACCCCTAGGTACACCCAGTCCTCACGCCAATCGTCCTAGTTCGGACGAAGAGTCAACTCGATGTACGTGGGCTTGGTGCCGTCCCACGGACAAAAAACGCAGCAACCCACGGTCTCCTCGTCATCGGAGCCCTTCATCTACCTGGCTGACTAGAGCTGGAAAGGCACCAGAATAACGCCCCTGATGGTTCCACCACCACAAACATCTCGCACAGGTGTGCGAAGGCAGCGAGGGTGACCACTGCATTGGGCACCAAATGCGCCAGCCAAATGCCATACGTCTCCAGCACTTGCAGGAAGAACACCGAGAATGGTGGTATGACCCTAGCCTACGCATACGACAGGAAAAAGATTATTTCCCTTGGCCCATTTGGAGCGGGCCGGGAGCCACCAGCCCTCACCGTCATCGCTCTCCTGGCGGTGGGATCCGGCAACAGCTGGCGAACCTTCGCCACCCCCACCTCGTCACGAAGGCGGCAAGGCGCCGCTGCTCGCAGTAAGGCGAATGCGGTTCGCCCTCGGCATGCCCGAAAAGCTGGATGACAGGAGCTACGTGTCGATGTTTTGTATTGGCAATAAATATATAGGGCTACTCGTGAGACCTAAACTTGATGGATTGCAAGGGAACACGAAACAATTTATACTGGTTTAGGCCCTCGAGATGAGGTAATACCCTACGTCCAGTTGTGGTGTATTGCCTTTGAGGTTTCTCTGGTGAGATTTTCGCTATACCCTCAGGGGTGCCCTACCTCCCCTTATATACTGGGGGACAGGGTTACAAAGTAGAAATCCCAGTCGGACTCTGACCAAGAGCTTTCCTTCTAGAATACAAGGTGCCCGACTAGGACTATATCCTTTCCTTGTCGTACAAGGTTATGTGTGCCGAGTCCTATTGTATCCCTAATTAAAAGGTTAGGCCTATCCAATGTCCGAGTGGCCCAAATACTTCTCATGAGGTACTGGGGCCCATGGCCTCGATACTACGAAAGGGGAGGGGAAGCAGGAGGCAGATGGAGATCGACAGCCAAGAAAGCAGGTACGGAAGGGCGGTGCAGCCACGGCCCTTCCCCCCTTTTATGGGCTGCCTCATGCACTCCGCCCCTTCACCCACTCACGCGCTAATTGAGGGAGTGCCTCCTCGACTCGCGTGGGCAATCATTACATATACCTAAAAGTGTGCACGACAAGGTAGGGAAGCGAAGCGGCAGCCATCGCTTTGTTTTCCGTGCTGTTCGCATGCATGCACGCAATCCGGTCTGCCCTAGTGCTGGCCGGCTGACTGTGGAATCACCCAAGGAGGCCCCCAAAGTGGGTCAGCACTGTGACATGGCCGTGCCACCACAAAGGTGGGCCTCATCTCCGGCCTCCATCTGGTCATCACCCAGCGTTGAGGCCCGGGGCAGCTATCGGTGAATGGGAACAGGGTCCCCATTACTAGCAGACCAGGGTGACCTAAGGCTATGTCACCATGTTGGCGTGGGCCACCCTCAATCATCACGAGGTCGTGTGGGGAGTTCCCCCAACACGAACCCGAGCTCATGCCCTCACGGGGTAAGCTCGGGGCGCCTCGCTGGCTCCGGGCTTCAACAAGCTCAGGGCGCCACCTCGCTCTGCCCCGAGCTCGGCTCCTCCATGTGGGGTCACTTCGAGGCTTGTACCGTAATTCACAATTCTCCATGTCAATGCTAACTCTTGGAGTGGTGGGGTCTCAAATAATACCCAAATAATTATAGTAACAACCGTCCCCTAAAAGCTGACCTGACATTGCGAACAGCGAATCGATACAAACCCAAAAAGCCGGGCCTGAAACAGGTGAGATACCTAACGAAATAGCCTTTGCCAGTCCCCCCGAAGTATGCCCATCAACCACACAATGGGGGCGACCACAGAATGCATACCACAGAGACTCGATTCCACCGGCTATTAAGTAAATATCTCAAAAGTTTTGAGTCCATACTCATACAAAACTAGCCCTAGGAATTGATGCTATCTCTGCACTTTCATCTTAGCAGTTGACATCACAATATAAGGTAGTAGTCTAGCTAATTAAGTAACTTAGTGATACATCTATAATTTACTTGGGCCGACGGCCAAATAGATAGTGGTTCGCGGAAGCTTGTTCTACCCAAAATACCCCACAGGCGAACAACTAGGGTAAGCCCAAGTGTGAACAATCCTAAAACTCAGGAACATCCCCATCAAACAACTCATCATCCACTAACGCCACACCTACATCAAAGTCTAAAGACAACAGACAACATACAAGTGCAAGAATCAGCACATTTTTACAATGCACTAGCAATGCCGAACCTAAAATACATGAAGGGTAATATCAACGAAAAAGCTACTAGGGCTACTCATTTGCGTAAAAGCAAGATTTGATTTCGTAAACATTTTTCAAGGCATAGTTCACAACCATGTAATTAGAATCCATAATATTTATATATCTATATCTTGATTCCATTCCAAAACATACAAGTGGCACTTACCACCCTCCATGGTAATCAGCCCAAGGAGTTCACAAAATCCTTCCCTCAAACTTTCCCATTTGTACTCACACAATATTTAACACTCTTTTATAAATCTATACTCAATATAAGTCACTAGGCTGCTCATGACTGCGAGCACGGCTAATCGATTAGTTCTAACTCTGCAGAGTGTGTATACTTTACCCACACGATGTGTAATAGTGATCATGTCTAACATGCCACGCGATACCGTAGTACCCGTTTCAGTACTCACAACACAGCCTTTACATTGCTCACTATTTAGCCCTGCATAGCGACGGCAAGTGAAGATCCACTCTAGGAGCAATTCTAGAGCTGCTAGGTGGCGGGCCCACGTCTTAACCTAGCGTCGTGGCGGCAAACCATTTGTTTCCCCACAAGGCACTATACCGTTGTATTGGATAGACTTAGACGCCTACACCGTTATGGGTTAATAGGTAGTTCCTATGAGTCACTACAACATCGTAACTCATACTACTCCGGCCTACCAAATGCAAGGCTAAATATTGAGCAACTTAGTAAGCTATGACTGACCCATATCAGCACATGTGGTCGTACTATATTCGATAGTAAAAGACATTGAGTTCAATCCTTAACAGACTCAGGCGGGCAGTCCCCCTATCGATACGCAACTATAAAATATGCATACCACTTGCCGCCCAAGTCCAAAAATCATTTTCATCATTTTAGTGCACCATTTTACCACCAATCACATTTCTGTCCAGCATTATTAAAATACACATTTCAATATTTATAAGGTGTCAAAATGAATTAAAATACAAAGCTAAGCATGGCTAAGCATATAAACATATATTTATATCATAGGTAAACCCATATGCGTGAAAAAGGCACTCCATACCCATCCTATGGCTACAATGGTGAGGAATTCAAGTTTTAGGAGTTTTCATAATGTATCTAATTGGCATTAGCTACCAATCACCCATTTTCCAATCATAATTATAAATAGCATACAATTTAGTAAAACAAACAATTTTCCTCCAAAACATAGGAGCAATATGTTCAAAGGAAGAGAGGAGGTTGCTTTCCTTGCTCAGTAGTAATTCCCATATCAGAGTCAAGCTCGGCCTCTTCGTCAAACACGACTTGCCCCTCTAAACAAATGACGTATAATCGAATAAATACAAATATACGAGAAAACTCAAAATGCTCTAATTATGCATGCATGTTTTACAGTTGGTTAGTACTGTTATAGGAGGATTTTTGGTGTAGAAATTTCCATTTTACTGGCTATTGTTTGGAAGATACGAATTTCCAAAGGTTTTATATTATAAATATGGATTATTATTATTATTAAATTTTAAAAAATATTCTAGAGGCTTATATTGTGGATTTTAACCTTTTGAAAAATAGTTCACAATTTTATGAGTCTACTACAATTTTCTCATCTCAATTGGAGTTGAAATGAATTTTCTTTGAATTTTTAAAGTTAAATCCATTTCCTAGTGCAACAGAAAAGATTTTAATCATTTTCTCAGTTCTACTCGGATTTAAATTAAGGGGTCCACATGTCAGTGAGACGACATTTGTGCTAAGGCCCCTGAGGTTTTTAGGAATCAACCCACGGTCCTCAAACACGTCGGAGAACGGTTTTTATTAAGAGTCCTCACCGATTTTAGTTATTACATTTAGATCTAGGGCCCACTCATCAGTGTCTGGTATATTTGCTAAAAGGACCTCAGGAGTTTTAAATCTTCGCTGATAGCGTTCTCACGTGCTAATTGCAGTGGGGCCCACTTGTCAGAGGCGCGGGACAGAGTCCGCGACGGCGCAAGTGGCCGATGAGCTTTGCGGCGGCGGCGATGGCGAACGGCGGCAGATCTCGCTGAGCTACCAAAAGAGAAAAGGCAGAGGGCTTCTAGGCGTAGCTATCTGTGGCTTTCTTGTCTTCAATGGTGACCGGAATCGCCGCTGGCGGCAGTTTATGCGACGGCGAGCTTCGGTATGCACACGCATGTCAAACTACAGCCTAGATTTATGCCAAAAATGCATGCATGGGCTCTCTCAGGTTCCCAGGGGGCTTACTGAGCTTGGGGAGTGGCCTGGACGACGTCGTCGGTGGTTCGGTTGGTCCGGCAGCAGTAATAGGCAACGGCGATTGGGTGAGAGTTGGATCTACAAGGGGAGATGACAAAGCAGGCACGTGCATCAGGTCAGAGGGGTCCTAGGGAGAGTACACGTGCAAGGAATCAAAATATTTCTCACCAGAGAGGGTGGATTTGACATGAGGTCCGGTTGCCGGAGTTGGGGAAAAAGATGGCGTTCTGGCGTCCCAAGGTGTCTTGGCTCTGTGGACTAGGGCTGCTGGATCCTTGGAAGGTGGCGAACCTACCCACGAAGGAGCACCGCCGGGTTTGTTGGGTTCAGCCAGAACAGGGTGGAGCCGTGTCGGCACCGTGCTAGGGCCGACAGCGTGTGCTGCTGCGACACCACCAGATGCACCTGCACGACATGGGGATGGAAGGGCAAGGATGGGTTAGGCATGGAATGGAGATTGTGTTCCCGTTGTTCGAATGTGGCGAATCTCACCAAAGGAAGAGCACGGTGGTCGGGATCTCACCGGCGTTGGAGAAGACGCCTCCATTCCCGGAGCTCCCGAGGTGGAACTACTCAGTTATTCCACCGAACAGGACTGGGCAAGAGGAAGGAATGATGGGCGAGAGGGTTGGCTAAATGGTGGAGGTCTCCACTCGGTAAGGTGGAGAGGAGCTCGGCCGGTGGGCTGGTGCGTGTCCTCACACGTGGCACGTGCATTCTGTAGGGTGGGGCTGTGCTAGAGAGCCTCTATGGCCGACAGGTGGGACCCACGGTGGCTGGGGCCCACTTGGCAGTGAAAGGCAAGAGAGAAATCCTTCTAGAGGCTAAGTATAAATGAAGTAGTTGAGGGTTACATTGATCTAGTCATTTAACTTAGTTACAGTGAGAATCAAATTATGGAAAATTTACTGTAGTTAGAAGGCGATGTTGTACAATACTGTACCAATTCTCAGGGTCATGTGACTTGTAAATGTTTCTTGGTGAAATTGCAAAATTTGGTACAAAAATCAGCCCCCTCTGCACACCAGCCCTAGCCAGTGAGCTTCAGCTTGTCATTTTATGTATAAATTTTGTGAATAAGGCATTGCAAATTTTACTGTAATTAGTTAAGGTCTTGATCTGCATTCTGGAAAATTTTTGTGGGAAGGAGAGTTATGAATAATTTCTATCAAAATTGACAAATGTCCTGTCTGCAGTGGAGGTTTTCTACCATTTTGCTGATTTTAAAGTATTTATTTGAGCTACTCACTGAGATGATAAAATTTAACAAAAATTACAGTAGGTAGTTGATGGTGTGTAGTTTTATGAAAATTTTCCTCAGATTTTTATCTCTCCAAGGTTTCATTTAAATTTTTAATAGTTCAGGTTGTACCTATAATTTCTATTAGGTCATAAAAGGATAAAAGAAATAAAATTTGGAGGTGAAAATACATTATATAAAATTAGATGCAACAAGGCATAAGAGCTTTTCAGTTACCACCACCATGGCTCACAAGTTATTTAGGGGACATGTTTGGGTATGTTACAACTCTACCCCCCTTACAAAAGAATCTCATCCCCAAGATTCGATATTCTAGAAGAAGTTCGGAAATTCAGCCTTAAGTTTATCTTCCTTTCCTTGGTGGCTTCTTCGGGAGTATGATTACTCCACTGTATCTTGTGCATCTTGATGGTGCGGCTTCAAGTGTGGCACTTGGCTTCATCTAGAATACAAATTGGGTATTCTTGGTATGAAAGGTCAGGTCGCAGATTGATGTCCTTTAGTGGTGTATGTTCATAAGGGACACAGAGCCATTTCTTTAGTTGAGAGACATGAAAGACATTGTGCACATCTAAAAGCTAGGACGGCAAATCCAGTTGGTAAGCAACTTGCCCTCTTTTTGCAATGATTTTGAAAGGCCCAATATATCGAGGAGCTACTTTCCCGTGCACATGAAAGCGGCGTACACCTCACATTGGCGAGACTTTAAGGTACACATAGTCATCCACCTCGAAGCTCAGCTCGTGGCGGCAACAGTCAGAATAACTTTTCTGGCATGACTGCGCTTCTTTAAGCCGATTTCGAATGAGGGCGACATTGCGTTCAGCTTCATTGATCAGTGTTGGTCCAAAGAATTGTCTTTCCCCTACTTCGGACTAGAACAAGGGTATTCTACATTTCCTCCTGTGGAGGCCATGGGCCCCGGGTACCTCATGACAAGCATATGGGCCACTCGGATAAAGGATGGGCCTAGCCTTGTAATTAGATATTGTCGATGCTTTGCACCAGCAATAATACTATGGGGCTACTCGGCGACCTGGAATTCGGTGGATTGCAGAGGAAGACAAGAGAATTATACTGGTTCAGGCCCTCGATGTGAGGTAATACCCTACGTCCAGTTGAGGTGTTATTCCTCTGAGGTGGTTTTTGCGATCAATGATCTTGCGTACCCTCATGGGGCGCCCTGCCTCCCTTTATATACTAGGGGACAGGGGTACACAGTAAGGATCCCAGTCGGATACGACCAAGGGATTTCCTTCTTTAGAGATAGAATCCTATCCGACTAAGACTATGTTTCCTTATTGTACAAGGCACAGCCTGCAGGGCTGTCTTATCTCTAATTACACGATCTAGCCCATCCTCTATCCGCCGAGTGGCCCATGTGCTGTAATGAGGTACCCGGGGCCCATGGCTCCCACAGTAGCCCCTGAGACTTCATAGTTGAGTCACAGCTGATGCCGAGTGCTCATGCTCCACGGTGAAGGTTACCCGAGTGCTCTCCGAGTACTCTTTGTCCGAGTAAGTCTTTCCCGAGTCCTGCTTTCATGTCAGCTGCAGCGAGGCTATGAAGGGCTTCATGTAGATATATGAATAGTGTGCGCCGAATAGGCGACACCTATTAGGTGTCAGACCCCCGACTTTGTCTTAATTGTGAAGACAATTAACCAATAAAGTCCAAGATTCTTTAACACGAAAGTCTTTCCCGAGTAGATTACTACTGGTATATGAGACTCTTCGATATCATGTCAATGGAATATAGTTTATAGTCTTGCCGAGTAGGAGACTACTCGTATATAGGATCTTCGACTTTCATGTCAGTCGGAATATGAGTTTATAGTCTTTTACCGAGTGGGCGTCCCACTCAAACTAGACTCTTCGCATTCATGTCAGCAGGAATCAATATTTATAGTCTCTCCGAGTACGGTGCACTACTCGAAAGTTAGACTCTTCAGCGTCATATGGCTGGAATAATGTTGGCTCATGGCAACTAATATGGACACGCATGTAGGCCGGAGCACCACTTTATGAAAAAATAAATCCATTTACGTGGTCAGGTGTTCCCGAGAAAGATACCCTGCATCCCCAATTTTTAATGAGACCAGCCTGTGATCCTTGTAAGGATATATGCCTCGAGACTGGAGGATAAAACAGATACCAAACATATATGTTTAGGCAGTCAAGGCTTTCATGAAGCATATCTGTTTACCTCGATCGTGTTCCTGTGGTAGCACCAGCGCAAAATGTCCTATAAATTTTCAACTTCAGCCTGCGGGCGGACCCACATGGAGCATGCTACTGTAAAGAGGTAAACTCATATCTTGTCGCCCATACGACTGTGCAGGCCTGGGCCCATCGTTTAGTCCGGTACAGCTATAAAAGGATGGGGAGAGAGAAAAGATTCCGTCGTCTTCCCAAAGCAGCCAATCTCTTCGTCTTCACCTTCGCGCCTAGCTTTTCGCCTCCCGCCCAGCCTAGGGTTAGCAGCAGCCGTTCCCCACCGGACTCGGGCGATTTCAATCCTCTTCGTTTATTCCAGTCCCGATTTGCATTTCCCCCATATAAATCTCACCACTCTCGTCGACATGCCCGAAGGCGACGAATCCTGCGGGTGCGCCAGGGAGTTCTTGTGGCTGATTCTCGGATTCGGTGGCTCGTGAGCTGAGCGGCTGGAGAGCGAGCTGAAGTTGCCCAGCCCAAGAAGTGATTCGTTGGCGGTCGGCGAGGGATGAGTCGAGGCCCAACCCCGGCCTGGTGAAACGGATCCTTATAGTTTTCGCTCTTTCCTTTGATCGGGGCTTGTGTCTTCCGTCGTCTGATTTCTTCCGCCGCATCCTTGATTTCTACGGGCTGGAGTTGGTGCATTTAATCACCAACTCGATCCTTAGATCTCCATATTCGTTACTCTTTGCGAGTGCTTTCTGGGTGTTGAGCCCATTTCATCCTCTTCCGACACTTGTTCCATTGTCAACCCCAGCCTTCCCAAGAGTAATATCAGTGTGATTGGAGGGGATGGTCTTCAACTGAGGAGTGATGGGAAGAAACGTATATCGATTTGCCCTTGAAATCTTCTCTGAAGGGCTGGCACAAGGAAGTGGTTTTATTGTGCCGATCTGGCTCCTTCCTTGCGCCCGTTTACTGGTATGCCGCCGGCGGGTGTTGCCAAGCTGGTCCTCGGAACCAACCTTTGAAGAGAACTGGGCCAGGCACAGTATATTGCTGACGAAGATAGATGACCTCAAGAGGGGCTTGACAGGGCCTTGGGTGGCTCGTCGTTTTCTGATGAGGCGCGTCCAGCCGCTGAAGTTGAGAAGCGCCTTCGCTGGGCCTTCAAAGGTAAACACGATCCGACCGAGTGAGCAGCGAGACGGGACAAGGGGGCAGTGACCGATACCTTGTTTGGCTACTTCTCCGAAGGGTGGTTGCCACCGAAGATGATACCGCGAGTTGCTGCCTATAGCTTCATCCGGCCGCGGACCAAGGTAACCTTCTACCTTCTTCCGTGGTGAACGCCTGTGGAACGGTGGATTGTTCAACCTTGCATGATGGTATCTGTCGACTTGCTTGTAGTGGCATGAGGAATTTGATGAAGACTCTCGTCCATTGTCAGCGTCGCGTCGAAGAAGAGGGCGAGGAGTCCTCTGCTGCCCAACCGACTCCAAGAGAGCGGGGAAGAAGCCGATTTTATTATCGGGGCTAGGGGGGCCATGACAGCGCGTGGCCGTGAGCGGCAGCTTGAAGATAAAGGACACGCTGCCACAACGCACACGCGGTCGAGTCCCAGGCTGAGATCAGCAAGCTTGGGCCCAACGTTGTCGTTCTCAACGCCACCAAGGGGCCGACCAGAGCAGAGGCCGATCGGGGCAAAGGAACCCGAACCAACCATTCCAGAGTCGGGGCCGGCTTGTGCTGATACGCCTCTGCCATCGATGACGCCGACAGGGGGCAACTGCCGATGCTAGCGCCTCGCCGGGGGGCGGGCAGGCTGGCAGGAAGCTGAGGTTCTCCAAGAGGTGCGCTACTCCGGGTCTTCCGTAGTCGTTGTATGTTAAAATACAGTCCTGATGTCTTGCTTCGTCGTGCAGGAAGCGGGCCGATATCGACCTCAAAAAGGTTGACCCATCTGCTCCACTTGATGAGTCCGCCCCAGCCGAGCCAGCGGCAGCGAACACACCTGTTGAGCCGGCGGCCAGCCCGATCGCTGAGACCGAGGTGGCTCCGACCACAAGGCAATACCGCCACTTCGACCGAGAGGTGGCTATTGAAACTGAGCCCCAGCCCCCGAGGCACCGTACGTCGCGGAAGGCGGGGACGGAACCCCCGAGCCGTCCCGATGTTGTAGGGAAGGCGGTGCCGAGGCCAGGACCCATCGCCATCGTGGTTATCGTCATCGCATCGTCGCCGTTTGCCGCCGCCGCGGAGATCCCACATTTGCCTCGGATCGAAGCTCCCCCACGTGTGATGCCCCGGACCTTTACGTGGACCACTCGCGACGGCACTATGAAAAGCTTCAGGCTCGATGAAGTCGTTGCAAGGAGAGAGCGCGAGAGCCTGCTTCGTGCCGCCATCAACGGGTCCCAAGGGGTGGCGGTATGATTCTTGTAGTAAAGCTCCAGCAATCTTCTTGTTTTGATGTTTGACTCTGTCGTCGGTTTTTGTTCCTTGTCCCGAGCAGAAGCTCGTCGACCGCAACGAGGCGATGACGGAGATCCTGGTCGAGATGGCTCCCCACCTCACGGAATTGCAACAACTCCGGGCATTGAAGGCCGAGATGGAGGCGCGTCACACGAGGAGGGAGGCCTGGCTGAAGAGCGGCGCTGATCAGCTCAGGGCGGAGACATGGGCCCTAGCCGAGAAGATCAGAGGTAAAATCCTCGAGTATATCTTCCCGACTGAACCGTTGATGTATTCATCCAGCCACGTCGATCCCGACTGCTCGGTGGTGTCATGACTGCACGGTTGAGCTCTTGGCTAATCTGTGGTGCAGACCTCGAAGCGGAGTTAAAGACCCGAGCGGAGAGGGAGTCGCAGCTGAAGGAGGCCGAAGAAGCCAAGGCCGAGCTTGAAAGGGCCAAGTCCGACCTGACAAAGGCCAACACCGAGCTTGACCGGGAGAATTCCGAGTTGGAGAAGGCCGTCGTCAAGCTCAGTAAGGAGAAGGCTGAACTGGAGAAGACCGTGGCCGGGTGGGAGTCCGACTACGAAAGTAAGTCCTCGACCCGACTGTGATCTCAGCCAATCCACTAGTTATCCTGTGTGTAGCCGAATTTGACAAGCTTACTTGCCGGCCGATCTGCGCAGGCTTGAGAGCCAACGTCCAGGCCCAGTACCGGTTCTACACGGAGGAGATAAGGTCAATCAGGGAGTCATGGGAGGCCCTCGTCGGGTCTGTGAAAGGGCTCCCTGACCTTGTAGATCCCCGCCCAGTGGGGACCAGCTGTAGCAGAATTCCTCAGATAATGGGGCGTCTCGAGGACGCGCCGAGTGCCCTGAAAAGGTACTCAGATGAGCGGGTTGCCACCGGCGTGGCCCAGACCCTAGCAATGACCAAGTCCATCTACCCGAGGGCGGACATTGAGGCCATCGGGGAGGGATTTTCCGAGGAGACGACGCCCGAGGAAGCGCTGGAGCTGATCTCACAGGCGAAACCGACTGCTAAAGCGATTACCCGAGACCTGGGTCTGTAAAGGCAATACATTTTGTAGTCGGTATATATATATGCTTTCATATACGATCATGTGTAAATATATGTGTCGTGCCGCCAAGCTTATTATTCGGTTGTCATTAGCTTTACCCGACCATGTAGCATGCACCGAGTTAGTCCGATAGAACTTGATAAAAAACGTTCGGAGTAAGATGCTATACTCGGGCGAACGCGTCAGTCGTGGCAAGGCTTCATAACCGGGGTGAAATAAGCTTGTATGTTATTGACAGAACACATATATACATGCAGCCCCCGACTCACTACTCGGTTGGAATAAGCGGCGTAGTGAGTCAGAAAGACTGTACACATGGGAAATGTAAAACTCAGGTATAGAAAGGACGTAGCTGTTCTATGTTCCATGAGTTGGTGATGAGGACGCCGTCTTTAGTCTTCAGTCGGTAGGCGCCTGGCCGCGTGACCTCAGCTACAATGAACGGCCCTTCCCAGATGGGGGATAATTTGTGCCTGTCCTTGGTGGTTTGTATCTTCCTTAGAATGAGATCCCTAACCAAAAAGGCGCGGCCACGGACATTGCGATTGTGGTAGCGACACAAGCCTTGTAGATACCTTGCCGACTGAATTGTTGCGGCGTCTCTTGCTTCTTCCAGCTGATCTAATTCGATTAGTCGGGTGTTGTTGGAATCATCTTTGGAGTAAGCCCGGACTCGTGGGGAGCCGAACTGTATCTCTGTCGGTAGCATGGCCTCGGTACCGTAGACCAGGAAGAAAGGGGATTGCCCTGTTGACCGACTAACTGTGGTTCTGAGAGACCAGAGAACGGATGGGAGTTCTTGTACCCACCGACCCGCATATGGTTGTAGTCGGTCGAATATCCTGGCCTTGATGCCTTGTAAGACCATGCCGTTGGCTCGCTCAACCTGCCCGTTGCTCCGCGGGTGTGCCACAGATGCATAGCAGATCTTGATGCCGAAGTCGTCGCAGAAATCTTGGAATAGGCCCGCCGCGAACTGAGTACCATTGTCGGTTATGATGCGGTTAGGGACCCCAAACCGGTATAGTATACTCAGGATGAAGTCCTTTGCTCGTGCCGCTGTGATTGTTGCAACGGGTTTAGCCTCAATCCACTTGGTGAATTTATCCACTACGACGAATAGATGTGTGAACCCTCCTGGCGCTTTCTTGAATGGCCCGACCATGTCGAGCCCCCATACTGCGAATGGCCAGGAAATAGGGATAGTCTGGAGTTCCTGGGCGGGGAGATTTGTCTGTCTTGCGAAGAACTGGCAACCCTCGCACTTGCGAACGATGTCTTTGGCGTCTGTGACTGCGGTGGGCCAGAAGAATCCCTGCCGGTAAGCCTTTCCGACTAACGTCCTAGATGCAGCGTGGTTGCCACATATGCCCGAGTGGATTGAATGCAGGATCTGCTTGCCTTCCTCGGTGGTGACACAGCGCATGAGGACACCGGATGCGCTCCTTCGGTACAGGTCTTCTCCGACTAGCAGGAAGCTTTTGCTTCGACGCTTGATCTGCTCGGCTTGACTGCGATCTTCTGGGGGTTCATCGTCCCGGAGGAATTTGAGAACAGGACCCCTCCAGTCTTGACATATGTGCAGCACTTCGTCGGTGGTCGGGGTGGGCTCGCCTCCCGACTGCTCTTGTGCCGGTTTCTTCTTGACTGATGGCTCCATAAGTTGCTCGACAAAGATTCCAGTCGGAATTGCTTCTCGCTTGGATCCCATGTTTGCCAGCTCATCCGCCGCGTCGTTGTATTGACGCAGGACGCGTGTGATTTCCAGCCGTCGAACTTGTTTTCCAACTTGCGAACCTCCTGACAGTATGCCGCCATTGTGTCGTCGAGACAGGTCCAGTCTTTCATGACTTGGTTGACCACGAGTTGGGAGTCTCCGCGCACAACCAGTCGACGTATGCCGAGTGATATGGCGATGCGGAGCCCGTGAACAAGTGCCTCGTACTCGGCGACGTTGTGGGAAGCCGGGAAGTGGATTTGTAGTACATACTTCAACTTTTCGCCAGTGGGGGATGTCAGTATGACTCCAGCCCCGGCACCGCCGATTCGTAGGGAACCGTCGAAGTACATTGTCCAGTACTCTAGCTTTGTTGTTGGTGTTGGGAGTTGAACTTCTGTCCACTCGGCCACGAAGTCGGCTAGAGCTTGAGATTTGATAGCTGTCCGTGGCTGGAAAGTGATGTCGAACACCATCAACTCGAGTGCCCATTTAGCGATCCGGCCAGTGGCCTCGCAATTATGAAGGACATCCCCGAGTGGAAGCGCTGTGACCACCGTGACTTGATGTGCTTGAAAGTAGTGCACCAGCTTTCGGACTATGATGAGTAGGCCGTATAGCAGCTTCTGGCCCTGCGGGTATCTTGTTTTGGAGTCGGCAAGGACCTCGCTAACAAAATAGATTGGCCGTTGTATTTTCTGAAGATGACCCTGTTCGGATCGCTCCACTACCAGCACCGTGCTGACTACCTGTGTTGTTGCCGCTAGATAAAGCATTAGTGGTTCCTGGGGCAGGGGTGACGCCAGCACAGGGGGTGATGTGAGGAATTCTTTGAAGTCTTCGAAGGCTCGCTGGGCTTTCGGAGTCCATTGAAAGGTGTCCGCCTTTTTGAGGAGCTTGAAGAAAGGCATGCCCCGTTCGCCCAGTCGGGAGATAAACCGACTGAGTGCCGCCATGTAGCCTGTCAGCTTCTGTACGTCTTTAAGGTTGGTCGGGGGCGCCATGTTCTACTGGGGCACGCTTTGTTGAGGTCGGTGTAGTCGACGCACATGCGCCATTTACCGTTTTTCTTCCGGACCAGGACTGGGTTGGCCAGCCAGTCCGGGTGGTAGACTTCCTTGATGAAGCCAGCTGCGAGGAGCTTGGTGATTTCCTCCCGGATAGCATCCTTGCGGTCTTGAGCGAAGCGTCGCAGCCGTTGCTTGACCGGCTTGGCGTCTGGCTTTATGTGTAGGGCGTGCTCGATCACCTCCCTTGGTACCCCGGCATGTCGGACGGTTTCCACGCGAAGATATCTTTGTTGGCTTGGAGGAAGGTGACGAGCGCGTCTTCCTATTTGGGGTCGAGTCCGGTCCCGACTAAGGCAGTCTTGGAGGGGTCGGAAGGGTCCAGGGGGATCTTCTTCGTGTCAGAGTCTGCTGAAATTCCCGACTTCGCTGCTTTTTTCGCCGGAATTGGATCTTGATCGACTTCAGATGTAGCGGCTTGCCGGATGCTGTCGCGCCCGACTGCCGCTTCTTGTGTTTGAGCCAGCTCGCAGCTCTCCTTGTCGCAGGTGAAGGCTTGCTTAGCGTCGCTGCAGAGGGAGAGGACTCCTGCTGGCCCGGGCATCTTCAGCACCATGTACGTGTAGTGCGGTATCGCCATGAATTTGGCGAGGGCCGGTCATCCGAGTATCGCGTGATACACGGTCTCGAAGTCGGCGACCTCGAAGCAAATGTTTTCTGTACGGAAGTTGTCCCGTGTGCCGAAGGTCACCGGCAAGGTTATCTGCCCGAGTGGGGTTGATGACAAGCCGGGGATTATCCCATGGAAGGGCGCGGTGCTCGGCCGTAGTTCTGAACGAGGAATTCTCATCTCGTCCAAAGTCTTGGCGAACAGGATGTTGAGCGCACTGCCTCCGTCGATGAGGGTTTTCTTCAGCCTGATATTTCTGACGACCGTGTCCAGGACGAGTGGGTATCGTCCCGGGTGGGAAACCCGATCTGGGTGATCTGCGCGGTTGAAGGTGATGGCCATCTCTGACCAGCGCAGGTATTGGGGGGTATCCGTTGTGGAGACCGCGTTAATGTCCGCGCTGATAGCTTCTGCTTGCGCTTGGATTCGTACGCGAGTGGCCCCCCGAAGATGTGGTTGAGTTCGGCTTGGGGGTCCTGGAAATCATCAGCCGGACCCGAGTCTGGCTTGTCCTTGTCCTTGTCGGCGCCAGACGATGAAGCTTGCTCGGAGGCAAACTTCTTGAGCATGTGGCAGTCCTTGGCCGCGTGCCGGCCCTTGGGGTGAAAGGGGCAAGGCCCGCTCATGACTTTCTGATAGTCGTTGTTCCGCTGGGGCCGCGATCGACTGCGCTCCATGTTGGCCACCTCGTTGTCCGACTTCCGCTTGCGGCTGCCAGGCTTGTTCTGAGGCGGCTCGTTGTCGGCTTTCGCCCTGTTGTCTTTTTGTCGGGGCTCCTTCTTCTCGTCGATGGCCTCTGCGATGGTTTCAGCCGAGTCGGCGTATTTGTTGGCCATGTCGAAGAGAGTCCGGACAGTGGATGGTGGCTTCCGAGTGAACTTCGCGATGAGCGGGGCGTCTTTTACTCCCTTGCGGAAGGCGGCGATGACGACCTCATCTTTGATGCTTGGGATTTGGTTGCGCTTCTCGGAAAACCTTTTGATGAATTCACGCAGAGACTCGTTCTTTTTCTGATGCAGCTGGTAAAGGTCGTGCTCGGAAGCCGGTCTCTCGTAGGTCCCCTGAAAGTTAGAGATGAACTGCTCCCTGAGTTGTCCCCAGGAACCGATCGACCGTCTTGGGAGGCCTGTCAGCCATGTCCTCGCCGAGTCAGCTAATGCGACTGGGAGGTAGTTGGCCATGGCTCTGCTGTCGCCCCCAGCAGCTTGGACTGCTAGGATGTAGACGGTGAGCCAGGACTCTGGGTTGGTCTTGCCGTCGTACTTTTCGATTCCGGTAGGCTTAAAGCCGACTGGCCAGCGGACGTCCTGTAACTCCCGAGTAAAGGCTGGAATGCCTTCGTTATCATGAGGACTTGGGCTTCGGTTTTGGCGGTGTAGCCGCTCGTAGTGGAGACCGAAGCGCTCGTGTTCATCCTCCAGTCGGCGGCGTTCATCCTCTTCGCGTTCTTCACGCCGGGCCCTTAGGGTGTGGCGAAGATCGCGTTGTAATCGCAATCGGAGGTCTTGATTGGGTCGGCGGTCGTATTGGTGACGCCGCCGGTTGTCGTAGTTGGTATTGCCGAGTGTTGTTTGGCGGGATTCTTCGTGCTGCGGGTGAGCTGGCCGCCCGACCGTCGCGCTGATGCAGATGACTCCGCCGCTGGAGAGCCCGTTTGATGGGTCGGTATGTGAGTGTTGCCTGACTGTTCTTGCTGCTGGCAGGCGGCAGCAGTAATCATCGCCTTGATCTTGGCGATAGTTGGTGTGGCCTGATGATCCGGCCCGAGCTGGAGCGTGTCCAGCAGAGTTGCGGCGGCCACGACGTTCTGTTGTGGCGTGACGAAGACGTCGTGGTCGCCGACTTTGGTTTGGAGGATCTGCTGCTGGGCGGCTCGCCCAGCCTGTCGAAGCCCGTCATTGCGAGCTTGTCGGTTGGCCTCCTCTTGTTGTTGTAGTCGGCATGCCTCCTCTTGCTGCTCCTCTTGCAGTCGGCGCACCTCGGAAGGTGGCGTTGAAGCCATGAAGATCTCGCGGGGGAAGAGGAAGCTTGCCAAGGTGGAGTCCGAGTTGGTGCTCGAACCACCATCCGACTTAGTGTCGGACTCCGAGTAGTTTATCGGAGTTAGGACGACTCCGACCTCTCTAGATCCAATCTGAAACGGTTCATGACCGTGTCCAAACTGAATCGCTAGAGATCGGGTCTGCTGCGCGGGTTGTAGATGCACAGCGTCGCCGAATCCGTACGGGAGATTGACGATCTCTTCCCCTCTCGGCCTAACCCGCGCTGGCTCAAGGCCTAGCGCGAGTCGGACGCCGAAGGAGAGAGTTGTCCTGATGTCCGGCGATGTGAGGGACTGTCGTAGTAGATCGTCGAAGGAGATGGCGACGTCCCTAGGGCCGACTGGCGCAACGCCGGCTAGCTCCTCCGCTGGCAAGATCGGATCTGCCTCAGCCAAGGAAAGGTTGCCGAGTTGATCGGCGACGAAATCAAGGCTCCCGAAGGTGATGGTGTCTCCATTGGATAACTTGTCGCCCTTGACTCCGTTGATGGGATCCATCGAATCTGTTGATGAAGAATTCGCCGGGCCCCTACCTGGCGCGCCAACTGTCGATGCTTTGCACCGGCAATAATACTATGGGGCTACTCGGCGGCCTGGAATTCGGTGGATTGCAGAGGAAGACAAGAGAATTATACTGGTTCAGGCCCTCGATGTGAGGTAATACCCTACGTCCAGTTGAGGTGTTATTCCTCTGAGGTGGTTTTGCGATCAATGATCTTGCGTGCCCTCATGGGGCGCCCTGCCTCCCTTTATATACTAGGGGACAGGGGTACACGGTAAGGATCCCAGTCGGATACGACCAAGGGATTTCCTTCTTAGAGATAGAATCCTATCCGACTAAGACTATATTTCCTTATTGTACAAGGCACAGCCTGCCGGGTGCTGTCTTATCTCTAATTACATGATCTGGCCCATCCTCTATCCGAGTGGCCCATGTGCTGGTAATGAGGTACCCGGGGCCCATGGCTCCCACAGATATACGATAGAACCCGACAGACTTTGCCTTGTACGATAAGGAATATACAGTCCTAGTCGGGTAGGTTATATCTCTAAGAGGAGATCCCTTGATTGTAATCCGGCTAGGACTCCTACCTTATACCCCTGTCCCCCAGTATATAAGGGGAAGCAGGGCGCCCCCTGAGGGCATAAGCTCATAGAAGCAAACACACATCCTCAAAGGAATACACCACAACTAGACATAGGGTATTACCTCACATCGAGGGCCTGAACCAGTATATACCTCCCCGTGTTCCTTTGCAATCCACCAAGTTTCGATCCGATGAGTAGCCCCATATTCATATTGCCGGTGTAAAACATCGATAGTTGGTGCACCAGGTAGGGGCTTCGGCTAGATCTGCATCTACAAGCTCGATGGATCCAGCAACCGGAGTCGACGGCGGCAAATTTTCCCCCGGAGATACAATCTCATTCGGAAGCCTCGACTTCATCGTCGACATGTTCGGCAATCTCACCTTGGCCGACGCAGACTTGATCCAACCAGCCGACTCCACGTCAGGCGGCCCACAAGACGCTGTAGCCACCCTCGTCGATTTGCTGCGGCGATCTACCAACTACCTGGGTCTCGAGACAACTCTCTCCTTCGGCGTCCGACTCGCGCTCAGCCTCGAGCCGACCCGAGTCGGGCTAGGAAAGGGAGAGATCGTCAATCTCCCATGCAGACTCAGCAATGCCGTGGATCTACATCCCATGCGGCAGACCCGATCCTCTACGCTTCAGTTTGGACATGGCCCAGAGCCGTTCCAGATTGGATCTAGGGAGGTCGGAGTCATCCTTACTCCGATCAACTACTCGGATTTCAACTCCAAGTCGAACAACGGTTCGAACACCAGTTTGGACACCAGTTTGGCGAGTTTCCTTCTTCCCCAAGAGATCTTCATGGCTTCAACCCCTCCACCGGAGGTGCGCCGACTACAAGAGGAGCAAGAAGAGGAGGCACGCCGACTACAGCAACAGGAGGAGGCCAAGCGCGAGGCTCGCAACGACGAGCTACGCAGGGCTGGGCGAACCGCTTAGCAACAGATCCTCCAGACTAGAGTCGGCGACCACGACGTCTTCGTCACGCCACAACAGAACGTCGTGGCCGCTACAACCCTGCTGGACACGCTCCAGCTCGGGCCTGATCATCAAGCCACCTCGACTATCGCCAAGATCAAAGCCATGATTACAACTACCGCATGTCAGCAGCACCAGCAGTCGGGCGAAACACTTATACCAACCAACCGGTCGGGTTCTCCAGCAGCAATCTCATCTGCATTAGCACGACGCCGGGCGGCTGGCTCAAGTCAGCCGCACGCGGAGTCACGCCAAACGTCTCTCAGCAACAGAAACAACAACAATCGGCGGAGCCCCCAGACGATCGCCGGTTCAACCAAGACCTCCAAGTCCGTCTACAACACGATCTCCGCCAAGACATTAATGCTTGGCGCCGTCAACGTGAAGACGACGAGCGACACCGACTGGAGGACGAGCATGAGCGTTTCGGTCTTCACCATGAACAGTTTAACCGTAGCGGTCAGAGCCAGAGCCCTCACGAAGATGAAGGCGTACCGGCCTTCACCCTGGAGCTACAAGATGTCGACTGGCCGTCGGGCTTCAAGCCTACGGGAATCAAAAAATACGACGGCAAAACCAACCCCGAGTCCTGGCTCACCGTATATACTTTGGCGATCCGAGCCACCGAAGGAGATCATAAAGCCATGGCTAACTACCTCCCAGTCGCCCTGGCCGACTTAGCGAGGACATGGCTAATAGGGCTCCCCAGGCGATCAATCGGCTCCTGGGGGGAACTCCGGGAACGCTTTATAGCCAACTTTCAAGGGACTTACGAGCGTCCATCTTCCGAGCACTATCTTTATCAGCTGCACCAGAGGAAGAACGAGTCTCTCCATGAGTTCATCAAAAGGTTCTCCGAGAAGCACAACTCGATCCCAATGATCAAGGATGAGGTCCTCATCGCCACCTTCCGCAAGGGAGTCAAGGACGCTCCGTTCGTCGCAAAATTTACTCGGAAGCCTCTAGCCACTATCAGGGCTCTCTTCGACATGGCGAATAAATATGCCGACTCAGCCAAGGCGGTCGCAGAGGCCTTCGACGAGAAGAGAGAGTCCTAGCAGAAGGACCCAAAGGCCAAAGCCGACAATGAGCCATCACAGAACAAATCCGGCAGCCGCAAGCGGAAGTCGGACAATGAGGTGGACAACGCGGAGCGGACCCGGTCGTGACCCCCAAAGAACAACGAGTACCAGAAGGTTATGAACGGGCCTTTCCCCTTTCATCCCAAGGGCAAGCATGCGGCCAAGGACTGCTTCATGCTCAAGAAGTTTGCTTCCGAGCAGGCTTCATCATCTGGCGCCGACAAGGACAAGGACAAGCCAGATTCAAGTCCGGCCAATGATTATCAAGATCCCCAGGCCGAGCTCAACCACATCTTCAGAGGGCCGTCTGCGTATGAGTCCAAAAGGAAGCAGAATCTAACAGCACGCAACGTCAACACAGTCTCTACAGCAGACGCCCCCATGTATTTGCGCTGGTCAGAGATGTCCATCATATTCAACCGCGCAGATCACCCAGATCGGGTTTCACACCCGGGACGCTATCTACTCATCCTAGATCCAGTCGTCAAAAATATCAAGCTGAAGAAGGTTCTCATAGATGGAGGCAGCGCGCTCAATATCCTCTTCGCCAAGACCCTGGATGAGATGAAAATTCCTCGTTTAGAACTATGGCCAAATACTGCGCCCTTCCACGGGATAATTCCCAGCCTATCTTCAACACCCCACGGGCAGATAACCTTGCCGGTCACCTTCAACACGCGGGATAACTTCCGCACAGAAAGCATTTGCTTCGAGGTCGCCGACTTCGAGACCACATACCACGCGATACTCGGACGACCGGCGCTTGCCAAATTCATGGCGATACTGCACTATACTTACATAGTGCTCAAGATGCCCGGGCCAGCCGGAGTCCTCTCCCTACGCAACGACGTCAAGCAAGCCTTTACCTGCGACAAGGAGAGCTACGAGTTAGCTCAATCGCAAGAGGCGGCAGTCGGACTCAATAGAATTCGGCAAGCCGTCACAACTGAAGTCGAGGATGACCAAGTTCTGGCAAAAAAAGCAGCAAAGTCGGGAATTTCAGCGGACTCTGACACGAAGAAGATCCCCCTGGACCCTTCCGACCCCTCCAAGACTGCTCTAGTCAGGACCGGACTCGACCCCAAATAGAAAGACGCGCTCGTCACCTTCCTTCAAGTCAACAAAGATATCTTCGCATGGAAACCGTCCGACATGCTGGGCTTACCAAGGGAGGTGATCGAGCACGCCCTCAATGTCAAGACAGACGCCAAGCTAGTCAGGCAATGGCTACGGAGCTCCGCACAGGACCAGAAAGATGCTATTCGGGAGGAGATAACCAAGCTCCTCGCAGCCGGGTTCATCAAAGAGGTCTACCACCCGGACTGGCTGGCAAACCTAGTTTTGGTCCGAAAGAAAAATGGTAAATGGCGCATGTGCGTCGACTACACCGATCTAAACAAGGCGTGCCCCAAGGATCCATTTGGTCTACCAAGAATAGATCAGGTGGTGGATTCAACTGCGGGGTGCGAACTTCTTAGCTTTCTCAACTATTACTCAGGATACCACCAAATCAGCCTGAAGGAGGAGGACTGCCTAAAGACGTCTTTCATCATGCCGTTTGGCGCATACTGCTACATCACTATGCCGTTCGGTTTGAAAAATGCTGGAGCAACATATCAACGAGCAATTCAGCGGTGTCTACACACTTAGATCGGGCGCAACGTGGAGGCCTATATCGATGACGTGGTGATCAAGACCAAGTCCAAAGAAGACCTCATCGCTGACCTAGAAGAAACCTTCCAAAATCTTTGAAGATTCAAGATGAAGTTGAACCCGAAAAAGTGCGCCTTCTGTTTGCCATCCGGCAAGCTACTCGGCTTCATTGTATCGCATCGCGGCATCGAGGCCAATCCGGAGAAAGTCAATGCAATCATGAACATGGCACCCCCGACTAGCCAGAAGGACGTCCAAAAGCTGACAGGCTGCATGGCGGCACTCAGCCAATTTGTTTCCCGACTAGGCGAACGGGGCATGCCCTTTTTCAATCTATTGAAGAAAGCAGACAATTTCCAATGGACTCCTGAAGCCCAACAAGCCTTTGAAGACTTCAAGAAATTCCTCACATCACCACCCGTGTTGGCGTCACCTATGCCACAAGAACCATTAATGCTATATCTGGCGGCAACCACTCAGGTAGTTAACACGGTGTTGGTGATCGAGCGATCCGAACCGGGTCATATATAGAAGATACAACGGCCAGTCTACTTTGTCAGCGAGGTCCTTGCCGACTCCAAAATAAGTTATCTATAGATCCAAAAGCTGTTTTATGGCCTACTCATCACTGTCCGGAAGCTGGTGCACTATTTCCAATCGCATCAAGCCACGGTGGTCACATCGTATCCACTCGGGAACATCTTGCATAACCGCGAGGCCACCGGCCAAATTGCTAAATGGGCGCTCGAGTTGATGGCGTTCGACATCACCTTTCAGCCACGGACAGCTATCAAATCACAAGCTCTAGCCGACTTCGTGGCTGAGTGGCCAGATGTTCAGATGCCTACATCAACAGCGAAGCTAGAGTACTGGACAATGTACTTAGATGGTTCTCTAACGATCAGCGGCGCCGGGGCCGGCATCGTACTGACGTCCCCTACCAGCGAAAAACTCAAGTACATTCTCCAAATTCACTTTCTGGCTTCCCACAATGTCGCCGAGTACAAGGCACTCATCCACAGGCTCCGCATTGCTATATCACTCGGCATCCGTCGACTAGTTCTGCGTGGAGATTCCCAACTAGTGGTCAACCAAGTCATGAAAGACTGGACATGTCTCGACGATACCATGGCGGTGTACTGTCAGGAGGTCCGAAAGCTGGAAAACAAGTTCAACGGGCTGGAGATAACCCATGTCCTACGACAATACAACAATGCTGCAGACGAACTGGCTAACATGGGATCCAAGCGAGAAGTGGTCCCGACTGGGATCTTTGTCGAGCAATTAATGGAGCCGTCAGTCAAGAAGAAACCAGTGCCAGGGCAGTCGGGAGGCGAACCTACCCCAGCAACAGACGAAGTACTGATCATATCCGAAGATTGGTGGACTCCTATTCTCAAATTCCTCTTGGACGACGAACTCCCAGAAGATCACAATGAAGCCGAACGGATCAAACGTCGAAGCAAATGTTTCCTAGTCATCGGAGAAGACCAGTACCAAAGAAGTGCATCTGGTGTCCTCATGCGCAGCGTCACAACCGAGGAGGACAAGCAGATCCTACAATCGATCTACTCGGGCATATGTGGCAACCACACCGCATCCAGGACGTTAGTCGGAAAGGCTTACCGGCAGGGATTTTTCTGGCCAACAGCAGTAACAGATGCCAAAGACATTGTTCGCACATGTGAGGGTTGTCAGTTCTACGCATGAAAAACAAATCTCCTAATCCAAGAACTTCAAACCATACCAATCTCTTGGCCCTTTGCAGTATGGGGGCTTGACATGATCGGGCCTTTCAAGAAAGCGCCAAGAGGGTTCACACACTTGTTCATCGCAGTGGATAAATTCACCAAGTAGATTGAGGCAAAACCCATTGCTACCATAAAAACGGCAAGAGCAAAGAACTTCATCATGAGTATATTATACCGATTCGGGGTTCCTAACCATATCATAACGGACAACGGTACTCAGTTCACGGGCGGCGTATTTCAAGATTTCTGTGATGACTTCAACATCAAGATCTGTTATGCATCTGTGGCACACCCATGGAGCAATGGGCAGGTTGAGAGTGCCAATGGCATGGTCTTACAAGGAATCAAGGCCAAGATATTCGACCGACTACAACCATATGCAAGGCAGTGGGTACAAGAACTCCCATCCATTCTCTGGTCTCTTAGAACCACGGTTAGTCGGGCAACAGGGCAATCCCCTTTCTTTCTACTCTATGGTGCCGAGGCTGTGCTACCAACCGAGTTATAGTTCGGCTCTCCGCGAGTTCGGGCTTACTCAAAAGACACATCCAACAATACCCGATTAGTCGAACTAGATCAGTTGGAAGAAGCGAGGGACATCGCAATAATCCAATCGGCAAGGTATCTTCAAGGCCTGCATTGTTATCACAGTCGTAATGTCTGTGGCCACGCCTTTTTGGTTGGGGATCTCGTCTTGAGAAAAATACAAACCACCAAAGACAGGCATAAACTATCCCCAATATGGGAAGGGCCATTCATTATCGCAGAAGTTACACGGCCAGGCGCCTACCGACTGAAGACTAAAGACGGTGCCCTCATCAGCAATTCATGGAATATAAAACAGCTACGTCCTTTCTATACCTGAGTTTTATATTTCACCATGTGTACAATTCTCTTTGACTCACTACGTCGCTTGTTCCAACCAAGTAGTGAGTCGGGGCTGCATGCATTATATATGCTTTGTCAATAATATACGAGCCTATTTTACTTAAGTTATGAAGTTTTGCAACGACTTTGTTATGTTTGCCCAAGTACAACTTTCTGCAGTGAACGATTTTATTAAGTTCCTATAGACTAACTCAGCGTAGACTATATAGTCGGGTAAAACTAATGACAACTAAGTAAAAACTCAGAGCTTGGCGGCATTGCTCATATATTTACACATGTCCTTACAAAAATTTATATGCACCGACTACATGATGGATTGTTCTTACATATCCAGGTCTCGGGTGATCACCTCTATAGTCAGCCTCGCCTGGGTTATTAGCTCCAGTGCCTCCTCAGGTGTTGTCTCCTCGGCCAATCCCTCACCAATGGCCTCAAGATATGCCCTAGGGTAGATCGACTTGGTCATCGCTAGGTTTGGGCCACGCCGACAACAACACGCTCGTCCGAGTACCTCTTCAGGATACTCAGGGCTTCGTTAAGGCGCGCCTGCATTTGGGAGATTGTGTTGGAGCTGGTTCCCACATAGTGAGGGTCCATTACGTCAAGGAGCCCTTTCACGAACTCGCCAAGGATCTCCCATGACACCTTGACAACTTTTATCTCCTCTGCAAAGGCCTGAAACTGGATTTGGGCATTGGCTCTAGCAGCTGCCCAAGTTCATCAACAAGTAAACTTGTTAGGCAAAACTACAGACAGAGTACATAATGGATTGGTTAAGACCATTGTCAGAGCGGAGACTTACTTTCGTAGTCGGCCTCCCATTTGGCTTTGTCCTTCTCCAGTTCAACCTTCTCTTGCTCGAGCTTGGTGTTGGCCTTCTCTAAGTCGGCCTTGTCTTTCTCAAGCTCAGCTTTGGCCCTTTCAGCCTCCTTCAGCTTGGTTTCTCCCTCTGTTCGGGTCTTCAGCTCAGCTTCGAGGGCTGTATATCAAAGAAGTCAAGTACTCAAGATTACAATCAAGACACAACTGGGCAGTCAGGAAGCAACAAAGCTGGAGAAATATACATAGGGCTTAGTCGGGAAGACAAACACGGGAGACTTACTTCTGATCTTATCTTCTAAGGCCCAGTTCTCGTCCCTGAGCTGATCAACCGCTCCCCTCAGCCAAGTCTCCTTCTCCTAGATAGACCGCTCCAAGTCGGCCTTCGAGGCCTGGAGCTGGCCTAACCGCTGGAGTTGAGGGGCAAGCTGGGTCAGGACCTCATTCATCTTCTCCGAGCGGTCGACAATCTTCTACTCGGAGCAAAACAGAGCAGAGCAGAGTCAAGCGTCAGGATACTCATACAAGGAAGACTGACAAGAACTCAACATGGCAAAAATCATACCTGGACCCCCCGAGACGCAGCGATTGCGGCGCGAAGCAAGACTTCACTCTCTCTCTCTGCCGCCACTTCATCGTGCTCATAACTCTTAGTAGTTCCATTCGGGGTTACCCAGTGGAATGTCTTCAGGAATCTACGGGGAGGAGCCTCAAGCCTGGGGAGGTCCAGCCCTTCTAAAGACAACGATGATGACAAAGACGGCGACGGGGTCCTGGCCCCCAACTCGGCGGCTGCTGGGGCTTCAGTGATATGCTCAGGGGCTGGGGCGACAGCCTCAACGTTAGCCCCTTGGTCGGCTAGTGTCCGCGGCTCTGTAGTCAGGACGACCTCAGTTTCCGCAACTAAGATGATTGCCGGCTCAGCAGATATGCTCGTTGGAGCTGGTTTGGCTGGGCTGGCTCGACAATAGGAGTAGCCGATGTGGTCTCCTTGAGATCAATATTGGCCCATTTCCTGCATGAAGAGCTAAGTATCAACACACCACAATGCTGAACAGCACTTTCAGAAGACTCAAAGTCACATACCTCTTGGAGAATTTGAACCTCCACCCGGGGGCTCCTGGTGTTGGCATTGGAGGACTACCGGCTGTCGAGCTGGATGGCTCGGCAGTCGGCGGTGGCATTTTAGTCTTGGTCGGCCCAGCTCCTGGAGCGGCCGGCTGGGGCGCTAGGGTACTCGGCTGCGCCATCCTTGGGCTCGATGTTGTTGAGCTCGGTGGCGCTTGACCCGACCTCATACTCAGCGGCGCTCTTCTTGGGCTCGATGTTGCTGAGCCTAACTGCGTTGGTCCGGTCTAGACTTGGTAGCCTGGGAGCTGTGCTGGCGGTGTCTTTGATCTTCAGACTCCCAGCTGCGGCACTCAGCCTGATGATTTTCTTCTTGCCCTGGTCTTCAACAAGCTTCTTCCCCGCTCTCTTGGAGTCGGGCTGGGCAGCAGAGGGACTTAATGGCCTCTTCTTCGACTTCATGGCCGACAAAGTTTGGGAGTCTTCATCAAACTCCTCACATGACTGCAAGCAGTTCAACAACATATGTTACACACTGCAGAGCAATCCTGGGCGTATATCTACAAGCATTCGTCACAGATGGACAACAAGTTAATATCAGCGGGAGTTACCTTTGGACGCGGCCTCTTTTGGCTGTAAGCTGCCACAAACCGCTCTAAATCTTCAGTTTCGATCACCCCACTGCCGAAGTAATCCAGCAGGATGTCAGTCACCTTGTGCTTGTCCAACAGGTCGGGATACTCCTGGCTGGGATCACCTCTGCCCTTGTAGTCCCAGCCGAAGTGACACCTCAACTTCAGCGGCCTAAGGCTCCGAGTCAAGAAATGTCTGGCCACCCATGGACCAGTCAGCCCAGCGCTCTTCAGCTTGTCAATCTTGTCAATCAATATATAGACTTGGCCCATTTCTTCAAAGCTGGGCAAAGATGACCAGTTAGGCACAACTACCGGAGGCAAACCAGTAAAAGGGGGGAGGCTTGGTTCAAGATCAGAACAGTAAAACCACTCCCTATGCCAGCCTTTGAGAGAAGACTTTAGGGGAATATTGATATGCATCCTCTTCATTTCGCTCCTCAACTAGATACCAGCCCCCAATCACTTGGACCTTGCTTTGGGGGTTGGGGCTTGATGTGGAACAGATGTCTAAATAGATTCAAATGGGGTTCCACACCTAGGAAACACTCGCAGAGAGTTACAAATATAGAAATTTGCAAGATGGAGTTGGGATTCAGATTCACCAACTCCAGATCATAGAAGGCAAGAAGCTGGCGGAGAAAGTCGTAAGATGGAAGAGAAAGACCCCGGTCGAAAAAAGAGGCGAAAACAACAGTCTCACCGGCCTGGGGCTCCGGAACTGATTCACCTTCAGCCGGACGCCAAGGATGGCATCATGGCTCTGCAGTCGCAACAACCTCTCCAGATGCTTCAGCTTAGTAAGCCCGTAATCCGAAGTTGGCCAGACCTCATCCGACGCCTCTAGGAAATCTAAAGCCCTTGACATGGTTAAAGGCAAAAAGATTTGGGGGAGAAGTCACTAGGGGCTTGGAATGGACGAAGAGAAGCGGGATCGCCCGAGTTTCAATGGGGAAGAGCAAGCAATGGCGAACCCTAGCGAGGCAGGAGGCGAAATTTTGACGCGGAGGCTAGAAGACGAAACGATTGGAGGATTGGAGAAGATAAGGGAATCTTTTCTCTCTCTCCCCGCCTTTATAGAGCCTGTACCGATTCATGGGCTTGGGCTTACAAAGTCGGTACTGGGCCACCAAGATATGAGTTTCTACAGTAGCACGCTCAATGTGGGCCGCTTGCTGGCTGTGTTAAAATCATGGTGCTGATGCTACCAACAGGAACCGATGAGGTAAACAGATATGCTTCATGAAGGCCTAATTGCTGGACACATGTGTTTGGGTATCTGTATTATCCACTAGGTATTGAGGATATATCCTTATAAGGGTCACAAGCTGGTCTTCATCAAAATTGGGGATGCAGGTATCTCTCAAGAACACCTGACCACATAATGGATTAAATTTCATAGAGTGGCACTCGGCTTACATGCTTAGCCAACATTTGCCATGAGCAAATATTCTTCCAACCGACATGACGCTGAAGAGTCTAACTTCTGAGTAGTGCACTACTCGGGAAAGACTATAAATATTTCTTCCAACTAACATGAAGCTGAGGAGTCTAACTTCCGAGTGGGACGCCACTCGGGAAAGACTATAAAAACCTTTTCCAGCCGACATGACGCTGAAGAGTCTAATTTCCGAGTGACATACTACTCAAAAAAGACTATAAAATATTCTGGTTGACATGATACCGAAGAGTCTCATATACCAGTAGTATACTACTCGGGAAAGACTACAAGGTTAAACATCTTTGACTTTATGTTTAATTGTTTTCACAACTAAGCACAAAGTCGGAGGCTACACCTAGGTGCGCCTATTCGGCGCACACTATTCATACTTCTACATGGAGCCTTCATAGCCTCGCTGCCAGCTAACATGAAGCAGGACTCGGGAAGAAGAAGCACTTGGACAAAGAGTACTCGGGAGCAATGCACTCGGGCAATCTTCACCATGGAGAATGAGCACTCGGCATCAACTGTGACTCAACTATGAAGGTCTCAGGGGCTGCTGTGGAGGCCATGGGCCCCGGTTACCTCATGACAAGCATATGGACCACTCGGATAGAGGATGGGCCTAGCCTTGTAATTAGAGATACGATAGAACCCGGCAGACTTTGCCTTGTACGATAAGGAATATACAGTCCTAGTCAGTAGGTTATATCTCTAAGAGGAGATCCTTGGGTGTAATCCGGCTGGGACTCCTACTTTGTACCGCTGTCCCCCAGTATATAAGGGGAGGCAGGGCGCCCCCTGAGGGCATAAGCTCATAGAAGCAAACACACATCCTCAAAGGAATACACCACAACTGGATGTAGGGTATTACCTCACATCGAGGGCCTAAACCAGTATAAACCTCCCCGTGTTCCTTTGCAATCCACTGAGTTTCGATCCGATGAGTAGCCCCATATTCATATTGCCGGTGTAAAACATCGACACCTCCCACAAAGTGCCTCAAATGGTGTCATGTGCAGGCTTGCTTGGTAGCTGTTATTGTAGGAGCATTCAACAAATGCCAAACACTTCTCCCAATCGGTGTTGTAAGACAGCACGCAGGCTCGTAGCATATCTTCTAGGGTCTGATTTGTGCATTCAGTTTGGCCACCTGTCTGAGGGTGAAAGGCTGTACTGAAGAACAATTCGGTGCTGAGAAGTCCGTGCAGGTTTTCCCAAAATCTAGAGGTAAATTGTGGCCCACGGTCTGAGATGATTACTTTTGGTACTCCGTGGAGGTGGACAATATGCGTCAAGTAGAGCCTAGCGAGCTTAGCTCCACTGTAGGACACATGTACCGGAATAAAATGTGCCACTTTTGTAAGTCAGTCAACAATAACCCAAATTGAATCGTGACCCTTTGGTGTTTTTGGAAGTCCTGTAATGAAATCCATGTTTACTTCATCAAATTTCCATTCGGGTACTTTTAGTGGCTGAAGTAAACATGCTGGCCTTTGATGTTCTGCCTTGACGCGTTGACACACGTCACAAATGGCAACATAGGCAGCAATGTCTCATCTCAAACTAGGCCACCTATATTGGTTGCGGATATCCTGATACATTTTGGTGCAGCCAGGATGGATGGATAGTGGGGAATGGTGTGCTTCTTTCAATATAACTTCCTAGAGGCCATGACCATCTGATACATACATTTGATTCCCATGAATAACTGTACCATCCGAGGTTAATGAAAAGTTTGTTTTTGCGTCCCCTCCTAGCTCTTGTTTAATCTTAGCCACTTCTGCATCATTGGCTTATGCGGCTTTGATTTGAGATGGGAGGTTTGGTTGGAGTGCCATGGCAGTAAGGAAATCTTCCTTAACCACTCCTAGATTTAGATTCTGGATTTCAGAAAGCAGTGTGGGCTGATCAGAGATCACTGTGGTAGAGAGTTGATAGAGCTTTCGGCTGAGAGCATAGGCCACAACATTTGCTTTACCCTGGTGGTAATGGATGCCCAAGTCATAGTCCTTGATGAGCTCTAACCATCTTCTTTGTCTTAAATTCAGAACTGGCTGTGTGAAGAAATAGTTCAGACTCTTATGATCGGTATAAATTTCACATCTTTTGCCGACTAGATAGTGGCTCCAAATCTTTAGAGCATGCACCACAACGGCTAATTCTAGGTCATGTGTGGGATAATTTGCCTCATGAGGGCGTAATTGACGCGAGGCATAAGCTACCACTTTGCCTTCTTGCATCAACACACACCCTAGGCCATGATGAGAGGCATCACAATAGATTTTGAAGTTTTATGGATGTCAGGCATTACTAGTACTGGGGCCGTTGTAAGTCTTTTCTTTAACTCTTGGAAACCCATTTCACAATCTTCGGTCCACTTGAACTTCTGTTCCTTCTTGAGGAGTTGGGTCAAAGGCCTGGAAATTTTGGAGAACCTGGCAATAAATTGGCGGTAATATCCGGCTAAGCCAATGAAACTCCGAACCTCGGTTACATTCTGAGGTTGCTTCTAATCCAGTACATTCTGCACTTTGCTAGGGTCAACGGCAACACCGCCTTCAGAGAGTACGTGGCCGAGAAAGGCAACTTCCTTCAACCAAAACTCACACTTGGAAAACTTCGCATATAGTTTATGCTCACGAAGCTTGTCAAGCACTAATCGTAGATGTTGAGTGTGATCTTCTTCATTTTTGGAGTAAATAAGGATATCATCAATATATACCACCACAAATTTGTCCAAGTACTCCATGAAGATTTTGTTCATCAAATTCATGAAGGTAGCCAGAGCATTTGTTAGTCCAAAAGAAACTACGGTGTATTCAAATAAACCATAACGGGTGGTAAAGGAAGTTTTAGGAATATCCTCCGGTCTGATTTTCAATTGGAAGTAGCCTACCCTTAGATCAATTTTGGAAAAGACTCAAGCTCCAGTCATTTGGTCAAAGAGATCATCTATCCTAGGAAGTGGGTATTTGTTTTTGATAGTAACTTCATTGAGGGGATGGTAGTCTACGCACATGCGCATGGTACCGTCTTTCTTTGGGGCAAACAGTACTGGGCATCCCCACAGAGAAGAACTAGGTCGTATGAAACCTTTCTTTAATTGCTCATTGATTTGTGTCTTGAGTTCTACCAGATCTTCGGAAGTCATTCTGTAAGGCCTTTTAGAAATAGGTGCTATCCCAGTTACTAAATTTATGACAAACTCGATATCTCTATCTAGGGGCATTCCTAGTAGTTCGTCAGGGAATACATCGGGATACTCATTGACAATGGGCATGGTTCTAAGCTCTGGAACGGTGTGGGAGTAAAGAGGTGGATGTTGCGAAGTAGTGGTATAGTTGGAAGTATAGGTGACAACTTGGTGATGGCAACAGGGTGCCCGATCTTCCATTAGGTAAGGATAACTCTCGATTTGGTGGAGAATTGACACTCACGATCCTGCTTTTGATCACCAAGACCCGAACCCTGCAATCGCAGCACCACGTCTCCTCTTGTTATCAACCGTGTGCTGCCCAGTTGACCTCGCCACGAAGGCTAATCCCTGCATGTGAATCGAAGAACACAAGCAAGAACAAGAAAGATTGCAGCTCAACTTGCAGATGAATGATTATACTCTCGAAGTTGGGGTCTCACAAACCGATAAACGGTGAAACTGTTCAAAGACAGATTAATCTAAGTAAAACCCACCCTAAACAGTGGCGGCTACTGAATATATATGAGTTAGGACATCCTAGGGTGAGGGTTTGCCCTGTAACTCCTTCTGGATCAAAAGTTATGGCCGTTTGAAGTTGACGCTGTCTCCCAGCCCGAAACTGAATCGGTCTCAGAAATAGGAGTTTACTTGCACTTGTTGTCTCCGCTTTAATATTTGGTTTCTTGAGCTATTCTCCATGGTCTTCTCCTAGGTTCCTAATAACAATAAAATCATCACAAGAATTAAATAGCATGCCATTCGTAGAAATATTTCCATGTAAGCTTAGGAACGCATTCACCTGGCGATCAAGTTGACGGGCATGTGCACGAGTAATTGGTCCTTGGATCTATGGCACATCTTGTTCAACATGAGGAGGTTATAAGTGTGTATCTAAAGAAGTGATGTCCTCATCATCTGGCCATTTGCATTCTCTAAGGTTATGGTTCGCTTGGCACAATCTATGGTTCCTTTGTGTTTAGCTAGCCAATCCATGCCAAGTATGACATCTAAACCTAGAGTGTTTATCAGGATGAGGTCAACTTTGAAGTCTACTTCAAAAATCTTAATCCCCACATCATTACATTTTTGATTTGTTTTAATTGTGGAACCTGGTGATTGCACTAGCATGGCATCTTCCACGAGGTCAGTAGGGAGTTGTTGTTGTTGTGCTAATTTGGAGGATATGAATAAATGCGATGCACCGTAATCAAAAAGGACTAAGGTGGGAAGGGTGTGAATGAGGAATTTACCTAGTACAACATCAGGGGCATTTGTAGCTTCCTCTGCGATCACATGGTTGAGACGACCACGTCCGAGGGAGCGAACCGGTCTAAAGGTCTCATGACCTCCTTGTGGTCTCCCACGGCCTTGTGAAAGTCCACTAGGCCACTGCTGAGTGACCTGAGAACGGGGCGCTGAACTGGTCTTCCTGGGATACGGGCACTTGTTCGCATAATGTCCTAGCTTGCCGCAATTACATTTGCCACTTTATTCTGACTCACAAGTGGTGGAGCACTGTGGTGGTACGGCTGCGAAGTCGCTGCATGGGGGCGAGAAAAAGTTTGGCCTCGATATCGCGGAGCCAGTCATCCGCGTCGAGAGGGTCGGCTGCAGAGAAGGTTGGTGGGTGTGTGTGTTGCAGGTCGGCCAACTTCGATTGTCCTTGGGTTGCACCTTGAGCAAGTGCTGCACCAAGATTCTCGGTGTTGGTGTTGACACCGAAAATCACCAATCAGCGCTGAAGACGAGTTGATGATCTGGTTCGATGCACTAGACACGCAAAGGCCTGGGAGATCTACTTAGCTCCAATGCAGGTCCTAAATAGTTGAGGTTCGTGGGCGTGCCAGTCAATTTGACCCAGCAATTGACAAGGAGATAGAAAAAATTAGATCATTGATCCAATCGGCCAACAAGCCGATACAGACTCCTTTTAGCCGATTGCCGATGGCACTTGTACATCGGCTAGAGAACCGATAATATAAAAAGATAGAAAACCAAACGACTTCTCTCAAGCCAACTGCCTGACTACCGACAACACTTGTGTATCGGCTTGGAAATCGATAACGATATAAATAAATAAATCAGCCGACTACTAATAGAACATGTGCATCGGCTGGAAAGCCGATGATAGTATAGGTAATCAAAATAATAATCAAGACAATGCAGTCGGCTTTATCTAGTAAAAGATAACTTATCGGCTAGGCACTCCGATAAGACGCTTGCATAAAATCTATCCACCTAACAGGAATAACTTATCGCAGGCAGTTTAGTAGGTCAGACCAAACCGATGCAGCACAAACTGATGATAAATTATCCCCAGTAAGCTGATAAAATCTATGCACGCGTGATGTGATATATCCACTCGGCCTAAGAGATCAAACTTAACTGATGCAGCCGCAGACAGAATAGATACACCGTGGTAAGCTAACTACCGTAGATCAGCTAGAATATCGGACCTAACCGAGGAAGTCCTAGCCGATAAGGTAGTCGGGGTAACGAGACTTACCCTCTCGCAGGAGTTCGGACCTAACCGATGCAGCCCGGCTCGAGAAGCAAGAACCCGTCAAAAAGGGTGGCGATGCACCGAATTTGTATTGATCTGAGAGATATTTTACATGGTACCTAGGCATACATATTTATACCCCGAGTTGATACAGTCCTGATCAGATACGAAACAGGAGTTTCCTAACTATAAAAGGAAAATTAACAAGCCCTGATCGAACACGAGATCAGGTTTTCCTAAAAAATATTAAAGCTACCTAATTTATAGATAAAATAGTTAACTGCCATTCTGTGGTCTTCACGATTCCTTCCTGAATTCGGCTTCTTCTGGATTAGCTTCCATCGGCTGATATAGCCTCTTTTCTTAACCGAACATGATAACGAACCGTACCAAATTTTGGTGTTAACAGTTGGCCATCATTCTCTCAAAGAGACGATTATGCATAGCCAAGACTTGGGCCATCGTTGGCTCTCCGTCGGAATGGTCATGAGGAATAGCTGATCGACTGCCACTGGCTTGTCCTGCAGCATCTAGGCTTGGTCAGGGAGGATTTGCCTAAGGATTTCTTCCTCTAGAAGCAGCGGTCCTGGATCGGGTGTTCGTCATCCTGCGTAGATATAATTTTAGAGGGTTGAGTCATAAGAGCTGTTTGGTTATATAAATGATACAAATTCACAGAAATGATCATAGTTCATAATCAAGTGTTGGAATTTTTGGCAATGGTGCCCCACTTGAAATTATGTTCATCCAAACCACGGGTTTAACCACTTGGGTCAGCAAGCAACCATTGTTGGAACCTCACACTGTTAATTCCAAAGCAATTGTCTTACATAATGAGGGATACATGGCAGCCATTATTAGCTTTTAACAAGCCATCATGGTACAAAATTTGACTACCAAATACAACAGGGTTACACATCTTTGACCTAGTAGAAGGATACTTAAATTCTAAACACTTGAAAATCGTTCCTACAATCTACCAAATCCACTGGGTGGATCATCTGGAAGGTCGGCATCGGGAGAAGTCATGGTCAGGCGGAAGTGGCGACGCCCAAACCGATAGGTATGGGATGCCCCTGGCTCTATGGGATCTCCCATTGGCACTGAGGTAGGAGCAGCATAGTACGGTAGTTGCGGTGGTAACTGGTGCTCATACGGAACCTCTGATTTACTTGCTCGTAGTAACCGGAGGGATGTGGGAGAAACTCTGCAGGAGCCATGTGTTCCACTGCCCCATATATGATTTCTTCATTGAAGAATCCCATGTTGCCCATGGGCTCTATATGGCGGTCAATCATGATAATCCTGGCCTGAGCCTGTAAAGCTCCTGGTGAGTCTGAGTCAAGTATTTGTCCATGGAACGAACCATGTCTACAAGGCACAGAAGCTCAGTATCGAATGCCCCTAGCATGGCAGCTAAGTCTGGATACAGGGAGTCATAAGTGGATTGAGCCAGCTGGAAAATAACGGTACAAGTTGGCTAGTATCGGAAACCGATAGCGAAGCTGAGTAATTTGCTCGGAAAGCGGCCTCAGCATGGCGGTCAAGGCTGTCCATCCTACTCCGCAAAAATGAAGGGGCGCTTCACCAGGGTACCGTTCCAAAATAGTGACATCTGTTCCATACTCAATGATGGAGGAACTGCGCCGTGAGGTGAATATGTGGTACTATGGCGGTCGGGGGTAGTTGAGCTGTTGTAGCATGATCTAGAGGGTATGCTGCATAGTCCCCTCAAGGTACCCTCCCGAGTAATTCACTGGCTGCCAGATAGTGGACATCTACAAAAGGGAGGCAAGAGCTAGTTAGAATTTCTTAGGTGAGGTCAAAAGAACGGGTACTAATGCATGGTGATGTTTCTGTCCAGCACGTTATATGGCTGTGAATAAGTCAAAATGGTCGAGCTAGAAGCATAACAAAAAATTTCAAAAGTTTTTATTCCGGTTACTGGTTCAGTTCCTTTATCTTCAGAAAGTTTTGGGATTTTTGCATAAATAGGTCTCTGTGGAGAAACTAAACAAGACAGGCTGCACAGTTTCGTGGCAGATGATCTAACGTTCTTGTCGAATTTTATCTACAAACTATCTGATCCAAAAAATTCTGAAATAATTCATGGAATTTACTGGGAATGTTGGGAGGCTACCGTGATTTTCTCAGAATTTTAGCACTTACAGATAAGGCTACATAAATTCTCAAAGACTGCTGACTCCAGTTTTCAGAACACGGGTAGCGTACACTTTTCGAATTTTTAGGGGTAATGTAGGCGCCTAAATTTATCGTCCCTTGACAACATACTCGTGATTATGACCAGAAACTACTCAAATTTTTGGAGGGCCAAACTTGCACGCAACCTAGAGGTCAAGGTACAAGGATTCCACCCTACCCCGATTCTACCCATTCTAGGCCATCTCATCTATTTTTGAAACATAGAGGTAGGAGAATTTAAAAATTCATCTATCTTAATCATGATGCAGAAAAGTCATGTTGAAGCCTCGTAACCTATCATACCTACCAATTTTTTTTCAAGTTACTTCATAAAATGAGCTTGACCGTTTAACCGACAATTGACCCAAAATTTTCGGAAACTTGTATCTAGCTATAGAAACCATTTTTTTTTCTGAAATTACTTTTCTCAATCCCTTCGGTCCTATAGAGTAGAGGTGAGATTTGAATCAAAATAGAGATATAGGAAAGAGTATCTTTTCTAGAGTTGGAGAGGATATATAAGAATTGACATGGTTTTCACAAATAGTTTGTAACTAAGAACTAGGTTCCCAAAATATTTTAGAGAGACCATTCTAGTGACCATTTTAAAAGGGTTCCTACAGTCGGTCTTTGGCTCTGATACCAACGCTATGGGGTCACTCCGAGGCTTGTACCATAATTCACAATTCACCATGTCAACGCTAACTCTTGGAGTGGTGGGGTCTCAAATAATACCCAAATAATTACAGTAACCACCATCCCTTCAAAGCTAACCTGACATCGTGAACGGCGAATCGATACAAACTCAAACTGCCGGGCCTGAAACAGGTGAGATACCTAACGAAATAGCCTTTGCCAGTCCCCTCGAAGTATGTCCGTCAACCACTCGATGGTGGCGACCATAGAATACATACCACAGAGGACTCGATCCCACCGGCTATTAAGTAAATATCTCATAAGTTTCAAGTCCATATTCGTACAAAACTAGCCTTAGGAGTTGATGCTAGCTCTGCACTTTCATCTTAGCAATTGACATCATAATATAAGATAGTAGTCTAGCTAATTAAGTAACTTAGTGATACATCCATAATTTACATGGGCTGACCAGCCAAATAGATAGTGGTTCGCGGAAGCTTGTTCTACCCAAAATACCCCACAGGCGACCGAATAGGGTAAACCCTAGTGTGAACCATCCTGAAACTCAGGAACATCCCCATCAAGCAACTCATCATCCACTAACTCCACACCTGCATCAAAGTCTAAAGACAACAGACAACATACAAGTGCAAGAATCAATACATTTTTACAATGTATTGGCAATGCCGAACCTAAAATACATGAAGGGTAATATCAAGGAAAAAGCTACTAGGGCTACTCATTTGCGTAAAAGCAAGATTTGATTTCATAAACATTTTTCAAGGCATAGTTCACAACCATGTAATTAGAATCTATAAGATTTATATATCTATATCTTGATTCCATTCCAAAACATACAAGTGGCACTTACCACCCTCCATGGTAGTAAGCCCAAGGAGTTCACAAAATCCGTCCCTCAAACTTTCCCATTTGTACTCACACAATATTTAACACTCTTTCATAAATCTATACTCAATATAAGTCACTAGGCCGCTCATGACCGCGAGCACGACTAATCGATTAATTCTAACTCTGCAGAGTGTGTACACTTTACCCACACGATGTGTAATAGTGATCATGTCTAACATGCCACGCGATACCGTAGTACCCGTTTCACTACTTACAACACAGCCTTTACATTGCTCACTATTTAGCCTTGCACCAGCGATGGCAAGTGAAGATTCACTCTAGGAGCAACTCTAGAGCCACTAGGTGGCAGGCCCACGCCTTAACCTAGCACCGTGGCGGCAAACCATCTGTTTCCCCATGAGGCACTATACTATTGTATTGGATAGACTTAGACGCCTACACCGTTACGGGTTAATAGATAGTTCTTATGAGTCACTACAACATCGTAACTCATACTACTCCGGCCTACTAGATGCAAGGCTAAATATTGAGCAACTTAGTAAGCTATGACTAACCATATCAGCACATGTGGTCGTACTGTATTCCATAGTAAAAGACATTGAGTTCAGTCCTTAACTGACACAGGCGGGCACTCCCCCTATCGGTATGCAACTATCAAATATGCGTACCACTTGCCACCAAAGTTTAAAAATTATTTTCATCATTTTAGTGCACCATTTTACCACCAATCACATTTCTGTCTAGAATTATTAAAATACACATTTCAATATTTATAAGGTGTCAAAATGAATTAAAATACAAAGCTAAGCATGGCTAAGCATATAAACATATATTTATATCATAGGTAAACCCATATGAGTGAAAAAAAAAGGCACTCCATACCCATCCTATGGCTACAATGGTGAGGAATTCAAGTTGTAGGGGTTTTCATAATGCATCTAATTGGCATTAGCTACCAATCACCCATTTTCCAATCATATTTATAAATAGCATGCAATTTAGTAAAACAAACAATTTTCCTCCAAAATATAGGAGCAATATGTTCAAAGGAAGAGAGGAGGTTGCTTGCCTTGCTCAGGAGTAATTCCTATATCAGCGTCAAGCTCGGCCTCTTCGTCAAACACGACCTCCCCCTCTAAACAAATGAGGTATAATCAAATAAATACATATATATGAGAAAACTCAAAGTGCTCTATTATGCATGCATGTTTTACAGTTGGTTAGTACTATTATAGGAGGATGGTTGGTGAGGAAATTTCTATTTTACTGGCTTTTGTTTGGAAGATACAAATTTCCAAAGGTTTTATACTAAAAATATGGATTATTATTATCATTAAATTTTTAAAAATATTCCAGAGGCTTATATTGTGGATTTTAACCTTCTGTAAAATTAGTTCACAATTTTATGAGTCTACTGCAATTTTTCCCATCTCAATTGGACTTGAAATGAATTTTTAAAGTTAAATCCATTTCCTAGTGCAATAGAAAAGATTTTAATCATTTTCTCGGTTTTTCTTGGATTTAAATTAAGGGGGTCCACATGTCAGTGAGACGACATTTGCGCTGAGGCCACTGGGGTTTCTGGGAATCAACCTGCGGTCCTAAAACACGTGGGAAAACGGTTTTTATTAAGAGTCCTCACCGATTTTAGTTATTACATTTAGATCCAGAGCCCACTCATCAGTGTCTGGTATATTTGCTAAAAGGACCTTAGGAGTTTTAAATCTTCGTTGACAGCGTTCTCACGTGCTAATTGCAGTGGGGCCCACTTGTCAACGGCTCAGGATAGAGTCCACGATGGCGCGCGCGGCTAACGAGCTTTGTGGTGACGCCGAACGGCGGCAGATCTCGCCGAGCTACCAAAAGAGAAAAGGCAGAGGGGTTCTAGGAGCAGCTATCGGTGGCTTTCTTGGCTTCAATGGTGATCGGAATCGCTGCTGGAGGCAGTTTATGCGGCGGCGAGCTTCGGTATGCACACGCATGTCGAACTACAGCCCGGATTTATGCCAAAGAATGCATGCATGGGCTCTCTCAAGTTCCCAGGGGGCTTACCGAGCTTGGGGAGTGGCCTGGACGATGTCGTCGGCGCTTGGGTTGGTTCGGCGGCAGTAACAGGCGGCGGTGACTAGGTGAGAGCTAGATCTGCAAGGGGAGACGACAAGCAGGTGCGTGCATCAGGTCAGAGGGGTCCTGGGGAAGTACACGTGCATGGAATCAAAATATTTCTCACCAGAGAGGGCGGATTTGAGATGAGGTCCGGCTGCCAGAGTTGGGAAAGAAGATGGCATTCTGGCGTCCCAGGGTGTCTTGGCTCTGCGGGCTAGGGCTGCTGGATCCTTGGAAGGTGGCGAAGCTACCCATGAAGCAATGCCGCCAGGTTTGTTGGGTTCAGCCAGAACAGGGTGGAGCGGCGTCGGCACCGTGCCAGGGCCGACGGCATGTGCTGCTGCGACACCACCAGATGCACCTGCACGACATGGGGATGGAAGGGCATGGATGGGTTAGGCATGGAATGGAGATTGTGTTCCCGTAGTTGGACTGCGGCGAATCTCACCAGAGGAAGGGTGCGGTGGTCGAGATCTCGCCGACACTGGAGAAGACACCTCGGTTCCCAAAGCTCCCGAGGTGAAACTCCTCAGCTATTCTGCCGAACAAGACTAGGGCGAGAGGAAGGAATGATGGGCGAGAGGGTTGGCTAAATGGTGGAGTTATCCACTCAGTGAGGTGGAGAGGAGCTCGGCCGGCGGGCTGGTGCGTGTCCTCACGCGTGGCACGTGCGTTCTGTGGGGTGGGGCCATGCTAGAGAGCCTCTATAGTTGACAAGTGGGTCCCTCAGTGGCTCGGGCCCACTTGGCAGAGAAAGGCAAGAGAGAAATCCTTCTAGAGGCTAAGTATAAATGAAGTAGTTGAGGGTTACATTGATCTAGTCATTTGACTTAGTTACAGTGAGAATCAAATTATGGAAAATTTACTGTGGTTAGAGGGTGATGTTTTCCATCACTGTACCAATTCTCAGGGTCATGTGACTTGTAAATTTTTCTTGGTGAAATTGCAAAATTTGGTACAAAAATCAGCCCCCTCTGCACACCAGCCCTAGCCAGTGAGCTTCAGCTTGTCATTTTATGTATAAATTTTGTGAATAAGGCATTGCAAATTTTACTGTAATTAGTTAAGGTCTTGATCTGCATTCTGGAAAATTTTTGTGGGAAGGAGAGTTATGAATAATTTCTATCAAAATTGACAAATGTCCTGTCTGCAGTGGAGGTTTTCTACCATTTTGCTGATTTTAAAGTATTTATTTGAGCTACTCACTGAGATGATAAAATTTAACAAAAATTACAGTAGGTAGTTGATGGTGTGTAGTTTTTATGAAAAGTTTCCTCAGATTTTTATCTCTCCAAGGTTTCCTTTAAATTTTTCAATAGTTCAGGTTGTACCTATAATTTCTATTAGGTCATACAAGGATAAAAGAAATAAAATTTGGAGGTGAAAATGCATTATATAAAATTAGATGCAACAAGGCATAAGAGCTTTTCAGTTACCACTACCATGGCTCACAAGTTATTTAGGACACATGTTTGGGTATGTTACACTCCTTAGACGGCTTTAGGAGTGCATGGGTGCATGGGCATTAAGGACGATACGATGGAGCCCGTCTTCTTGCTTCAATCTCCATGCACCTCACCCATTAAGGGCGACAGGACATATACCTATCTGGCATGAGGCGTGGAGGACAGGATGGCTCTGTACCCCACATCTCAGGCCATCATTGCCTTTTTCTCACAAGGGGCGTGAGATGGCAGATGGCGTGATGGATTACCGCACCACCTATTCCGTCTCGCCCAACCTCTATGCCTTCGATGAGAAGCAAGCGGACGGTCCCATGGTTAGCGGGACAAGCCCAGCCTACCTTTGCAAGCTCCAGGAGCCACAATGGACACGTGGCCTTCTGCCATTGCTCCTCTCCTCTTTAGCTTGAGGAGGACCCCACAAGGAAGAGCGGCTGGGCCTACCGGCCTGCACAAGACAAGAAATAGCATACCTAATTCTCTAAACTCCCACTGTGCGGCCGCTGTGGTATTCCCCCAAACATTATAAGGGGAGAGCCAAGGCAAAGAGGGAAAGAGAGAAGGGAAAAAAGTGCGCTCACAACACAATCTAAGTCTTCTAAGCTCTCTTGAGAGGGAAACAACCCCTAAGAACCAAGAACACAATAAGAGTAGGGTATAATACCTCCGGGTGGCCTAAACCTGTATAGTCCCTTATGTCCCATTTACTCCAGCAACAACCTAAGACCGATCAAACACTCTCATTTCCTTGGCCGAACTCACAAAGAGGTCCCTCCAGATCCCCGCTATAGGTGTTTCCACACTGATAACGCTGACTATATTTTTTTACTCTGACAAGGTTGACTCCTCGTAGCAGTTGGACTAGCCGACATCCTCATTTGAGTAGAGTTCAGGGGCTACTGTCAGTGTACTAAATATGAGATATCCCACAAACATGCACATATCTTAGTGGAGTACAACATAACAATTTCTCTACGGAAACAAACCCTATATATATGGATAGAGTCCGGAGCAGATAAGGAAAGAGTCCCTGATTGGAAAGAAACACAGTCCTACTTGGGTCCTACCATGACTGATTGGGTTCGTATCGTAATATGCCTCCCTAGTTTTACTTGAACAAAAGGGTACCCGAGGGTATTAATATAAGACCCTAGGAAGGGAGGGACAAACCAACAGAAGCCATATACGCCCAATCTCATCTAGTCGATATTATAGGAGCCCGATGAAAACTAGCCACCGACCATCATACCCGAGCTTTACTCTAATATACTGGCAGACTAGATTAGGGTTTATCTCCCCATACTTTGTACTTAAGATTGATATAGTAGAAAATACTAGCCTCTCGGCCAAACAGGAGTAAGGCTCTTATCTCTAAGAACTCTGAACCTATATAAAAATTCATGTCCCCCTACATCTTCGTTTGTATCTTCATATCAATCTTACCCTATATCCTCAAATACACCGTATATACATGAATACTACGGTTGGATACCAATCCATCGGCACCTATTAATTCTGAATTTTGAAATTATTGAGTTAGAAAATAGAAAGTAAGAAAAGAAATATTTGGACATGTTATATATATATATATATATATATATATATATATATATAATTTTGTAAATACTAATTTTGATTTTTGAAACTATAAATAAAATAAAATCTTTGTCCCTAGAATTTTAAAAGAAAGTTTGCATATAGGTGCACATAGTTTAGTAACCAATGTATTCAACACATTATAAAAATTTTAATATTTATAATGTCAATAAATAGTTGCTCGTGCAACATACAAATTGACGACTAGTTATATAAATACTCAGGCTTTACATTAAACCTAACCGTTTTGTTACATAATTTTGTTTCCACTTCGTGCAAAATGGTTTATTTAGAGATATTATGTTTGCAACACGCGTGTCTGTATGTTCTCTAATCCCGTCAACACCATAGCTTCTCATATCGGACTGTCTCCAACACTGCATGGATTACACGAGCGTCTACTAATGTGCCAGGATATTTCACACGCAACGCCTCCTCCCCCATCTTTGTTTTGTAACCCGGAGAAAATTCTTTTGTACCAGTACCGGTGACAGGGTCTCTAGTTTCTAGTTCCGTCCGTGTGCCCATTCACCTAAGAGCATCATTTTCCTACTGTACATCTCAGCTTGGCACTCATTGGCGCAAGTCTATTCTCCGTGCAGGCTGTTCGTCCGCGTGGCAATAGCGGCATCAAATCCTCCTACTGTCGGCTCAAGCTTTATTGTCAGTATCACTCGTCTGTACTATGGGTACTTGTATCACCGAACTTTCCAACCTACAGGTGACACGTTTAATTAGGCCACGGCGGAAGTTTCATGTTTGTTCTTGCCATGTTTTCTGGAAAATGCATGCTATTGCTATAGTAAACAATATATGTAAAGCGGGCAAAAGAAAATAATAGAGAAAACATCGGGTCCTTACATCGTGATGTCATTACTCCCTAAACTTGCTAATCATACCATCGCAAACAATATATGTTTAGCTATTGATATGGCTGCCGCGTGGCCTTCCTCCTCTCTTTCTTAACTGGTATTAACTGTATATTTTTATAAAAACATTTTTTATAAAAATTTCTTATAAGAATCAAATAAACCCACTATTTAAATTTGTAATAGTTAGTTTTTAATTAATTATGTACTAATAAATTATCTTGTTTTACGTGCGACTGATTAGCTTAATCTATCCGCCCTTCCGAAGGCTACCTTCCTCCTATCCTAAAAAATAACTAATTTTAAATATTTTTTTAAGTAATTAAGAAGAACGGTTAAATTGAAGAATGTTACGATTGGTTAAGATGAAGAAATGGATAGAGAAATTAAATATGATATGCTTGTGATCGGTTAAGATAAGAGAGTAGGGAAAGAAATAACTATATTTTAGAATAAATTATAAATAATGAAGATATCTATGTTTTTATGAAGAGATCAGCAACCTATGCTCAGTTGAAGAAATATAGGATTATGCTATTATCAAAAATAGATTTTATCAAAATACCATTCTATAAATGGGCTTCACTAAATTGCCATTCTCAATCAATTGCTACACGCTAGAATGCCATCTTGCCCCTAAATGGACGGAAGTGCCCCTGCCTCTTCTTCTCTTTCACCTCCGGCGCAGCGGCAAGAGACAGTGGCCGACCGGCGAAACGAGGAGCGGACGGCGACGGCCTCTTCTAGCTTCCGCGCCGCTGCAGCTTCCTCGAGCCCCGGCGCAGCGGCGCCAGCGACCGGGTCTACACGTTGATGCCATGGTGCGCCCCTGGTGTGCCTGAGAGATCCTACGGCGGTGGCACGCCGATGGAAGCGATTGCTGCAGCGGCACGCCTTGGGTGCGCTGGCTCAGCGCGGGGGAGGCTGGTATTTTGATCGAGCAGAGAGGATGGGTGCTGGATTTGATGCTTGAGTGCTACAATTTGGTTCAGCCAAGGGAAAAGGAAGAAATTGGAGAGGAGAGATTTGAGCTGGAGAGTGGACTTGCTGGTTGCTTGCTCGTGGATTAGAACAGAGAGGGGAGAGATCGATGGGAGCTGCTCTTGCTGCTAGTGGTTCCCGATTGGAGCTGCTGGAGTAGTTGCTTGGATTGGTTCACCGAGAAGAAAAACAGAGGGAGAGTAGTGAGCTGCTTGTGCTGGAAGCTTCATGGAGGATAGGGAATTGGTTTACTTCTTGCGTGAGGAAGAACAGAGAGGAGGCGCTAGGCCAGTCCTGGCGGCCGAGAGGTGAACGTGATGCCATTGCGGTGGGGGTCGCGGTTGTGCGGAGAGGTTGAAGACCGTGGTAAAATAGTTCAGTACGCTTGTGAGCCATCTCACTAATTTAACTCTAATTTTTCGTACGAGGAACTTTCTAATGAGTGATACTGAAAATGCTTTGCTAAATGCTGACTATATGGCCATCTAAAGTTATCAGCTTTTTCATTTTCACTCTTATGGTTTAGCGGGATGCAAATAAATGCATATTATATCTAATGTAGTTGATTGCATAATCAACAAAAACAGATGTGAGAATAGGTTATACGAATACATGCTTATTTATAGAACTAAACTGCTGAAATGTATTTATATAACTTTTAATTTCTATAGCTAAATAGTCCTACTAGCTGTAATTTGGGTCTTAAAAGAGACGGTACTGCAGATCATTGTTTTGTAGTACTAATCAATCTTGCTGGAGTCCTTAAACATAATGCGAGGCACATTGATTAACGCCCCATTCAGCGGCACTTATAGGCTCAGCTTATTTTCTCGTTTTTCATAAACATGTTTCCTAAACTGCTAAACGGTATGTTTTTTTAAAAATTTTCTATATGAAAGTATCTTAAAAAATCAAATAGATCAATTTTTTAAGTTTTTAATAGTTAATATTTAATTAATCACGTGCTAATAACGTTTTTCGTTTTACGTGCGACTTATAAGTCAGGACAATAAGCCAATTCAAACATCACCTAAGCATGATGCGAGTCCATTTATTCAGTATATAATCTGGTATGTGATTCTCCTTTTTTCTGAAATGTAGTAGTATTGTTTATTTGTAATGCTAATGGGAATAGGCTAAGAGCGCTTTTGTTTCCTCATGCAAAGGTATAGATCAGTAATTGCTTATTAGAGCATCTCCAACAGGGACCCTAAATAGGGTCTCTATTCTATTTTTTGAAGTCAGACAAAAAAAACTGAAGTCTAACAGGGTCCCAACTCGAGTCCCTAGTTTATGGAGGCCCCGAAATCTTCCTCCTTAGCCCCATCTCTCACGGGTACGTAGGGAGCTCCCTACTCTACGGTTGGGAGTTTTTTTCTCTCACGCGAAACAATTTTTCTCACCTATCCTCGCGCCGCCGCCTTCTGCCCTCCATCTCCGCCTCAATCCGAGCCGCTGGCGCCGCCGGATCCACCTGCGCCGCCGCTGTCCTGCTCCGCCTCAACGACACCTCCGACGCCGAGGCCTTCAACGCCGCCGAGCGCCGCCGCCATCCTGCTCTGCCTCGCCGACGCCTCCGACGCCGAGCGCCGCCGCCGTCCTGCTCCGCCTCGCCGACGCCTCCGACACCGAGGCCTCCGACGCTGACGCCGAGCGCCGCCGCCGTCCTGCTACGCCGACGCCTCCGACTGTGCAGACAAGTATGTTTCTCCAGTAACCCAATATTTTAGATGCTTGCTGTTTTAACTATTGAATCTATACCGTGACTTTTGTGACTGCAATATAATTTGGTTAATATTTGCATATCTCAGAATATATAGTTATCTTTGCATCTGTGCATGTTCAATATATATCAGATTCTCCGTTATTTGTCAAGGTACAGCTTCATCAGGATACGTAATAAGTGCAAAAAATAAAGTAGAGACTTTATTTATGTGTACAAAAAAATAAAGTAGTAACACAGGAGTGATAACACAGGAGTGATGTAGGCTTGTTTTGTTTGGGTGCTAGATAAAATTGTCAAGGTATAAATGCTCAATGTGAAATTTTAGCAAAAGGAAACAGATTTAATTTTCTCCCTTTGAGGTTTGGACCGGGCAAATTGACTTTTTAGCCATGCAATATTTTGCATTTTAACATGTTTATAAACTGTGGGTGTGTTATACTACATCAAAATCAAGGTCACCATCCATTTTAATAGTAGTACACTCCAGAATCAGGCCATCCGGTACCGATGCTAATGCGAGCATAGCACATAGAGATGAAAAGAACAGAATATAATTAAATTTTTCTTGTGTGAAATCTACAACCAAACATGCTAATTCCTTCAGAAAGTAATCAAAATTTCATGGCATTTAGTCAGATCACAACTGGAAACATACATGTATGTGAGAATCTATTGCGAGAATCTCCTGTGCTTTATAGATATCAGGGATTTTTTTAAAAAATTAATTTTTCTATCTTATCATCACTGTTGTATGTAAGTCTTTGCTGATTATGACATTCTTATACCTTTTGTCCTATTGCAAACTTAATTTATGTTTTAATCACTGTTATACACGCTTAGATTGTTGCTACGATACTTTTATGGCATCAACCTATTTTGTTTTAATTTATGTTCTATATGTTTCCTGTCAATTTCAATATGATGCAATGCTTGTCAATTTGAGGTAGATAGATTGCCATGGCTTTTGAAGATGATCATTGGACACGAATGATGTCTGAGAATACTAATGTTGATGATATTTCACTGTCAATGCCACCTGAAACCTTTGGTACCCAATGTAGTACCCAAATTAGTAGTGCAAAGTCATCCAAGAGAGCAGGCAACTACACTCATCAGGAGGACATTCAGTTGTGCGTCTCATGGGAGAGCATTAGCACAGATCCTATCACTGGCAATGAGCAACCAGGAAAGGCTTATTGGAAAAGGATTGCTGATCACTTTCATGCCCATAAGAACTTTGAGTCTGATAGGAGTGCTAACTCTCTTGAGCACCGTTGGAGTACCATTCAAAAGAAATGCCAGAGGTTTCAAGCAATGTTTGAAACTATTGAGCGTCGGCATCCAAGCGGTATACCATACAAGGAGCATGTAAGTTCATTTGTACATTGTGAATTATTCTAAATTTACAATAAAATGTATACTAACTTTGGAACTCATTTGTTCCTCTCTTTGCCGCAGTTGCTGGAAGCACAAGCTATGTGGGCAAGGAAGGATCCAAAGCAGAAATCCTTCCAATTCACTAATTGTTAGCTCAAGGTGAGGAATAGTCAAAAATTCCTTGCACTTAATACAAACAAGAGGCCAAGGACTAGCAACTCTCCACCATTAACTGCCCAAAATAGTGCACAAGAAGCGGGTACCAAGAGCCAATCTCCTGATTCATCAGAGCCAACTTCAAATAAAAGACCAATGGGAAGAAAGCAAGCAAAGGAGAAGATGAAGAGTGGAGGGGAAGCTGGAACATGCAAGGAACTCGTACAAGATTATATCCTGCAGAAAGAGAAACTGAAGGAAGAGAGATGGAAGGAGAGTAAGATGATCCAGAAGCGTAAGATCTCATGTGAAGAGCGCAAGATTATGCTTGAGGAGCCCAAGTTGATGTGGGAGCAAGAACAGAAGATCATGTTTTGTGATATCTCCACCATGGATCCAGAACAAAAGACCTATATGCTAGCAATGAGGGCACAAATTGCAGCTCAAAAGGTTGTAGGCATCAATGGCGGTCTTGGTGGATGTAGTGATGACATGGGTGGAGATAGTGGTAACATTTAAGTTTAGTATAGACTATTTATGTTTGTGCCTCTATTTTTGTTAGTCGAACCATTTAATTTTTTGGAACTATTTTTTTGGAATCATTTATGTTTGTGAAACTATTTTTTTGGAATCATTTATGTTTGTGGAATCAATTGTGGACTATTTTTATTGGTCAAAGCATTTATGTTGTTTGATATTGAGAATTGTTATGCAATATTCAATATAAGTATGATTGTAACATTCACAATTTTGTAATTTTTATAGATGATCTTCTCTGATGACGATGATATCATTGAGCAATGGTGGGAAGAAGAGGAGGAATCTGATGACGATGATCTCATTGTATTAGCTATGCTTTGCGACATGGATGATGAAGAGAGGCAGAAGAAGAAGCGTCGTGGATCAGTGTCGGGTCATCAAGTAGTTCGAAGGGACATGTTTGGTGGTAATTTGCGCATTGTGGCTGATTACTTTGCAGATCCTCCTGTGTACAATGAAAAGTTCTTCAGGAGAAGGTTTAGGATGTCCAAACAGCTATTCTTGCGCATAGTGGCTGGGGTGGAGGCTCATGATAACTATTTTAGACAGAGACCAAATGCAGTAGGCCTTCTTGGAGCCACTGCACTGCAGAAGGTGGTTGGATCATTCCGCATGCTCGCATATGATGTTCCAGCTGATTCAATGGATGAAGTTGTAAGGATTGCTGAGAGTACCATGCTAGAAGCTTTTCACCATTTTGTACGGGCTGTGGTTGCAGTGTTTAGTGAGCAATACTTGAGGGCACCTACCGTTGATGACACTACAAGATTAATAGCTATGAACACTAAAAGAGGATGGCTTGGCATGCTTGGTTGCATTGATTGTATGCATTGGAGATGGAAGAATTGCCCAACAGCATGGAAAGGGCAGTATTCGGGGCATGTGGATGGTCCAACCATGATCCTTGAAGCTGTTGCATCTGAGGATTTGTGGATTTAGCATTCTTTCTTTGGACTACCTGGCTCTGTCAACGATATCAATGTTTTGCATAGGTCACCACTATTTCAGAGGCTAACTTCAGGGACTTCACCACCTGTGGAGTATATTGTTAATGGTAACAAGTACACTATGGGATACTATCTTGCAGATGGGATCTATCCTTCATGGGCTACTTTTGTTAAGAGCTATAGCAATCCACAAGGCAACAAGAAAATTCATTTCACAAAAGCTCAAGAATCAGTGCGAAAGGATGTAGAGAGAGCATTTGGTGTCCTACAAGCTCGATTTGCTATGGTGAGGGGTTCTGCTAGATTTTGGGACAAGAACACCCTATGGTACATATTGACAGCTGCTGTTATCATGCACAATATGTTTATTGAAAATGAGCGAGATGCAGATGATGATGGGGGCTATGACTATGATCAAGATAGAGGCGAGGTGTTGAGGGAGGAGGAGTACCAACGGCGTAATCCACTCGTACTCGACGAGTTCCTCAAGATTCATCAGGAGATTGAGGATAAACAAGTGCATGAGAGACTTCGAGATGATCTTGTGGAGCATTTGTGGGCACTTCATGGCGCTAGCTAGTATGATTCGTTGTAGTTTGATCGTAATTTATTACTATGTGATATGATAGATGATTTCTATATGCCTATATGATTTTTATGTTTGGAAAAAAATTTAAATTTGAATTTAAATTTAAATTGTCTTATTTGAAATCATGAATTTGAATATGGTTTATAAATATTTGAGTTTGAATTTTAGTGATGTAATATGAAGAATATACATATAGATTATATTGAAATATGAGAGAAAAAGAAATAGGGACTCAGATTTAAGGGCCCTTGTTGGAATTGAGTGTCAAAAACAGAGCCCCAGAAAATAGAATGAGTCCCTACTCAGAAAGTAGGGACTCTGTTTTTGGGGCTACTGTTGGAGATGCTCTTAGCGGACCATAGCACATCAACTAAATACTTGTGGCTTACTAAACAAAAGTGAATTGACCTATAGGCTTGGTGGGAGGCTGATTAGCCCACGAGGGCCGTAACAACAACCAAGCGAATTACTTTAGCAAAAAGTATATTTTGACTTTCTCAACTATTGGTTAAATCTGATTCATATATCTTAACCGTAAAACTGAATATATCGCATTCCTCAAGTATTAAAACCAGTATAAAATAACTCTCTTGATTATTTTGAGGATGGTTTAATCTAACGTGGCATCTACGTGGCACATTGACCTGATCTTCGTCCTACGTGGTGCTTATGTAGCATTCCAGTCAGCAAACTAAAAATAAAAAATATAGTGGTCCCACATGTCAGTCTCTCAAAGAAAAATAAAAAATATAGCAAGACCCACGTGTCATCCTCTCTCTCTTGTTTCTCCTTCCTCCCTCTTATTTCTCTCCTCTACGGCGGCAATGTGCCCCCCAACGGCGGCTTCATGTCCCTCATCTCATCTTCTCCTCTCTCTCTTCCCTCTTCCTCTCCTCCGGACACCGTGCCCCCGTTGCCCTTGCCTTCTTCGGTGCTTGGCAACCCGTCGCCACCTCCTCCGGTGCCGGCCACCCCAGTCGCCGACTCCTTCGGCGCTGACCTCGATCTCATCTCCCTCTAGCCCCACCGTCGCTCCATCATCGCCGTCTTCCTTCCGCGCCAAGGTAGACAAGCGCGGCGGCGGTGACCTCACGGATGGAGGCCGAGCTCCGTCTCCTCGGCGATGTTCAGCTAGCCCTAGGCGAGGTCGATGAGCTCAAGCTCCGCGCTGGCCAGATCCGATCAGCGACGAGGTGAGGATAGGTGGGCGAGGAGGCCCAGTAGTCGGCGGCAGCGCCCCGAGCATCCTCGTTGACGATGCCTCTTTCAACGCAACCGCCTTCTTCCTCGTTGATGCCTAGATCGGCAGGGAGGAACCCGTCGGAGGATATGGAGGCCGGCAGTTGCAGCACGTGAGGAGGCAGGTGAGCGCGGGTCTCCTAGCTCTGCCGCCTCCACCTTCACGTCTGACGATGCAACCAGTCACCAGTGGTGATGCGCCTGAGAAGCCGCTATTGGGGGCACATCACCGCCGTAGGGGAGAGAAATAAAGAAAGAGGGAGGAGAAAGGAGAGAGAGGATGACATGTGGGTCCCGTTGTATTTATTATTTTTTTCTGAGAGATTGACATGTGGGACCACTATATTTTTATTTTTAGTTTGTTGATTGGAATGCCACGTAAGCGCCACGTAGGATGAAAACTAGATCAATGTGCCACGGAGACGCCACGTCAGTGTAAATCACCCCAAAATAGCCAAGGGAGTCATCTTGCACTGGTTTCAATTTTTGAGAGATGCGAATGAGATTCAGCCAATAATTAAGGAAGTCAAAATATACTTTTTTCCATTACTTTACTTCACCATGGGAGCTCAAGTGATGGGCCGGGGTCTTCAGCTGCTGGGGTCACTATGGCAGAATGTTGAGTACCCACGCCCATCTGAGTTACACTGTTGATATACTCCTAATAGTAGTTGGTTTAGTATCACTTTAAAATTTAATACTGGTAAAGGTCAACTATCAGCCTTGGAACTTTATCTATACTATCCTCCAATTAACCCTTTTACACTGAACAATATCCCCAGGTTAACCCTTTTTACACGAAATAAAGATGAAAATATTAGCACGGTGCTATGCATATGTGGGCCTATTCTACGTGGGAGTTGGGATAATACGGATCTAGAGTATAGGTGATATCAGAGCATAAAACTTTGCTAGACAATAAATGACATATTTGGATCATATCTTTTTTGTCACATATTTGTAGTACCGTGCGCCACAACCCTTATAACTATAGTAAACCATGATCTCCTACCACAAACAAGTGTTCCTAGTAAATGCCCGCACATGAGGGAATTAAGTTGCAAGCACACCGCTTTTCCGATTTTGGCGAAGCCACGAAGGAGTCGGATAGATGCCGCAGGTTGTTTGTTTGTTTAGCAAGTATTTTTGTTTCTCACTCCATTTGGTTTCTCAACCCATTGAGTTAAAAATCGAGTCCATCTAGAGAAAAGTCCACGAAATAATCTAGTTGACGAGTGTCAGGCCCATGATCAATAATAAAATAATAATAAATAGTTGAGTTGAAATTTTTAAATTTGGAGTTGAAAGTTTTAAAATTTAAGTTGAAAGTTTCAAAATTTAAGTTGATTTTTTAAAATTTATACTCAGATTTTCAAATTTGAGTTAAACTTCCTGTTGAAAAAATTATATAAGTCTTGCCAACGAAAACTCAAACTGGCCGATGACCTGATCCACGTCGCGAAGTAAGCCGCGAGTCGGAATCGACGGTGCAGCGAACCCCCGTCTCCCTCCACAGGTCCCGTCTCGATCCTTCTCCATCGTACGCGTGTGTGTGGGCCCCAGGTCACCGACACGGAATCGCGCACGCGCCAAATAGCAAGAGCGACCGCAAACTCCGAAACTTTTCAGACAACAATCTGAACCCAAGCCCAGCTCAGCCCTAAACCATACTTGGCCCGGCCCGGCCCAGCCCAGTGGCCCAAACCGATCAGCTGACTCAGTAATCTAATTCCAGAATACCACGAGTACACATCCACCAAATCCTTTCTCAATCATAGACACTCTCCATCACTCTCCCTGTAGTGCACAATTCCCATCTGTTTTCCGCCCTTGAACCACGTCGGCCGAACGGGGTCATGTCGCACGGTCCTTTCGCCGTATGCAAGGCGTTGGATCGATCTCCGCGGCCGCGGGGCAAAAGCGAGGGGGAGAAGGGCTCTCTGAGCGGAGCCAACGAGGTGGCTTGCATGATCCGTTTCCGGGCTGGAAAAGGAAGAGCCTGTGTCATCGTCATGGCAAGATCACAAACTTCATAAGTGGGGATATCTGTAGTAATGATATAGCAACAATTGTGTTTCTCCCTTTTTCGCTGTGATCATTACACGGCTCCAGGCTTCTAGGGATAAAACTGACTGGCTATACCTGTACAGGCTACAACACTAGGGTTAAATGGAATTGATGATATGTCAAAAGGGATGATGCCATGCCAGGTCGACTCTAGCTCACGTTCTTTGTAGACGATGGATGATGAATAATTATGAGCTTATGACAATTATTCGAATTTAAAAGGTTGTTTTAAAAAATTCTTAAAAATAATACATAAAAATTGTATTGTTTAGAAGCTTGTAAATTGTACCTGCTATCATCCATCATCCATCTTCTCTAGTGATGAGCGAGGCCCTACAGTCTCTTCTAAACTCCGAGATGTTTAGAATCAATTGCATTTGAATTTGACTTTTGAGCCTCGTGTCTGCATAGGAACTGTACCCGACAAGTGTCCTGCTAGATAGCTTCGGCCTTCATGCAAGCCACATGCTATAAACCAAACAAACTAGCTGAACAATCAAATAATCATGTCCAAGCTGGGCCAAGTAGCAGCTAATCTTCTGATCCGACAGAGCATGCCCCCGACACAACAACAGTTCTTGGATAGAGAAAAGAAGTTTCTCGTCCATCAATGCTGCAACAGTGAACAGTCTGACAAGAAAAAACATCAAAAGATGTTTGCCCAGATAGGAATTGGGTGAAACCAATCATTAGCATCATAGTTTCAACGGTTATCCAAGATGAAAGCTAACACAGGTGAAGAATTGCACTGCACTATATTTACTTCGATGAATCAGAGGCTTGTCGTACACACATTGGGCCAGAAACACAGCAGATGACAGTTAATAGATGGCATATATACAGTGACATGGAAGAAAGGGAGAAGAATCAGTGAAGGTACACAAAATTGCCTCTGTATGGTATATCATGGCAGACTAGGAGGGGAAAGTGATGGTTTGGTCACTTTCAGCTCTCCGCAGCCACTGATATAGATGGTTTTTAACGGGCGATCCCACAAAGCTCGAGCAGTTTGAGCTCTTTCATCACCAATCAACTGGGCAAAATCATTGAAGAAGCGGATCCTTTCAGCTGGCTTATAGGTAGGGATGGTTGCAATGCTTGTTATAACATCCATTCCTGCATAATAAATTAAATAAACATTAGAAAGCGAAAGTAAACAAATTTCGCTGGGCCGACTATCAATGAATAATAACTATTTTCCTAAAATTAGCATACGTTTAGTGGGTAATATAGTAAGTATCGTATGGTCAGAATAGCAGGATCATATGGTCTACAATATAGTAAAAGGAGAAAAGACATGGATTGCCTCACGCACAGTTTCTTCAGCACTACTATAGTTAACGGGTACAATTTACGGAATAAATTTCAACAGATAAACTCCAGAAGTAAATTAATTTATACTGGACTGATAATCTGATATTCCCAAGTTTTAATATTGACTATGTTCATAAGACAAAATGTGATCTCTAAATTATGTTCATAAGACAAAATGTGATCTCTAAATTATTTCATAAGATGTCGGTGCCATAGTACATCTTTCACTATACATATACATTCCAAACAGATGAACCTAATATCTATTATCCACATGTGACAAATCTGCCACTTGGAGAAAAAAAGAAGCGGCATCAAACTATCAGCCTTAAATGTGTATCCACATCACCATTCTCAACCACATATCAGTGGAGTATGGCAATGCTACCCAACAACACATGGTCCCAAACACTTTAATGAAAGCACTATTGAGAACATAATCTTTCATCACATGATTTGACTTTTGTATTTTATACTTTCTTCTCATTCGCTCATGCAAAATGAGGCTAATAAACAGACAGTAATGGAAATCGTTACATATTCAGAAAAAAAATGTCATTCTGTTTTATGTAATTAATATATACTTCTATGGCCATACGGAGAGTATGCTTTGTTAAGAACAAGGGGGGTTCTTCATGGTAAGAAAGAGAAACAGTAGCTGAATTTGCCATAGGCTAACTTAATCAGAAATAGGTCAAAAGTCAAGTGCATGGATAGTAGTTTTTTTTTTTTGCAAGGAAATTAAGACAGTCTGTAATGCTAGATGTGTCCACTTGGTTTCTACTATTAACACATTGGTTCTTCTGTAAAAATATTCAACCTTGAATTGAATGGACCACCAATCATGCAGAAAATAATCTCATAAAAGTTGTAAGACCAAATGGTTAAAAAAGGAGTTGTGGAGAAAACAGATTATCAGGTAAAATCTTCCAAATTGGCCGCTTTCGGTTAATTTGAAAGTTTAAATTTCGTCATTAATCATACAGTGGCAATACTAGTTTCCATTGAGATAATCAGAAGGCTACTCATACAAAAATGAAGCTTCATGTCAATTCCATTGGAACACAATCAAATACACTTGTTTAATTCAGTGCTTGCAAGTTTGTTTCAGTCGCTTATGTGTGTATGTGGATGCACAATTTGAGAATTGAAGTTGTTAAATGAAGAAGAAAAATGGATACTTAAGAATAAACTGCTGGCAATAATAAAAGACTGAAACTGAGTAGCTAGTTGAGTTCAAATGAGTAACAATATGTTACACTTCAAGTGGCATTGGGTCCTACATGCTAAGCATTAGTGAGCCTCAAGTGCCATGTGAGCATAGGTAAGTGTGTGAATGTGTCAGGGCATGCAGATGCAGGACATGGGCATGTGTGTTTTGGGGATAGATGGGCGGTGATTTTAAGTTTTTGGTTCATAAAACTTAATGATGAATTGCTTTATAGTTTAACTATCGTCATGGTTGTTGCTGTAAAGTCTATTTAATTGCAAAACAAAACTGTCCAAGCAGATATGTCAGTCTTAAATTAGCTAGAAGTAGATTCTCTTTTGGGTGACATGTTCAATGGCAGTACAAATGTCATTGAAGAGTTGCTTGGTTTAGTTTAATCTGCTTCTGATGACCACCAGAGATCTATTAAATCAGAATGGGGAGAAGCAATGAAGTATGTACCAAATATGTTATATGAGGATGGTACACTCTCTGACGTGTGTGCTACGTTTATTGACAATGTGGCACACCGTTAGAACAAACCATGGCAGGAATTGATGATGAGTTATACTGCTGTGAAGTGAAGAGAAGAAAAAAAAAGAAAAGAATTAGCATGGGAAAATCTTAGTGTGACAACCATCTTGGGTGTTGAAAGATAACAAAAAAGAAGAAAAGAAAAAGATAATATCTTTACAAGGTGATATTACTTGCAGAAATTGTTAACAATATAATATCTTTGAAGTTTATGTTCTGCATGGATAGAGTCCTAGCCAGAACATGGACACAACTGTTTGTCAATACTCATGCAAAGCTGCAAACTTTGCATGTTTTCTTCTCTGTAATGTATTAATGCTGATTACTTCAATGAAAACATGTTTACCTTAGCAATTGTATATAACTATATAAAAGGAGAACAAAAGATGTCATATAATTATACTTGACAAAAAGAAAATGAACAGTTTCAAATACATTTTGTTTTTCTCTATTTGAACCAAAGAAAACATAATTTATGCATGAGACTAGTTCTGCTCTTGATCATACCAATCTTGCATTGGTAGATTATTCAGTATTCACTTGTTCGAGGGAAAGACATTCAAATTCTTGCAAGACAGACAATTTAACACTAAGTGTGCTATAGTCATTTAGTAAAAGTTCAGAAAATGAAAGGAACTAACCTTCCAATACAGTTCCAAAGACAATGTTCTGGCCATCAAGCTCTGGGCAGGGCCCTGGTCCAGTAGTAACCAAGAATTCAACATTGTGATAATTAGGATTGAGCTTGATGTCATCATCGTCATCATTCTGTGCAAGGCACAAGGAGAGGGTGCCAGGCCTTGCATGCCTTAGTTCAAATGCTTTAGGGTCAACAGTTTCAGCATTCCTCACAAGCCCTGTGGGAGGTTGGACCTCGCCCCTGTCATGCCGAGGACCTTGGCGGCCAGCAATGAAGAACTGGCCCTGAAGGAGCTTGTGGACAAGTGTTCCCCGGTATGCAGCAGAAGTGCAAGTAGCTTTGAAGTTGGCAGTAGTGAGGGGGAGGAGCCGACCATACAAACCAAAAATTACACGACCAAGAGGTTCAGAATCAGGACATGTAGCAAGCTCAGCTCCTAAAGGGCGGTCAGAGCGAAAATAGCTAGGACAGACACTGAAGTCCATGAAGATCCGATCTGTGATAGTGGTATCGATAGTGGAGGTGGATGGAATGTTTGCGTCATCGAAGGCAGAGGAGGATGAAGCGTAGAGAAGAGAAGGGACAGGGAGGAAGATGAGAGACCGTCTCGAAAACCTAGGGGATTTGATAGGTTTATGAGTATTGTCATGGTTTGTTTTTGAGGGAAGAAAACAAGCATGGTGGTGGTTGGGGTGGTGGTGGAGGCTGCTAAGAGAAACAGGATAAGTCATGGAAGAAGTAGCCCTGGTATTTGATGAAGGCAACACCATACTGGTGCCAACTGAATACTTCAGTTTTTGTCCTTCTGACAAAACAGCAGTAGAAAACCTGACGCTAATATCCTTCCCTGCAAATGTAATAGATGGTTTTGAGATAAAACGTTTGCTTAACTGAAATTCTAAAACCTACTGTTACAATTTTGCTTAATAACCTTCTAAAACGTTTGCTTAATAACTAATTTTGTAAGGTCAAAACTATCACTCGTGAATCATGATGAATAACTGACAGCACAAACATTTACAATTTTTAAAATGCAAGTGCTTATCTAAACAGGACCTGCATTGGGGGGTGACGAGGTGTATGATGGTCAGAGACACTATTTCGGAGTGTACAACTTGGTATTCTTAAGAAGTTGTAGTTTGCGCAATTGAATATTTCTCAGGATGCCTTTGAAAATCATCTACTCAAGATTTTACAATTGAGCAAGCTTTGTCATTCCAAAATTTATCCCTTTTTTATCAGGAAGTTTCAACCATCTAATGTAAACTAAAAAAACTTCATTTATTCAATTTTTAGGCTGGTTACCTCTTGATTGACCGGTTCAAAAATATTATTCCGCAATTCAAATTCAAAAATACTCCAGTTTTCGCTGATACATTAATTCAGAATAACAAACAAGATATATGAATGCATACTAGCCAGGGACGGACCTAACGTGGGGCATGTGGGTTCAGTTGCGCCCCATTTTTTTTTTTTTGGGGGCGGGGGGTGGGAAACTGTTATTAGTACTAAGGTTAAGACAGAGAAAACCTAGCTTCCAGATGTAGAAGAGAAGATAAGGTTAAGGCAAAGAGAAAAGGTGCGGGTAGAACGAAAGGGATGAGAAAGAAAGAGGATGTGCGTCGTCCGCACGGGCGCTCACCGGAGGCGGAAGCAGCAGGACGACGGCAGTGCTGCGCAGCTTGCGGGATGGACGGATGGAGATCGGCGCAGGCGGCGGGGCGAACTCGCGTGGAGACCGACGGGAGTCGAGGCCGAGGGGACGGACGCTGGGGGTGTGGTGTGGTGGCGAAGGAAATGGGACGGGTGTGGTACTGTGATGTCGAGTAAAAGGCCGCAAGCAGCGGTATGGGCTTTTCTAGCCCCGTCTCGATCTGCCATGCCACGGCCCGGCTCAAAGGGGAAGTTTGAATTAGCTTATTGTGATAGTTTATAAGTCGTACATAAAACAAAAAAAACTTTATTAGTGTGTGACTAATTAAGTATTAGCTATTAAAAATTTAAAAAATAGATCTATTTAATTTTTTAAGATATTTTCATATAGAAAATTTTTACTCACGGAAAACAAGGGTATACGTAAAAGCAATAAGCAAAAGCGAACGGGTTGTAATACTCCGTTGGTCCTAAAACATAGCTATCCAACTTTACGTTTAAATTTTATTTCTAAATATATCTATCTAAAAAATATAAAATATGATTTTTACTATGACAAAGCTAGTGCGCACGTGTAGCAGTGCTCCACAGTATACACATGCACAGTTACAAAAAATAAAATATTAAAAAATTTGAGTAAACTTTATACCACTAATTTGAAACTTTTATCTCTAATTTTAAAACTTTTAATTTAATTTTTGAAACTTTCAACTTAAATTTAAGAACTATCTACTAAGAATTTTAAAAAATCTACTCAAATTTTGAAATTTTTAATCCAAATTTGAAACTTTTAATTAGATTTTTAAAAATTTCAACTAAAACCTAAAAACTTTTAACTCTGCTTATTTGTGTATTTTTTATAATTAAAAATTATTAAACACTAATGATAGTAATTACAGGATGATTAGGCTTAAAAAGGAGGGGTTACTGTAGCTATCGCGCTTGTGGGTTACCTAACCCGCACCCCGTGCTAGCCATACCCTTTTTACCATATTACTTTCCATGCTACCGCTAATGAACTCATCATCTCATCAACTCTCAAGACTCTACCCCACACATATTATTCTTAATTCCCATCATCCCAATATCTATTAATAAGAGTAATTTAGACATTTCACCTAAATCCTTAATTTCCCAAAATACTTCTAGATAGATATATTTTGAGATGGAGGGAGTGTACGATATGATACTGATGGTCATGCGACCGTCTAAAATGACTTAATTAAAATGTTTTTCAATTTAATTCAAGCCAATACTTTTGTCACGTGAACATGTGATAAGGCTATAAATGAGCGAACGCATGAAAAGAAAGGAGTCGTTGAAAAGACAGGAGTCGTCAACATTGTATGTCCGAGCGTAGTCATCTACCGTGCACGTGATGTATAAAGTCTACCATTGCGTGTTATACTCATATTTATTACATAATTATCAATATCATTATTACATAATTACTAATATCATTGAAATTTTATAATTGTATACCAGTTCATTCTTTTGCCACAATGCAGCATAAAATTAAAAATTGGTCCATTCCTCATCTTTTTCTTCTTTTCTTATTTCCTCACTCTTCTCCATTTAAGACTGTGTCATTTTCGGTCGCTAACCCTTGCACCCAGGCTCTCATGTGTTTGAGCTCTCTAGTTACCCTACATAGTATATATTATTTATTGCCTTTTCACGTATGATTTTATATATTTTGTTAGTAGTAATTATTGTACATATCAATAATACTTTTGATGCACCTATGTTTTCTTAATTGGTTTTTAAATTTTGATACACCAATTTTGCTTAACTGGTTTTTAGAAATTGAGAGAGAGAACTTTTCTCTAAAAATATTATATGATGCTCTAAGTTAATAATATATGAAGATGTTATTCAACGATACATATAGTCATAGAAACATCTAGTTTTTTATGAAAAAATGGTGAGTGACATTTGTTATCAATCTGATGGTTATAACACATAAACATTATAAATAAATATTGTTCTAGTGTAGTAAATATAGGATACACCATACAATGCACTTACCCACCAGGAATACAGCATACCCAATTGTAAACGGAAAGATATCTCCAAATATGAGTATGTACATAGGCAGATAAGATAACACGTCCTGCAAAAGGATTATGTGGTCTAATCCAGGGACGATATTGACCACTCTAACCGTATTCTATCTAGGATCTTCAAGTTCTACTTGGATAAGGAGACATCCTCCGGTATAAATACAAGGCCTCACTAAAGAGGAGGGTATCCAACCACAAGCCATACACATCAACAAGCCAAAGCCTTCATATAGAGTCAACATCCAAAAGAAGCTCACAGCTAGACCGACTACATTGTTGCCACATATCTTGCCTGGATTAATTGAGTAGCTAGATTTAGGGACCCCACCTCATACGTATTTTGTAGTTGGGGTGATACACTCTCGGCCAATATATATAAACATAAGTAGGACTATTACCCAAACCATGGGTTCGAACCTGTATAAAAATTGTCTTTTTCTCATTGTTACATCTTTGCATATGTCCATATACCGGCCGTACCCTACACTTTCCAGTACCGTAAATGGGATCCTACCCGTCGACAGAAACGAAGAGAGAGGAGAGAGAGGGTGTGTGTGGAGGTGCGGTAAAGAGAAATGGATGGAGCATTGGAGGAGGAACTGAGGCATTAGGCCTAGGGACATCTTCATAATTCCTAATTTTCCTAGAGTTTTTTAAATCAGAATTAATGATACAACTAAAATTTGTTTTCATTAAAAAAAGTATTAGATAATAATAATCCTAAGACAATCATACTTTAAACCGCTTTATTTTTGTTAGTTGTGCTCTCACTTTTGTGAAAACCTTATGTACAATAGATATGTGTCAATATTGTAATAATCAATACATATTATAATATGTATTGACATAAAAGTCTCATACGAGTCCATACTGTTACCCTAAAAAGAGCTTAAGTAATTGTGGAGGCCATGGACCCCGGGTATCTCAAGGAAGGTAAATACGGCCACTCGTACAGAGGGTGGGCCGGCCTATGTAATTAGGGATACAGTAGAACTCGGCTTTATGTAATCTTGCACGATAAGGAAAGGGATATAGTTTTAGCCGGTTACTTTATATTCTAAGAAGGAAATTCTTTGGTCGAGTTCGACTGGGATTCTTACCTTGTAACCTTGCCTCCTCGGTATAAAGGAGAGGTAAGGAGCCTCCTGCGGCATATCACAATCTCACCAAAGAATACGGAGAAAGCAATACACCACAACTGAAGTAGGGTATTACCTCACATTAAGGGCCTGAACTAGTATGAACCTTCATGTTCTTTCGAGTCCATCGAGTTTCGATCCGATGAGTAGCCCTACATTCAATACAGCCGATATAAAACATCGACAGTTGGTGCGCTAGGTAGGGGATTCGTCAAGATCATCATCATCAAACCCGATGAATACAAACACAGGAGTCGACGGTATCAACTTCTCTCCCAGACAAGCCATCAGATTCGGGAGCCTCGACTTCATCACCGATGACTTCGGCAACCTCACCCTATCCGACTCGGTTTCAATCTGGTCAGCTAGGGATTAAGCCAACTCCGCGCCAGTTGGCCTACTCAACGTTGCGGTAGTTTTCAATAACATGCTTCGACAATACCCAAGATCCACGAGCCTTGGGGCAACTCTCTTTCCTAGTGTTTGACTTGGACACGGCCATGGGTCAGACGAGATTGGATCTAGGCAAGACGAGATCATCAATCCCTCACTCGGACTCAACAATGCCGCAGTCATCTTCAACTCCAATCTAATGCGGGAAACCCAATTTCCTGGAATTCGACTCGGATACAGTCTAGAGCCGCTCAGGATAGGGTCTATGGAGGTTGGGGTCATCATCATGCCACTACACTACTCCGACTCCGACTCTTAGTCGGAGAGCAGCTCGGCTAGCTTCTCACCTCCGCGCGAGGTCTTCATGGCGTTCAAGGGTTCTACCCCGAGTCAAGATGCGCGCCGACTACGCGAACAACAAGAGGAAAAGGCTCGCCGATTGCGTGAGCAAAAGGAGGAAGAATATCGACGTTTACAAGGTGAACGGGAGGCTCCCAAATGCGAGCTACGCAAGACTGGGCGGGTGGCACAATAAGAAATTGTCCAGACTAGAGTGGGAGACCATGACATCTTCATCACCCCACAACAGAAGTGTCGCAGTGGCCACACTTCTAGATACCCTGTAGTTGGGACCTGATCACTAGGCAACACCAACTATTGCCAGGATTAAGGCTGTGATAACAGCAGCAGCGGTGCAACAACGCCAACAATTTGGCGGCATGTTTATCCCTTCCAACAAGACAACTTCAGATGCTGCAACATCATCGACCACAGCATGACGCCGAGCGATGAGGTACGACCAATGCCACTCAGAGTCCAATCGCGGATCACAAGGCCGGTAATATCAACACGGCGGGCACTGGGATAACCATGAGGCTTGAGACCGACTACGCTGAGATCTGCACCAAGACATCAACGCTCAACGCCATGAACGCGAAGAAGACGAACGCCGCTAACTAGAAGATGAACATGAGCTCTTCGGTCTCCACCATGAGCGGTTTCGCCGCCGCAGTCGGAGTCAGAGTCCCCACTCGGATGGATTTCCAGCCTTCACGCGCGAGTTACGACAAGTCGACTGGCCATCAGGCTTCAATCCGATTGGCATAGACAAGTACGATGGCAAGATCAATCCAGAGTCCTGGTTTACTGTATACGCCTTGGCAATCCGAGTAGCTGGAGGCAACCACAAGGCCATGACAAACTATCTTCCTATCGCCCTTAGCCGACTCAGCACGAACGTGGCTAACGGGGCTTCCCAGAGGGTCTATTGGCTCTTGGGGGGAACTCCACGAACGTTTTGTGTCTAATTTCCAGGGCACTTATGAAAGGCCTGCATCTGAGTACGATTTATACTAGTGCCACCAAAGGAAAGACGAGTCTCTTCGTGACTTCATCAAGTGCTTTTCCAAGAAGAGGAATTCTATCCCCAAGATAAATGATGAGGTGGTCATTGCAGCCTTCCGCAAGGGAGTCAGAGACATGCCATTCATCACTAAGTTCACTCGGAAGCCATCCAACTCCGTCAAAGCTCTCTTCGAGAAGGCTAATAAATATGCTGATTCAGCCGATGCAGTTGCTGAGACACTCGACGACAAACCCCGATAGAAGGAACGGCGTGAGACCGACGATGCGACCCCATCCAAGCCTAGGAATCGCAAGCGCAAATCGGATGACATCGTGGCTACAGTCAATCGTAACCGACCACGATCCCCCAAGGCAGACGACTACCAAAAAGTCATGAACGAACCCTATCCTTTCCATCCAAAGGGTAAACATGCGGCCAAAAATTGTTTCATGCTAAAGAAGTTTGACACCGAGCAAACATCTCCATCTGGCGAACCCAAAGATAAGGACAAGCCAGATTCGGGCCCAGCCAACGACTACCAAGATCCCCAAACTGAGCTCAACCACATATTCGGAGGGCTATCGGTGTACGAGTCCAAGAGGAAGTAGAAGTTACATGCACGCGAGGTCAACTCAGTCTCAACCGACACCCCCAATATCTACGGTGGTTCGACGTCGCAATCATGTTTGACCGCATGGATCACCCTGACCGAATAGCGCACTCAGGATGCTATCCACTCGTCCTGGATCCAGTTATCAAGAGCGTCAAACTAAAGAAGGTTCTGATCGATGGCGGGAGCGCTCTCAACATTCTCTTCGCCAAGACACTTGGCTGAAGATGCCAGGTCTAGTGTCACACCCTAAAAAATCATTTATTTAAATAATACATGTGGTAATGCATTTTTAGAAATTGTTTAAAAGCTTAAAGAAGAGGTTTAACAAAAATCTTTAACAAATTTCCAAATAAAAATCGGCCAGATAAAATTTCATTAAATATTTCACTTGCTCTTTTAGCCCCTGGAATTTTCTGGTAATTAATTGAGCAAGGGAGGTATTTTTAATAAATGAAATAGCATTTCAGTAAATTAAGTAAATGGAAAAGCTTTTAAAAATCTTTTCCTGGCCACTGGGCCAAATTTGGCCCAGCATCTTCCCTCTCTCTCCTCTCCCGCGTCGAAGCCCAGCTACTAGCCCATCTCCCAGCCCATCTCCCTCTCTCCCTCTTTCTTTTCTTTCCTCCCGCCGACAGGTGGACCCCACCTGTCGGGGTCATCTCCTAGCTCGGGCTAGAGGCCGAGTCTGTGCCGCCGCCGTGTCGTGCAAAATTTGGCCGCCTAGCTCGATCTCTTCCTGAATTGAGTGAGGGGTTTTCTTTCCCTCTATCCCCTCCGCCTTTCCCCTGAAAACCCGGAGCGAATCAGCTATGAATCGGGTCTGAACCCGAGTTTTTTTCGAAGACCCGCCGGGCCCGAGTTTGTCACCACCATAGCCGCCGTGTCCGCATCGGACTCACCCACCCTGAGGCCCTATAAGAAGCCCTGTTCTCTCCTCTGTCCACCGCCGTCCTTGCCCTAGCCCGCTGCCTCTAGGGAAGCCTTAGCATAGGAAGCCTTGAGCGCCACTACCACCATCGTCTCCAGCCGTGCCATGCCGCCGCTGGAGTCACCTCTGACCTTCGCCGTCGCCTCGGTCGTGATCGCCCGGAGGCGCTACATCCCGTCCGCCAGTCCTTGGCTGCAATCCACTACCAGAGCATTGTCGTCGTCGAAGACCCGAAGACCGCCGCCGCTTCATCTTGTCGTCGGTGACCATCCATCGTCATCCGCCGCTGCGCCTCTTCATGCTCGATGCCCCGGTGTAGTCCGTTGCCGCCGTCGTGCCTCGGAATGCTGGTGAGCCCCGCCGTCCATGTCGCCGCCGCCGTCGGCTGCCCACCTCATCCACCCCATCAGCACCCTGTCTCACGTGGCTGCTAGCTGGGCGCCATGTGGCAGCCATCTGAGTGCCCGAGATCGGGATCAATCTCGGTCGTCCGATCCCGATCTGTTGATCATCTTCGATCTCGGCCGTCGATTCCTGTAGACCGCTTCGATGAACCCGGTCTACCATGGACCTAACCCCTATGACGCAATAAAGCCCCTTTTCCTTTTCAAAATTAATTCGATATTGCGTCATAATTGCTTAATTAATTTCTGTATATGGTTTTAATTGGTTTAATCTTCTAAAAGTCATAACTAATTCAAACGAACTCGGATTGAGGCTGTTCAAGTCTCTAAATTCTTTAAAAATCAAGATCTATCCATTAAAAATATCCACATGTGTTGTTTCTATGTGCTTATGTACTGTTTTTGTTGATTTTGTTATTTGCCTTTAGTTTCGGACATTCAGGAAGAGTCCGTTTACACCGAGGAAGGTTTTGAAGACTTTGTGGAGCAGCAAGGCAAGTCACACAGACCCAATACCCTTTGAGCATGTTGATCTGATAATTTACACTATTGTTTTTATTCAAATGTGCATTTATTTTCAAATGTCATCGGGAGGGATAATCCTATATGCCTTGTTATGGCCCTTTTGTCTTGATCACCTGTTCTTTGATAGCTGTGGTTATAACTGGATTAGCTAGAACAATATACTAGCTAAATTAATTAGCTCTGCTTAGCCATGCTTAGATCCTAGACTAATTGATGGGATAATTTATGCTTCACCTATATTTAATTACTCTTAATTAAGGGTTCGTCGTGTTGAACTATTTGGTAACTAATAATTGTCCAACTAAAACCTGATTAAAGCTGGGTTGTGAGCACATGGAATGACGATGATGTTAGTGGTGCTCATGACACTTAAGGACCGATTCGTGAGCTACTGTTGTGAAGCATTTACCGTACTAACCACAAGCCAGCATGGGCAACAGTTAGACTTGTAGTGTAGCATGTCCTAGCAGGAGGCACCATGGTGTATTTAGTTGATAGGTGATAGTGTTAATAAATCCACAGTGGCAGTGCCAATAAGTTCATATTTGGGAGCCAAGAGTTTCTCTAGCCTAGAGGTTGGGCCACCTCTACTGGGGACTTGGCCAATGACCATTTTGTTGGACATGTTATGCGAAGGGTCCTGTCACAATTCCTTTCTTAGGTATCGCGGTGGTACTAAGGCGCATGGCAACATGTTGTGGAATTGTTTCTTGTGGGTAAATATGTACACCTTTGGCCAGAGTAAAACTATTCGAATAGCCGTGCCTATGATTATGGGTGAGTCTAGCAATGTTTTTTCGTGATTAGTCTCATTTATCACTTAATAGTTAATAATGTGATATATGTTGGTTATACCGTAGCACTGGGTTTGGAGTGGTTTGGGCTTGTACAGCCAGGTGGGTTGTACAACGTTGAATTAATATTGTTTAATTGTTCAGCTGTTTTATTACTCTCTTAAATGCTTTATTAAATGCTATTTATGAAAATTAGCCCTATATGTCATCCTTTGTTTATCCTGTGTACTTGCATACTTGTTGTGTGGCTTCTTGAGTATTTCATGTTCTCACCTTGCAATAACCAATCAACAGAGGAGGAGTTCTACAGCGATGAAGGTGATTTGGAGGACTAGGCTGGGTTTGGGTCAAGCTGCCTATGAAATTTGGAGTCGTCGTCTTCGCTAGTTTTATTCCGCTGCTTAGAATTTTATTTGGTTGAGAGGTTCCATCTGCCTCTGTAATAATTATATACATGTTTCCTTATTAGTTAAAGACTTGTACTTCATTATCAACTTTGTTATTGTGTGCCTCCGTTGAATCCTGGACGAGGGTTAAATACACATGAAAACGTTTGTAATTTTGGATAGAAATTCTGGGCGTGACATCTAGCAGTAGTACTCTCCCTATGCAGCGATGTCAAGCAAATCTTCACCTACGACAAGGAGAACTGCAATTTGGCTCAGTCTCACGAGCCTTCAGTCAGACATAACAATATCCGGCTAGCAACAACAACTTCAGAGGAGCACGAGGAAGTCCCAGCAAAAAAGGCGGTCAAGTCAAGAATTTCAATGGAGTCAGAAACAAAGAAGATCCCCATGGACCCTTTCGACCCCACCTAGATGGCCCTTGTTGGGACTGGACTTGACCCTAAATAGAAAGACAAGCTCGTCACCTTCCTTCAGGCGAACAGGGATATATTTGCTTAGAAGCCTTTCGACATGCCTAGTGTACCAAGAGAGGTGATCAAGCATTCACTCAACGTCAAGCCGGACACCAAACCTGTCAAACAATGATACGGCGCTTCGCACAGGACTGTAAAGATGCTATCCACATGGAGATAACCAAGCTCCTACCTGCTAGGTTCAACATGGAGGTCTATCACCTGGATTGGTTGGCAAACCTAGTCCTGGTCTAGAAGAAGAATGGTAAATGGTGCATGTATGTTGACTATACCGACTTAAACAAAGCGTGTCCCAAAGATCCATTTGGTCTACCTAGGATAGATCAGGTGGTTGATTCAACTGCGAGATGCGAACTACTCAGCTTTCTCGACTGCTACTCGGGATACCATCAAATCAGCCTAAAGGAGGACTGCCTGAAGACTTCTTTTATCACGCCGTTTGGTGCATACTTCTATATCACTATGCTGTTCGGGTTGAAAAACGTTGGTGCAACGTATTAGCGCGCTATTCAGCGGTGTCTTCACACTCAACTCGGGTGCAACGTGGAGGCATATATCAATGACATGGTAATCAAGACCAAGCTCAAAGGTGACCTCATCGTTGACTTAAAAGAAACCTTTCAAAGCTTTCGAAAATTCAAGATTAAGGTAAACCCGAAAAAGTGCGTCTTCGGAGTACCTTCGGGAAAACTACTCGGTTTCACCATTTCTCATCGTGGCATAGAAGCGAACTCAGAGAAGATCAATGCAATAATGAACATGGCTCCCCCGACTTGCCAGAAGGACATATAGAAGTTGACTGGCTGCATGGCGGCACTCAGCCAATTCGTTTCCTAACTAGGCTAACAGGGCATGCCCTTCTTAAAGCTCCTAAAGAAAGTTGATAATTTCCAGTGGACGCTGGAAGCCAAACAAACTTTTGAAGACTTCAAGAAGTTTCTCACATCACCACCCGTGCTAGTATCACCTATGCCCCAAGAGCAACTCATGCTATACCTTGCGGTGACTACTCAGGTGGTTAGCACGGTCCTGGTCGTCGAGCGTGAAGAGCTGGGTCATATCGAAAAAGTACAATGAATAGTCTATTTCGTCAGTGATGTCCTAAGCAAATCCAAGATGCGATATCCTCAAGTCCAGAAGCTACTGTATGGATTACTCATCACTGTCCGGAAGTTGGTGCACTAATTTCAATCACACCAAGTCATAGTCGTCACGTCATTCCCACTCGGAGATGTTCTACATAATTGCGAAGCCACTGGTAGAATCGCTAAATGGGCACTCGAGCTGATGGTGTTCGACATAACCTTTCAACCACAGACAACAATCAAGTCTCAAGCACTCGCTGACTTCGTAGCTGAGTGGACAGAAGTTCAGTTGGCTGCACCTGCGGGCAAACTTGAGTACTGGACAATGTACTTCAACGGTTCCTTACGAATCGATGGAGCAGGAGCTGGTGTCGTGCTGACATCACCCAGCGGAGAAAAACTCAAATATGTTCTTCAAATTCACTTTCCAGCATCCCACAATGTCGCCGAGTATAAAGCACTCATCCATGGGCTCCGTATCGCCGTATCGCTTAGTATCCGATGGTTGGTGGTTCGCGGGGATTCCTAACTCATGGTGAACCAAGTCATGAAGGATTAGACGTGCCTTGATAACAACATGGTGGCATACTATCAAGAAGTATGGAAGTTGGAGAACAAATTTGACGGACTAGAAATCACACACGTTTTGTGCCAATACAATGAAGCTGTGGACGAATTAGCCAACATGGGATCCATGCATGAAGTGGTCCCAACTGGTGTTTTTTGTCGAGCAATTACTGGATCCATTAGTCAAGAAAAAGTTTGATCTTGTGTAGTCAGGGGCTGAGCTAAACCCAGCATCAATGGAAGTACTCACCATCTCTCAAGACTGGCGGACTCTAATCATCCGATTCCTATTAGAAGATGAGCTCTCTGAAGATCGCAATGAAGCCGAGCAAGTCAAACGTCAGAGCACGAGCTTTATCATAGTCGGAGAAAACTTGTATCATCGAAGTGCATCTGGAGTTCGTATGTGCTGTGTCACACCTGAGGAGGGCAAGCAGATGCTGCAATCAATCCACTCGGGCATTTGTGGCAACCATGCTGCATCAAGAACGTTAGTTGGAAAAGCTTACAGACAAGGTTTTTTCTGGCTGACTGCGGTTACTGACGCCAAGGACACCATTCGAACATGTGAAGGGTGCCAATTTTCCGCTCGGCAGACACATCTCCTGGCTCAAGAGTTGCACACAATCCCAATATCTTGGCCCTTTGTAGTCTGGGGTCTTGACATGGTCAGGCCGTTCAAATAGGCTCCAGGAGGGTTTACCCATTTGTTCATCATTGTGGATAAATTCACAAAGTGGATCGAGGCAAAACCTGTTGCTACCATCACTGCGGCTAGGGAAAAAGACTTCATTATGAGTATTATTTACCGGTTTGGAGTTCCCAATCGCATAATCTTGGACAATGGCACTTAGTTCACGAGTGGCATCTTTCAGGATTTTTGCGATGAGTTCGGCATCAAGATTTGTTATGCTTCCGTGGCTCATCCATGGAGCAATGGTCAGGTTGAGCGTAGAAACGGCATGGTCCTACAAGGCATCAAGACTAGAGTGTTCGACCAAGTACGACCATATTCAGGGCAGTAGGTACAAGAACTCCTATCTGTTCTCTGGTCACTCCAAACAATGGTTAGTCGGGCAACAGGGCGATCCCCTTTCTTCCTGGTCTATGGTGCTGAGGCTGTGTTACCTACCGAGTTGGAGTTTGGCTCTCCACGAGTCCGAGCCCACTCCGAAGATAAATCAAATGAAGAATGACTGGTCGAGTTAGATCAGTTGCAGGAAGCAAGGGACATCACTATGATCTGGTTGGTAAGATATCTCTAAGGCTTGCGTCGTTATCATAGTCATAATGTCCGTGGCCACGTCTTTTTGGTGGGTGATTTTGTATTATGAAAAATACAGACCACCAAAGACAGGCATAAACTATCTCCTTTATGGGAGGAGCTGTTCATTATCGCTGAGGTGACACGCCCGAGGGCTTACCGACTAAAGAATGAAGATGGAATCCTGATCAACAACTCATGGAACATAGAACATCTGCGTCTTTTATATACCTGAGCATTGTATTATGATTAATTCATATATGAATAAAGTTTTTTAATACTCTTGACTCACTATGCCGATTGTTTCCAATCGAGTAGTGAGTCGGGGGCTACATGATGATATCATAGCTTTGTCATTGTTCAAATCAAATTCAAGTCTTTTTTATCTAAGTCACGAGGTCTTATGATGACTGTGCTAACTTATACTGAGTATAGTTCTAATGGGATAAATGCCTTTTAAGTTGATTCCTATCGTTTGGTATGTATAGCTAGTCGGATAAGCCTAATGACGACTAGATAACTCAAGTACTCGGTCGGATTTCCACAAAGCAAAAAACAACAAACATATTTACAATATGTACAGATTACAAGTGTTTCTTCCATAGCCAGTACTTAAGAATTTTTATGTCAGTACATTCATAGGGGCAACTCCTCAGCAATGATATTGGCAGTCGGATTCGCCGCGTTGATCAGCTCCAACGCCTGCTCCGGAGAAGTACCATCAACAAACCCCTCACCGACTGCCTCAATATCCACTAGGGGATAGAGGGACTTGGTCATGGTGAGGGCTTGAGTGATGCCCAGCGTAGCATGCTTCGTCACATATGTCTTCAGGACCGCCGGAGCAGCTTGAAGCCTTTTAAGCATGTGAGCCAGCGTGGTGGAGCTAGGGCTGGCCTCATCTCATTGCAAGACATCCAGCAGAGATCTGGTGGAATCCATGATGGCACTATGTGAGTCTTCAATAGCCTTGATCTACTCGCCAAAGAAGCTGAATTGTGACTGCACCTTGTTCTTGTAGCCTGTCCAAGCAGGCAGGCCATGAGAAAACCTGGCAATCCAAACCAACAAGTAGTCGGAAACAATCTACAGTAGATAAATGACTTACCAGCAAACTCAGTCTCCAGCTTGGTCTTTGCCTTCCCAAGATCTTCAAGTTCCTTCTTCAGGTGGTCAAGCTCGAGGGACTGGTTATGGATTGTGGTCTCATGAACTACGGCCAACAAAGTACAAGATATGAACAAACCAAAAGTATCACAAGGAGCCACTAGGGAGACAATGGAGCTTACCTCGGATGGTCCCTATTTTCTCAAACTTCTCATCACAGAGCTTGTTCACAGCAGTGCGAAGCCAGTTCTCCCTCTCCTTGCCTTTGCGTTGAATCTTATCCCTCTCCTGCTGAAGACGAGTGAGTTGGGTGATATGAGGAGTGAGCCTAGCAAATGCCCAGCTCAGTTTCTCAGACCTGGCAGTGATTTTCTACAAGAGACAAGCATCAATCATCATGATGATACAACAGACAACACAATTAAATCAAGACAAGTCGGACTGGTTACCTGGACCTACTGCAAAGCCTTGATGGTAGCTTCATACAGCTCGATCCTCTCCTTGTTTGCAGCTTCTTCATCAAGCATGAGAGAATCCACACTCCCATCTAGGTTTGTTCAATGGAACACCCTCGGCGGGTTGCGTGGTGGATCTCCGAGCCTGGGGAAGCCTCCTTCTCTAGAGGAAGGCAATGATGGCAGAGAGGGAGTTGGAGGCCTAGGGTCTGTTAGAGGTGCTGGTTCAGTGGCTAGCGCTGTGGCCTCTTAGCTGGGTGAGGCAGGTTGTTCAGCTGAGTGCCCTGCTTTGCCCTCGAGGGCTGGGGTAGCACTTGGCTCGGGTTGCTAGGCCTCGGCCTCGACCCCAGTCAGGGTAGCATCGAGGCTAGGGCAGCATTCCGCTTGGGCTGCTAGGCCACGGTCTCAACCCCAGTCGGGGTAGTGTCGGGAGCAGGGGTTGGTGGTGCTGGCCTCTTGGGGTCTGCGTCATTGGGCTTCTTGCAAGTTTACATAACATTCAAAACATTGCAATCTACTTCAAGATATCTGAAGACGGAAGACTACATACCTCTTTGTAACATACCAACTTTTGGTAGTTAAAAGAAGATCTTGTGAGAAGTGGTTAGAAAAAAATAATAAAAGAATATACTTGGTGTGCTACTTTGATTTTTGGTGTTTTTGGAATTTTCTTTGAAATGAATAATAGGAGTTAGATGCATACATGGATGGATAAACCAAAAATTTGAAGAATAAATTCTTGGGAAAAATTTCATCAGAGCTGAACCATATCTGGAACCCACTGTAAAAATTTCATAATTTTATCATTTGATTTGGTGCCCCATTTAAAATTCCTAAGAACAGCATAAATTTGAAACCTAGTTTTAATCTGATGTCAAATTCACATTTTTGTCAAAATTTCATGTTAACTGATCAGCCAACTAATTTTAGTCAGAAGGTTTAAAATGTTGGTGGCTACCATAAGAAAAATTGGCAAAATCGAACTCACTATATTTTTACATAAAATGTTAAATGCAAAGTCACTGGAAAATCTGGTAATTACAGATTTTGCTGCTGCCGAGCACATTTCACATTTTCACCAGATTAAATCTATAAGTCTCCAGACTTAGATTTTTGGTATGTCTGTAGACCATATAACCACCTGCTTACATAAATTTTATAATGCTTAAACTCGGTTGGGAGATAGGGTTAAACCCCAGTGCAAAACAACTCACAGCAGTAACTTCCAGACTTAGCCTCTCACGAGAGATTTTCTTTTCTTTCATTGACAAGCGGGGCCCAGGGGGTCTATGGGGTCCACCTATCAGTCACCAAGCAGATGAACACTCATCACCGCTCCTGGGACATGTGACACGAGCCGCAGCACACGTGGACACGCCCCAACGCCACTGCGCTAGCCGCCGCTCTTCCTCCTCCTCATCGCCCCACACCTCTCCTCGGCCATAGGCATCTGCTAGCCCTCATCACGTTCCACGGTGGTTCACAGTGAGACACCCTCGAGAGCTCCGAGAATGAGACCATTGTCTCTAGTGCCGATGAGATCTGCCACAGTCACCGCTCGTCTTTGGTGAGCTTTGCCGCAGCCAGACCTTGGAACACGATCTCCTCTCCATGTCTAACTCTCATGTGCTCTCTTTTCCCTCTGTGGCGTAGGTCGAGCACCCGGTGGCACCGTGCGTCGTGCTTTTGGCCTCGCCGGTGGTCCACCGCTGCATCGACCCCATTCTCATCACTCACTGGGAGTCCGGCTGCTCTCTTTGGCCAACATCGTTATAGGAGCTACTCGACCTTGCAGACCAAGCCCCAGAAGCGTTAGATCCGAGTCTTCTTCTCCAACTCCGGCTGCCGGCCAAAACTTCAATTCCTACCGCCTCGGTGAGTCCTAGACTGATTCATTGCACCAGTAGCAATCTTAGGACCTCACTAATCTCGGACATGTCTTGGCTCTATGAATCCCTGGCTAGTGCTCTCAGACGTTGTTCAACCGGAGCCGCCGTTGCCCCCGAGTGATTCCAGAGGACGACATCGTCATTCCAACCTCACCAACACTAGTTAAGTACTTGGTAAGCCTCCTAGAAGTCCCAGAACCATCGTGCATGCATCCAATTGGCCAGAAACGATCTACACACCTGTATGCACATACAAACCGAAGCTTGCTGCCGCTTCCATCGCCACTGCCACTTATTCCGGTCACCACAGGGCATGCTTAAGCCACCGTTGGAATCACCTGGAGCTGCTGTACCTTTTCTCTTTTGGCCACGCCTCGAGATTCATCGTTGTTCGCCGTCGCCGCCACTTGGAAGCTCACTGCCGCCGCTCCCCATCACTGTTCACCACACTGTTGCCACTGACATGTGGGACCGTAGTTAAACGCGCTAAGGACCAGATTAGAAAAGGTTTAAAACTTGTAAGGTTTAATTTGTAATGTCTATTAGATTTACATGTGGACCTGGGGACTAATATGTGATTTGTTAAAACTTGAAATGTTCTTAATGAAAACTGTATCTCCACGTGTGGGGACCTCGGGATTTAATCCCGGTAAACTGAAGGACCTCCTTATAAGTTTGCACTCACTGACATGCAGGCCTAGGGAATTAAAATCGGAGGAAATATGGAAAAATAGGCTTTAGGCTTTTCTGTAAACTTGAAAAATAGATTTAACTTTAAAAATTCATAGAAAATTCATACAAGCTCCAAATCCAGTGAATATAATTTTGAAAAATTTGTAAATTCATCCTCTTTCATTCTGTAAGGTGTAAATTGATAGAAACTGCCATCTAAAAATCTTCAAAAATGAAAAACTTAAGCAAAACATACAAAATGACTAAGAAATATGATAAATTAATATCTTTTACATACAGTAGAATATGGTGAATATTTTTCCACTAAAATTCATCTCAACACAGAACTAAACACCTGTAGAAAATTCATGCATTTTAGTAAATATTTGTATTTTTGCATAATTTAGTGATTACTCGATATCGTTAATTATTTTTAGAGGAATTTTCCGTTGACGGTGAGGAGGTCGATCCCAACATTTGTCAGGAAGAACAGGTCTAGCAAGGCAAGTGTTTTCCCCACTTCCTTTGATCATAATGAAACCTATGATTTTGGGGCAAATGTGTTAATTTGTAAAATTGAATGCTTAATTTAATTATCAATAATTAAAAGGTGGAAAATGGTAGAGTGACCTATTATTGCATTAACCTTCTTGATGACTTCTTTTCTCCATTGTAACCATAGAATGGGTTAAAGTACTTTCTTGTGCTCATAGAGGTTGAAAGCATAAGTTTAAATATAAAATGTGTTTAGCCTTGCTTAGATGTTTTATTGGATGTTATGGCAACTATTTAAACTCAAGTTTTGATGATTTACATTTTTCAATCAGAAGTATACTCTCAAATTAATTGTGAACTAAAATGATGAAAACTTGGTTTTCAAACTCGGGCAGCAAGTGGTATACAAATGTGATAGTTGTATACCAATAGGGGGAGTGCTCGCTTGGGTTGATTAAGGACTAAACTCTTTGTCACCATTTATGTATACAATGCAACCACATGTGTTAGTATGGGATAACCTTAGTTGAGTAGTTGTTCATGATTTAACCTTGCATTGGGAGGCCGTTGTAGTATGAGCTAGTCTTGCTAGATAGTTTATAGGAACTACTCATGTTTACCACGAAGAAACGGTTGTTCACTTATCGGCATGAGCGTCTACGTGTGTCCAATACAACAGTATAGTACCTTATGGGTTGCTTCGCCACGGCGTCAGGTTCGGTAGGCCAATCGTCCTGACGGCACTAAGGATCTGGACTTAGTATGGAATTCTCACTTATTGTGCTCATGCAAGGTTGGATCATAGGCAGTGGATTAGCTTCATCGCAGATAGTAAAACGGGTACTTTTTGGTATCGCGTGGCATGTTTTTACATGATTACTATTATGCGTCATGTGGGTAAAGATGTACAAACTCTGCAGAGTAGAAACTAATCGGTTAGCCGTGCCCGCGGTTATGGGTGGAATAGTGAAGTGCCAGGAGTATAGTTTTGGATCTTTTTAAATGCATTTGAACTTGTTTCTTGAAATTTTGAAATCTGAATTCAACTGATGTTATTGAAACTACTATCATGGAGGATAGTAATTTGCTATGTACATATATGTATATGCTTATGCCATGACATTTTATTATGAAAATATGATAGTTCTCATTCTACAAATGCTATTGAAAAATGTTGCCAACTAAAACTTGCTTTATGCAAATTTAGCTACACCGCAAGCTCTCCTTGTTTCACCTTGCATGTAGAAGTTTGGATATTGCCTTGCCAGTACATTATTAGATAATGTACTGACACTTGATCTTGTTACTGTTATTATTAGAGTTGTTTGCAGATAATGGTATGCCTAGTGATGAGTGCTATCGTGCGGGTGACAAAGATTTCCAGGATGGTTCTTACTAGGGGTTACCGTAGTCAGTATGCTTGTGGGTCTTTGGGTGGACAAGCTTCCGCAGAACATTAAATAAATTTGGCTTGTCGGCCTATGTACCTGTAATAGTTGTAAATTATCTATCTGTACTCTGTTATATCTTATGTACCCTGTATTTGTGGTATCCTAGCTAAGATGAACGTACGAAACTAGTTCTTCTTGGGCTAGTTTTGTATTAGTACAGGTTTTGAACATTTGAAATTCTCGCTTGGTATACTCCCCGTAGATCAATCCCTGTTGTATGTAGTTTCCTGGTCGCCATCTTCAAATGGTTTGACGAGCATACAACGGATGTGACTGGTGAGTTACCTTGTCGAGTATTTCTCCGGTTCACTACTCAGTGCTCGAAGTATTATATTGGTGTACAATTGGATGTTGTCATGTACGTGTGAGGATAGGTGGCTATTATGCATTTATGGATCCCACCTATCAGATATCACGGTGACAGGCAAAAAATTGTACAGTAATGTAATATTTGGGGTACCCGACAGCTTTGGTATCAGAGCCAAGACCGACTGTAGGAAACCTCAAAAGGCTGTAGCAACAGGAAATTCAAAAGGGGATATTTTGAGGATTTAGCCTCCAGTAAAAAGTAATTGCGAAAGTTCTGAATTCTCATATAACTTACCCTTCTTAGGAGAACTTTCTTCTCTATGTATCTTATTTTGATTTAAATCTCATCCTTACTCTTTAGGTTTGACCCGGTGGTACCCTGCGAGTTTTGGATGAGCATGTTATGGTGTGAGTTAGCTCAAGGTAGAATTGGTATTAGAATTAAAATTTCTATCAACTTCAGCATTTCAAAATCTTAACGAAAGAGCCTAGTGGGGGTAGAAATCAGGGTAGGGAGGAAATTGTGTGATATGGCCATTAGATTGCTTGTTAGAGGTTCCCTCCCCCTAACTTGTGCATCCTCTGAACATAACTAAATTGGTGATAAAATTTGATAGTATATTTTGAAAGATTTAAGAATCTGTCCAGAAAACTATGATTTAACTAACTACGTAGGTTCTGAAATCTGTAAACAGAAGGCTTAATAATTTTGCGTAGGCCAAACTGTGTGTGGTAAAATTCTGAAATTTTGAAAGAGGCTTATTAACTAGGTCAGGAAGCTACCTGATTTTTTCTGGAATTTTTGGTCCAGTAGGTTAGGAGATAAAAATCGAACAAGGTAGTACTGTCAGATTTTTACAGCATTACTATTTAGTCTATTTGTTTTCCTTAAAGGACTTTGATCGGGTTTAAAATTTTAGAATCACATGGGGGGTTAATATCTACTGTGTTGGGGACCAAAACATACCTCTTTTATTACTATGTTATGCACCTATATGGTATTGGGTCTAGATTAAGTACAAATGATGGCAGGATTGTACCTAAAAATTTCTAACGGATTATTGTGTCAACTTTTGTAGATGTCCTCCACTTGGCAATGTCGGTGCCATGGGCTCGGGGTACCTCATGAGAAGCTATTGGGCCCACTTGGACAGAGGATGAGCCTAACCTTGTAATTAAGGATATAATAGGACTCGGCAGACTTAACCTTGTACGACAGGGAAAATACAATCCTAGTCAGGCACGTTATATTCCTAGAAGGAGATCCCTTGGTCGTAGTCCGACTAGGACTCCTACTTTGTAATCCTGTCCCCCAATATATAAGGGGAGGTAGGGCGCTCCTTGAGGGCAGACATCGCAAGATCGGAGGTTCACAAGAATCACCATCATACATCCTCAAAGGAAATACACCACAACTAGATGTAGGGTATTACCTCATGTCGAGGGCCTGAACCAGTATAAACATTTCGTGTTCATTTGCAATCTATCAAGTTTCGGTCCGATGAGTAGCCCTATATTCTTATTGCCGATGTAAAACATCGACAGTTGGCGCGCTAGGTAGGGGGTTCGTCGAGATCATCTTCATCAAGCCTGATAGATCCAATCACCAAAGTCGACGGCATCAACTTCTTCCCCGGGCAAACAATTAGCTTCGGGAGCCTCAACTTCATCGCCGTTGAATTCGGCAACCTTACCCTCTCCGACTCGGATTTGATCCGATCGGCCAGGGATCAAGCCGACTCCGCACCGGTCGGCCTACTCAACGCTGTAGCAATCTTCGGCGACATGCTGCGGTGATCTCCAATATGCCCAAGTCTAGGGACAACTCTTTCTTTCAGTGTTCGACTCGGACTCGGTTTTGAGCTGGCCGAGATCAGGCTAAGAAAGGAAGAGATCATCAATCTCCCATTCGGACTCGGCAATGCCGCGGATAACTGCAATCAGCATCTAAAGCGGTAGACCCGATCCCCTGGGGTTTGACTCGGATATGGCCCAGAGCCGCTCGAGAATGGATCTAGGGAGGTCAGAGTCATCATCACCCTCATCAATTATTCCGACTTTGACTCTCAGTCGGACTTCGACTCTAAGTCGGACAGCAGTTTGGCAAGCTTCTCTCTGCCATGAGAAGTCTTTATGATATCCAATGGTTTAGCTCCCACTCAGGAAGCACGCCAACTATGCGAGCAGCAAGAGGTGGAGGCCTGCTGACTGCGAGAACAACAGGAGGAAGATGCAAGACGCCTACACGCTGAGCGTGATGCTCACAACGACGATCTGTGCAAGGCTGGGCGGACTGCTTCACGGCAAATCCTCCAAACCTGAGTCGGTGACCATGATATTTTCATAATGATGAGGACATCACTTCTTTAGATACACACTTACAACCTCCTCATGTTGAACAAGATGCGCCACAGATCAAGGACCAATTACTCGCACACGTGCCCGTCAACTTAATCGCCAGGTGAATGCGTTTCTAAGCTTACATGGAAATATTTCTACGAATGGCATACTATTTAATTCTTGTGATGATTTTATTGTTATTAGGAACTTGGGAGAAGACCATGGACAATAGCTCAAGAAACCAAATATTAAAGTGGAGACAACAAGTGCAAGTAAACTCCTATTTCCGAGACCAGCTCAGTTTCGTGCTGGGAGACAGCGTCAACTTCAAACAGCCATAACTTTTGATCCAGAAGGAGTTACAGGGCCTACAAGTACTTGTTGGAAAGCTTATGAAGTCTACTTTTAGATGGTTTTGGTTTCATGCCAAAATTTGTGGGCACCCTGGAAGTGCATTATGGAGAGTAATTATTATGACAACGCGAAATATCTAGATGGATGGGATCTCGAATAAAACCCAATTAAGTACAGTAACCATTCATCCTCATCGCAGCCTTGCCGTAATATTTACCCGTTCATAATACAAATCCAAAATGCTGAGAAGTGTACAAAAGAGATAATCATAAGGATAGCTTGCCAGTCCTCCCCGTCATACGCCCGTCAAACCACTCGATGGTGGCGACCAAACACGATACGTACCCCAAAGGACTAGAACCACAATAGCTATCCCCCAACCATCTCAATTCTACACAACTCATACTCATGTTCGGCTAGTCCCTAGGAAAGCGACTAGCCTCCCACTTTCATCGCAAGCAATTGATAAACATCACAAGTACTCTAAATATGGATAAACGAGCAGCAGGGTTATATATATATATTACATAGAGGGTTCACACCCTAATTCATCACAAAGTGACACAAAAGATAGCAGCAGAAAAATATAAACATCAAGGGTAAAACCAGTGGCGCCATACCCATCCCACAAGGCAACTGACTAGGGCAGAACTTAACTTCAACTACACATTATCCTCGCCACCCTCGGCGGGATAATAGTAGATCACATCAGCATCGTCGATATCCTCACCTGAAAGATGCAGCGTGAGTACAACAAGTACTCAGCTAGACTTATACAATAATAATAGTACAAAGGAGTAATGCTAGTCTCTACATCAAGGAGTATGGTTAGGTTGATCGATTTTGCATAAAGCTGATTTTATTGAGCAAGTAATACATTTAAAACATAAGCATTTGCGAAATAGCTCAATCTGAAAATTTAGAACAACAAGCTTATAGTTCTGAAATGTAAGTAAGAATGAGCACAAACCATGCTCTAATCATCATCCATGGGCCACCATTGCCCAATTGTATATGCTACACAAGCATACCATTTTTCATGACTAAACCAAGTCATATTTAACATCAAGCCTCTTATATAAACCTATCCATCCATGACTATCCTAAGTCATGGTATGACAACATAATCCCATAACCACATATCCCAAGTTGGATGCTAACATGAGTAACTAACACATTAAGCGGTCGTCCTGTAACCGTGGACACGGCTATTCGAATAGTTCTTACTCTGATCAGAGGTGTACATCTTTACCCACACGATGTGATAGAAGCCAAACGGCTACACTCTAGTTTGATCTGTACATATCGGTACCCATACTCTACACATTGAGTGCGGACTAGAGGTCACAACAAAACCTTTTACACACTTAGCCCCAACCACCTAAACCACGTCTGGGCCCCCGACGACTTAGTCGTGCATGTGTGGTGAATAAGGCGGGCTCACCGTCGCGGGAGGCACCTCCGGCCAAAGCCAGGCGCGCTCAAGGTCCTCCAAAGAAAATCCCTCCTCACGACTGACGGACGGGTGTAGATGGCCACAGCCTCCCGTGCTACTTAGTTATGCCGTCCCATACCGGCGTGTGGAAGTACGTAGGGTGCTTAAATAGACGTCAACATGTTCGGTCCTTAATGACCCAGACGGAGCTACATGCATCCGGGAAACACCATCCCATCATCGCCCTATCATCCGTCCAAGTCAAGCATTTTCTTAAGTATGAATCAGAAGTTATTCTTTTTAGATTTTAACCCATCCATTCGTATTAAACTAGTTTTAAAACCGATAGCTCCATCCATCGGATTTTTCTAAGTCTAGAAATAAGCATGGTTAAGCATTCGATAAAAATAAAAGTAACCCAAAGTCCTTAACCAGGGGTGACAAGGTATAAATATGGAATCAACAACCAAGGAATGGAAATGCATACAACTGGGTAATATAGACTCTACCCGTTTTCCCAATTTAAATAGACTGAAACATGCATATAGACATTTCTTTCGCAACCAAATCAATTTATGGAAAATATAGGTTCAATATGCTTAGATGCTTGCTCTAGATGCTTGCCTTGCTGTAGCGAGTGGTCACACTCAACTTCTGGTTCTTGCTCCACGTACTCCGAGTTGTCTGAATCTACCGATAAAAAGCGAATATGCAAATAAGACGCAATTAAATATGTCTATGCAAAAATAATCAATAATTATGAGATAAATACAGTAGGTAGGGCATGTCCTAACAAGATTTTAGGAGAAAGAACCAAGTCATTTGCATCTCTGGATTGGGAGATACAAAAATAACAAGACTCTAAGGCTAAAAACGGCAAAAGCCAAAACTATAGGAAAAACCCTAAGTGGAAAATATATACTTGCATTCTCTGGTAGGATTTTATGAGTGTGAGAATTTTTATGTGAAAATACATATCTTCCTAGTTCCAACAAAATTTGGTTCACTGAAATTTGATTTAAAAAGATTTAGTTATGAGTTTCTCAAGTTTATCAAAAAGAAAGGTTAGAAATTACTTTAGGCCTATTTTGGGAGGTAGTTTAGTCAAATACAAATTGTCCACAGTAAAGGTTACAACTTTCTGAGTTAAACAAAAGTGGTTTCATATTTTTAGCAGTTAGGATGAATTTTCTAGAAATTTATAAACTTCTAGGTTATTAAGAGGTATATAAAAGATATTTCCATTTTTAGAGAAAAATCCTACACAGAAGTTCTCACTTTTTATTTTACAAAATTAAACAGAACATTTTTATGAATCCATAGAAATGTGGTTCACCTCAAAAGGAGTTATAATGGATTTTATAGAAATATTCCAAGTTCTTAGGTACAAATTAAGGTATTTTTGCTTCACATTATTTTGTTGGCATTTTCTGTACAGAAGTAGTTCTATTTTATTTCACAATATTAAAGTTTACAACTTTACATAACTAAAAAAATTGGTTTCACTCAAAAAGGAGTTACAATGGCAAAGTTATGGATTTACAAAGTTTAACTATTTTTCTGTTGGAAAATAATTCCCTTAATTGCTTTTCTAATTTTTCTTCTTTTCTTATATCTCTTCCAGCCCGGGCCCATCTGTCTGCGGCACAGAGCAGAGGAGGCTGAGGACTGGCTTGCTGCCGGTTCTATTCGCCTGCGCCAGCAGCGAACGGTGGCTCGGTTGAAGTTGCGGCAAAAAGAGAAAAAGAAGAGGACTCCCTTGCGCACCTAATGGTGGCAGTGGCATGCCCGGAGGTGAACTGTAGCTCACCGGCGATGAGAATAAGCACCGGCCGGGCTCGGATTGCACATGCATGTAAGCAAACGGCTAGAAACCTTCGAAAAAGAAGCATGAGGGACTACGCTGAGACTCCTAGGAAGCTTACCGTGGGGTTTTTCTGGGTCGAAGGAGGTCAGAGAGGCTCCGGCGGCTTCGGGCGGCGGCAACGGCGATGGCCAACTTCGGCTTCACTGTGGTTGGCTCGATTCGTTGCATGCACGGTGGAGACAACACATGCAGGAGGTTAAGGAGGTCACGAGGATGCTGCTGACGCGAGGAATCGGAAGATGGCTCACCGGTTGGACGGGAATGGCTCGGCGGAGGGCTAGCCAGAGACGAAGAAGATGACGGCCGATCTCCTTCCTCGCTGCACCAAACTGGATGACTCTTGGGGCGTCTTGGAGCTGGAGGTGAGGCGATGTTAATGGCGCAGGGGCTCGGCTTGTGACGTCCTAGATCGGACAGAATGGCGATGGCGCCACGGCGGCGGTCCAGCGGAGCAGGGACATGCGCAGCGGTGACACGGCGTCTTTGGCCGACGAACCTAGGGCAACCAAGTATGATAATGGGATGGTTAGGAGTGGGGGATCATGTTCCGATGGTTGGGAAAGGATGGTGTTCACCGGCGTTGGCTCGGGACCGATTGAACACTGCTGGTTGAGGGAAAGGTGAGGCTGCCAGCGGTGATTCTTGGGGATTCCGTGGGTTTCTCCGGTGGGAACGTGGAGAGGATGGAGAATGGGTTCTGCTGGTGAAGTTTGAGGCGAAAAGGTCGATGCTCCCTAGTGCTGTGCTATCCAAGTGTTCTGTAAACTGAGGGAGGAAGAAGAAAGGAGGTGATGACACGTGTGACATGCAGTGCTGAGTTGCTCCAACTCCACAGTGCCCTTGGTGGGTCCCACATGTAACAGAATATTTTTCTACACACTTTTGGTTAGATTTACTCTATGACTTGTGGGTCCAAGAAGTTAGTTCCTAGGGAGAAGAGAGGAGTATGGGTAAGAATGTTAGTGAAACACACTGTCCCATGTTGTGCTATGGCTTACAAGTGGGCCAGGTCTTGTGGGTCCCACTGGTCAGTGACTTGAGAGAGGAGAAATCTCTAGAGACTAAGTGTTGTGAGCTGTATGGACAGCTGTCTTGCATCTGTGATTTCAGTAGGTTAATAAGGGATATAATTTATGGGAAAATTATTGGAGATAGAGAAAGATGTGTTTAACCTGCTGGCCAAATTTCGTGGTTATAAGAGGTCTGGTTAATCTGTGGTGAAATTGCAAAGTAGGCATGCTGGTCCAGTTTTTTTGCAGTACATTTTATATCCCTAGGGCTTTGTTCTTATTATTTTATGTGGTTTCTTTGGGAATTAAATTGTTCCAAAATTACTGGTGGTACGGTTTATGTTGGCACACACTTTAGCAAAAGGGATCTGTCTAATTAGTCTTCACTTTTATTTGGTGAATTTTAGAAGTATACCTATTCATTTCAGATAGCCTCCTAGTTTTGCTGTTTTGAGGGATTTTATTGAAGTACCAAATGAAGTGATAAAATCATGTGAAATTTACAATGGATTAATTATGTGGAAAAGTGTTCACAGGAATTTTTCCATGATTTTATGTGCAACCAAACATCTTTAGAAAATCCTTGGATTATATAAGTGCATAGGTCAAGAAAAGGACCCTGGCTGAAACTTGTTAAAATTTTAAGGGGTCTAAACTATTGAAATAAATTCCTGGAAAAATTATGTTAGGTCATGATAGATAATCTAGTATTTTCATAAATTATCTCCCATATACACTTCTGTTCAATTAGATGCACTTTTTGGTAATGGTTTGTTTTTGCTGATTGGGGTTTAATATTGCCATCTTTAATTTACATGGAGTGAAAATGCAAGGATTTAAATTGTGCATTCGGATGACAGTAGGGTATAACACTAATTACCTGGAAATTAGATTTAGGGCTGTGACAAAATTCCTCTTGAGCTATCTAGAATCGTCAAAAAAAGTTGCGTCATTTTTCCTATCCGAGTCAGTTTGGGCCTTTGGGCTTTGTATTTGTGTCGTGGGCTAAACCCATGAGGAGTGCGCCCCTCACAGGGCAAACCCTCACCTTAAGACGTCCTAACTCATATATATTCAGTAGCCACCACCGTTTAGAGTGGGTTTTGCTTAGATTAATCTGTCTTTGAACAATTTCGCCGTTTATTGGTTTGTGAGACCCTAACTTCGAGAGTATAATCATTCATCTGCAAGTTGAGTTGCAATCTTCCTTGTTCTTGCTTGTGTTCTTCGATTCGCATGCAGGGATTAGCCTTCGTGGCGAGGTCAACCGGGCAGTGCACAGTTGATAACGAGAGGAGTCATAGTGCTGCGATTGCAGGGTTCGGGTCTTGGTGATCTGAAGCCGGATCGTGAGTGTCAATTCTCCACCAAATCGAGAGTTATCCTTACCTAACAGAAGATCGGGCACCCTGTTGCCATCACATAACTCCTCAACAGAACATCGTGGCTGCTGCAACTCTACTGGATACACTCTAGTTTGGGCCTGATCACCAGGTCACCCTGACGATAGCAAGGATAAAAGCCAGGATCACCGCTGCTGCATGTCAACAGTATCAACAGTCGGGCGATACCCTCATACCGACCAATCGGTCGGCATCTCCAATGGCAATCTCATCCTCCTCAAAGCGACGCCGAGCGGCCGGCTCCAGTCAGCCGCACACGGAGTCATGCTAGATGTCACTCGGCAACCCCAACAACAACCGACGGTGTCAAAACGACCGTCGGGACAACTAGGATCTCCGAGGTCGACTACGGCGTGACCTTCAGCAGGACATCAACGCTCGATGCCACGAACGAGAGGAAGACAAGCAACGCTGACTGAAAGATGAGAATGAGTGCTTCAGCTTCCACAATGAGCGGTTTCACTGCCGTAGTCGGAGTCGGAGTCCCCATGTAGATGAAGGAGTACCAGCCTTCACCCAGGAGCTGCAACAAGTTGACTGGCCATTAGGTTTCAAGCCGACTGGAATTGAAAAATATGATGGGAAGACCAACCCCGAGTCTTGGCTCACAGTCTACACTCTGGCAATCCAAGCAGCTGGAGGAAATCACAAGGCCATGGCTAACTACCTCCCAGTCGCCCTAGCCGACTCGGTGAGAACATGGCTAATAGGACTTCCTAAGAGATCGGTCGGCTCCTGGGGAGAACTCCGGGAACGCTTCATTGCCAACTTCCAGGGAACACACGAGAGGCCATCTTCTGAGTATGACCTATATCAGTTGCATCAAAGGAAGAACGAGTCTCTTCGTGACTTCATCAAGAGGTTTTCTGAGAAGAAGAATTCAATCCCGAAGATCAAGGATGAGGTTGTCATCGCCGCCTTTCGAAAAGGAGTCAAAGACAGCCAGTTCATCGCTAAATTCACTCGGAAGCCTCCCAACTCTATCAAGGCTCTATTTGACATGGCGAACAAGTATGCCGACTCGGCCGACGCTGTTGCTAAGGCCCTCGATGACAAAAAGGCACCCTGACAGAAGAAGCGGAAGGACACCGATGACGCAGCCCCGACTAAGGCTAGGAACCACAAACACAAGTCGGACGACTTCATTGTGACATTCGGTCACAACCGTCTTCGACCTCCTACAACTGAAGATTATCAGAACAACTAGTGACATGCTTGGGGGCTCAAAAGCTCAAATGCAAGGATGGCATCCCCACTCCCAAATACCAAACAGCTAAGTCGCTTTCTGATAAATATTTCTTTACTCAGCCTCGCCAATGCCACAGCTACTTACACCTAATAGGTGTACAAGCTGCACATTTTTCTGTTTTTTCTCTTAATGATTGCAAAAGTACTTGAGTAGCATAAATTTCGATCCGTGAAACTTTGCTCCATGAAAGACGAACTCAAGTCACCCAAAACGCGTGTCTGGGAAAGAGCCATGAGCCAACTCCCGACGCTAGGGGGCTATGACTAGTCAGGCAGGGTGCTTAAACATAAGGGGTCAACTACTCGGGGAAATTAATATCAATAAGAGGAGAAACACATATTTATATATATTGTAAAATACATAAATTTTCTTCGGGTGATTGTTTTCATCATCAGATGCTACTCATCCGATATGTTTATAATGTAGGGCCAATTCTGGATACGCATAACAGGAACTCAGGACTACGAGTCTATCTCCTACGCTCAGGGGCTGGACCAGTCTGCCAAGATACACTTGGAGTGCGACGCTTCAAGAATCACTGGAAATGCTCCACGAGAGCCATTGTCCGAGTACTCGCACTAGTCTGGACTCATGTGTGGGCTAAAAGCAACCTCCGGCGCTAGTCGGAGCTCGGGTACCACTCGGCTGGGTGAGGTACGCCCCATGAGGGTTGCCAACCGAATCCTACACTAATGCTAGGTTCGGGAACCTTATTCGGTTACAACTCGGCTGGGTGAGGTACGCCCCATGAGGGTCACTAGCCGAATCCTACGCTAATGCTAGGTTCGAGTACCTTATTCGGTCACAACTCTGTTGGGTGAGGTACGTCCCATGAGGGTCGCTAGCCAAATCCTATGCTAGTGCGAGGTTCGGATACCTTATTCGGCTAACAACCAACCTCCGGCACTAGTTGGAGCTCGGGTACCACTCCGCTGAGTTGGGTATGCCCCATGAGGGTCACCAGCCGAATCCTATGCTAATGCGAGGTTCGGGTACCTTATTCGACTAATATAATCAACCTCCGGCGCTAATCGGGGCTCGTATACCACTCGGCTAGGTAGGGTATACCCCATGAGGGTCGCCAGCCGAATCCTACGCTAATGCTAGGTTCGGGTACATTATTTGGTCACAACTCTGCCAAGTTGGGTACGCCCCATGAGGGTCGCCAGCCGAATCCTACGCTAATGCAAGGTTCGGGTACCTTATTTGGCTATAATTCTGTTGGGTAGGGTACGCCCCATGAGGGTCACCAGCTGAATCCTATTCTAATGCAAGGTTCGGGTACCTTATTCAGCTTTGCCAAAGTCAGAGAAGACCTATGTCGTCAAAGCGCATCCGGAGTTCTTATGCACCACGTCACACCTGAGGAGGCCAAGCAGATCCTGCAATATACCTACTCGGGCATTTGTGGCAACCATGCTACATCCAGAACATAAGTCGAAAAGGCTTACGGACAAGGATTCCTCTAGCTGATTGTGGTTACCGATGCTGAAGTACTCATCCTGACATGTGAGGGATGCTAATTTTGTAGGGCTACGCTGGGTACGTCGGTTTAAGCCGGCTTATTCAGTAGTAGGCCGAAGATATGAGTTTCTCGATAGCACGCTCTATTGGGCCACTCGCTGACTGTGTTAAAATCACAATGCAGGTGCTATTCACAGAAACCGATTAAATAATCAGATATGCTTCATGCTAAGCCTACAGCCGGGTGTATACATTCGGGTATCTGCATTATTTACCAGGTATTGAGGATATATCCTTATAAGTATCGACATTTGGTCTCCATTAAAATTGGGGATACAGGTATCTCTCAAGTACACCTGACCACGTATTGGGTTAAAATCCATAAAGTGGTACTCGGCTTACATGCTTAGCCATTATTTGCCATGAGCAAAAATCATTCCAGCTGACATGATACTGAAGAGTCTCATATACCAGTAGTGCACTACTCGGGAAAGACTACAAGGTTAAAGATCTTTGACTTTATGTTTAATTGTTTCACAATTAAGCACAAAGTCGGGGGCTACACCTAATAGGTGCGCTTATTCGGTGCACACTATTCATATTTGTACATGAAGCCCTTCATAGCCTTGTTGCCAGCTGACATGAAGCAGAACTCGGGAGAAGAAGTACTCGGACAAAGAGTACTCGGGAGCAATATACTCAGGAATTCTTCACCGTGGAGGATGAGCACTCAGCATCACCGTGGAGGATGAGATCTCAGGGGCTGCTATCGGTGCCATGGGCTCAGGGTACCTCATGAGAAGCTATTGGGCCACTCGGACAAGGATGGGCCTAACCTTGTAATTAGGGATATAATAGGACTCGGCAGACTTAACCTTGTACGACAGGGAAAATACAGTCCTAGTCGGGCACGTTGTATTCCTAGAAGGAGATCCCTTGGTCGTAGTCCGACTAGGACTCCTACTTTGTAATCCTATCCCCCAGTATATAAGGGGAGGCAGGGCGCCCCTTGAGGGCAGATATCGCAAGATCGGAGGTTCACAAGTATCACCATCATAAATCCTCAAAGGAAATACACCACAACTGGACATAGGGTATTACCTCATCTCGAGGGCCTGAACCAGTATAAACCTTTTGTGTTCCTTTACAATCTATCAAGTTTCGGTCCGACGAGTAGCCCTATATTCTTATTGCTAGTGTAAAACATCAACAAGCAACCACTTTGTTTTTTAGGGGGTTATGAAGAGGGAACACTTCCACATACCTTATGGCTCATGCTTCAACATCTTGGTTACCCGCAACCACCAGAATATCAGATTTTTACTGTTGAACGAAGTTCTTCGGTTAGAGCCTATGTTGTGGAACTTTATGTCCACAATAGAGCCACACATGAGGTGCCTCTTTGCTACCATTGGTATGGTTGGGATGCTCCTTCGGCCATGTATGAAGCTGCCTACCAAGCCATCATTCATCTGCGCCATAGTATGCCAGGGATAACTGGACTCTTCCATTTCTTTCCAGCTCAAGCAGATGATTACCTTGACAACTATTACCCAGGGTTAGAAGTAAGGCAGGGGGAAGTCAACACCCAATTATTACATCTTGCATGGTTAGTACGGTCCATGGATAGGTACCTTGCATTGGTGGTAGATGAACTTTTCCAAGCCCGTACTAGGATTGCTATGGTTGATGGGCATATTGAGCAGATGGGTCACATGGGATTCTTTAATGAGGACATCATTAATGGAGATAATGTCATACTTCCTCTCACTGAAACTCTGTCACATCCTATGGGTATTTATGAGAGGATAAATAAGAGACCTTGTATGAGAGTGGGTTTTCGTCGCAACCGTCGTACAATAGCCGACCCTGCTCAAATTGGAGATCTAGTGCTGCATGGACCAGCATATATGTACCAGTGGCGTGATCGTCAATATCGTTTCTCTATGGCTGCACCTACCAACATTGTACCTTTTGCTCTAGTGGGACCTTTTAACCATACTTAGATTTAGAGTGAGATTAGAGGTTGGCTAGTCAAATTTTGATTTATAACTTGTCCTGTAACAAGTTGTAATGGCTGCCACAAACTTCCCTTATATATATTTGATGCACTGTGGTGAATGTGAATGTAATCCCATGTTTCTCCTCAATTTAAAAATGTTACCTTGCTGTCCAGAAATTAACCACCCTGAAATATGACCATATCGATTCCAAAAGTTGAAATAAAGAGTGAATTTTTCTATTATGCCATATCCCTAGATGTTTTGGCAATACAGGGTTACCGTTTATGTATAAATAGCTTACCAAACCTTGATCTTATTACCTAAATGCAGGATGTCGAACAGTAGACCTAGTCACTTAAGCCCAGATGACCTGGCAGCGGCACTACAAGCTGCTGGGAGCCAACGGCCAGCAACTAGTGAGACCAATAGCGCAGAACCAACTATGGCTCAGATTCTGGCTATGCAGAATCGTTTATTTGAGTGGATGCTGACCAACTCAGAAAACCTTAGTGCTCCACTCACTCACACCACTAGTCAAGGGCAGTCCAGGTTTGTTGATGTACAGTGTCTGCACCCACCGAGTTTTTCCATAGCCACTGATCCACTTGATGCAAACGACTGGCTTCGAGACATTGAAGTTAAGCTTGACCTAGCTTGCTGCAATGAGAGAGAGAGGGCAGAATATGCCGCGTACTACCTCCAAGGTGTAGCTTCAGCATGGTGGGAAAGTTATAAAACCATTATACCTAGTGACGAGCCTATCACTTGGGCAGTGTTCAAACAAGGTTTTCGTTCTGCCCATATTCCTGATGGACTTATGGAGATCAAGAGGAAGGAGTGCCTTAGTCTGAAGTAGGAAGGCATGTCTTTTATGGAATTCCTCAACAGGTTCAACTATCTTTCCCAGTATCGATGCTTTGTATTGGCAATATTAATATAGGGCTACTGTGAGACCTAAACTTGATGGATTGCAAAGGAACACAAAACGAGTTTATCTTTGTTCAGGCCCTCAAGGTGAGGTAATACCCTACTTCCAGCTATTGAATATTGCTTTTGAGGTTTCTATGATAAGATTGTGATGTCTTCTCTGATGAGAGCATTCTGCCCTAGGGGGCTCCTTACCTCTCCTTATATACTGAGGAGGCACGGTTACAAGGTAGGAATCCCAGTCAGACTCAACCAAGGGATTTCCTTTTAGGAACACAACGTAACCGGCTAGGATGATACCCTTTCCCTTCTCATGCAAGGTAACATACGCCGAATCCTATTATATCCCTAATTATATGATTAGGCCCATTCTCTATTTGAGTGGCCACAAAGTTTTCCATGAGATACCCAGGGCCGATGGCCTCCATAGTAGCCCCTGAGACCTTCATAGTTGAGTCACAGCTGACGCCGAGTGCTCATCCTCCTTGGTGAAGATTTCCTGAGTGCCTTGCTCATGAGTACCCAGTGTCCGAGTACCTCTTCTCCAAGTCCTGCTTCATATGAGCTGGCAACGAAGCTATGAAGGGCTTCATAGAAAAATATGAATAGTGTGCGCCGAGTAGGTACACCTATTAGGTGTAACCCCCGACTTTGTGCTTAATTATGAAACAATTAAACATAAAGTCAAAGATCTTTAACCTTTAAGTCTTTCCCATGTGCTATATTTCTCAGAAATCAGACTCTTCGGCATCATGTCAGCTGGTAATATTTTTGCTCAAGGCAATCTTGGCTAAGCATGTAAACCGAGTACCACTTTATGGATTTTTACCCAATATGTGGTTAGGTGTACTTGAGAGATACCTGCATCCCCAATTTTAATGGAGACCAGCTATTGATCCTCATAAGGATATATCCCCAATACCTTGTCAAATAATTCAGATATCTGAATACACGTGTCCAGCAATTAGGCTTAACATGAAGCATATCTGATTATTTTAATCAGTTTCTGTAAAATAGCATAAGTATTGTGATTTTAACACATATAGCCATTGGCCCAATAAGACATGCTATTTAGGAACTCATATCTTATGGCCCATTACTGAGCAAGCCGGCCTAGACCAGCTACCCAGCGCAGGCCTATAAAGTGGTGAGAGAGAGAAAAGATTCCCCTTTCACCCCCAAATCGCCAAAAGCTTTGTCTTCCAGCAAACGGGCTAAATTTCGCGCTCTCCATTGCGCCTAGGGTTTTCTATAGCTTCGCTCCCCTTCTGAAATCTGCAAAGATCTTCATCCCTGCTTCGATTCCCATCATCCCGGAGCCTTCCCCCTAGATCCATGCTTCAAAGATGCCAAAAGCTCCCTTTGACATCCCCAACACGCCATCGGGGTCATGGCCTACATCCGACGTCTGCTCAACGAAGCTGGCTCTTCTGGAGAGGAAGAAGTGCCTCCAGCCAAAAGAACTTATCAACTGGCGCCCCGCCATTGGTGAGTCGATCCCCTCTCCAGGTCCCCACGAACTCGTGGTCTTTACTTCTTTCTTCAACCGTGGATTCGCTCTTCCCGCTTCTGATTTCCTCCGTGGTCTTCTCGATTATTATGAGATCATCCACCTCAACCCCAACTCTATCCTCCAGATCTCCATTTTCGTGACCCTTTGTGAAGCCTTCCTGGGGATCGATCCCCATTTCAACCTCTTTCGCTTCCTTTTCCATGTCAAGCCTTAGCCCTCCAAATCCAAAATTCAGGTGATAGGGGGAGTAGGCCTTCAACTCCACAATGAGATGAAGAAGGCCTACTTGCATGTTCCCCTGAAGACCTTGCTGAAAGGGTTGCATCAGGAGTGGTTTCACTGCTCTAATCTCGAGCCCTCCTTGCCACCCTTCTCTGAAAATCCCCCATGTTACTGGAGAGCTGGACTGCTCTACCATCGCAGGCGGAGATGGTCCAGGTGCAGCTACTATTGGAGAAGATAGAAGCTCTGGAGAACATAGGGCTGAATGGGCCCTGGGTGGCCAGGACTTTCTAGAACCGGCGAATTTAACCCTTGAAAGACAGGATCCACCTCGGCTATGATTATCAGGGGAAGAAGGACCCAACCCGGGAGTGCTCCGACTTCGTCAACAAGGATGTCATCACCGACACCTTGCTTGGATATTTTTTCAATGGAATCGTCAAGACCCTAGACGCCGAGAGGGCTCTGAAGCCCTACTGGCAAGACAGGCCCCGACTGACGGCAATGTCTCATTTGTTGATTGTCTTGATGCTTGTCTGCAATGATTGCCATGAACATAGTCCAATTGAGTTTGCCTTGATGCATGGCGCTTGCAGGAATTTGCCGAGTTCACCTTGAACCCTCCAAGCCGGTTGGCCAGTGAGTCTAGAAAGTGGCCGGCCAGCCCCTCAACAGTTCAACCTAGCCCCAAGAGGGCTGGGAAGCAACTCATGACAGACCAGTCCAAGCAAAAAGGCATGCCAAGTAAGGCATCAGGTGGTCTGATGATTAAGGACCCTAGCAGCACAGCCCCTAGACCGACCAGCCCTAGGACCGCACTGCCAACAACCCCCTCGGCCCAGTCGGCCGCACCTAGTACGATCCTAACCGAGCCAAGTTCTGCACCACCTACCACCGCGCCTTAGAGCCCGACAGTAGGCGGTGCGTCGCCGCTGAGTAGGCCTTCGGGCCCCTCGCTGACTACCTCCACCCCTGGCGCACAGGGATGGAGATTCAAGATTTCAAAAGGTATAAAATTCTCAATCTTCAGAAAATCTTGAGTTATCTTGCAATATCTTGATCGCAGCATGAACTTGCAGGAAGCTGAGTGACGCTGATCCCAAAGAGACAGCGCCACCGACCCCTGTAGCCGTCTCTGTCCCAATTGTGGCCAATCTTGCATAGACCCTGCCCGAGCCAAGTGCTGCCCCAGCCCTCGAGGTTGAGGCAGCTCACTTGGCCAGGCAACAAACTTCACCCAATCGGGACATTGCAATCGAAGCCCCAATCGCTGAGCCCATCGAGGAGCTAGTGCCACCAATAGATCCAAGACCCAGGACTCCCTCTCCTCTACTCTCCTCATCCTTGGAAGACAATGACCTCCCCAGGATTGAAGCTCCTCCTCCAAATTTCCCCTGGGTGTTCTATTGGGTTACCCCGGAAGGAGACAAACAAACCTTCGAACTGAACGAGGAAGCTGCCCAGAGGGAGTGAGTTGAACTATTGGAGGCCGCCATCTTAGCGTCGAGGAGCATCCAGGTTCATAACCTGACCAGCTGTGTCCGCTGATTATTGGATCTTGGAATCTCCTGCTATTGTAGTTTGCCTTGTCTAATTATGACCTGACTCATGCAGCAAGTAGTTGATCGATCTGAGAAGATGAGTAAGGTTTTTGCCTAACTCGCTCCCCAGCTCGCTCAACTCAACTAGCTCCAGGCCACCAAGGATAAGCTAGAGAGAACTAGCAAGGAGAGGGAAGACTGGCTGAAGGACTCGGTGAACAAGCTTCGGGACGAGAACTGGGAGAAAATAGGCACCACCAGAGGTATGTTTCCCATTTGCCCGAGTAATTCCAGTCATCCTCTCTGTGCTTTTGTTGACGCTGAAAACCGTCGGGGGCCGTTCGGCGACTAGAGACACGCGAAGGCCTGGGAGATTTGCTTCACTCCAATGCAGGTCCTAAAATCTTGAGGTTCGTAGGCGTGCCAGTCAATTTGACCCTGCAATTGACAAGGAGAGAAAATAGTAGATCAATGAGCCAATCGGCTGGAAGCCGATCTGGACTCATCTCATCGGCCGATGGCCGATATGAACTGTAGCACTTATACACTGACTAGAAGCCGATGATGGCATGAATAATAGCTAATAATGATAAGCAAATATCAAACTAGCCGATCATCGAAGGGATGCTCGGAAATCGGCTGTAAACTGATAAAATAAATAGACAAAAGGTGTAAATAAATGGATTGAATAAACTTCAGCCAATTGCAATTATAATTGCTAGTGCCGCCTCAAAGGTGCTGCCCGCACCCGTGCTCGGGCCCTTGCTCGTGCCCGCGCCCGGATCTTCGCCTGCTGTCCGTGCCCGTACCCGGGTCTTCGCCTGTACTCGCGTCCGGGTCCTTACCTGCTGTTCGTGCCCGTGCCCGGGTCCTCGCATGTGCTCATGCCCGGGTCTTTACCTACTGTTCATGCCCGGGTACTTGCTTGCCGTTCGTGCTTGGGTTCTCAACGATTTTCTAAATGTTTGTGACAAATCGGCTAGATATAAAGATAACTTATCGGCTAAACACTCCGATAAAACATCGCATGAAACCCATTGGCTTACTAAGGGCAAAGTTATTACCAACAGTCTAGTAGATCGGACCCAACCGTTGCAGCACAGACTGATGATGATAACAAGACCTCGATGAGCCGATAGATCTAATGCGATCGTGATGTAAAACATGATAACTTATCGGCTATACATCCCGATAAGACGCTTGCGCACAAAATATCAACCTAGCAGGAACGATTTATCACTGGCAGTTTAGTAGGTCAGACCCAACCGATGCAGCACAAACTGATGATAAATCGCTCCCAGTAAGCCGATACGATCTGCGCACGCGTGATGTGATATACCTAATCGATCTATGAGTTCAAACTAAACTGATGCAGCCATAGATAAAATAGATATATCGTGGTAAGCCGTCCACCGTGAACCGACTAGAATATCGGACTTAAACCGAGGAAAGTCCTAGCCAATGCGGTGTCCGGGGTGACGAGACTTACCCTCTCGCAGGAGGTCGAACTTAACCGATGAAGCCCGGCTCAAGAAGCAAGAACCCGTCGAAGGGGTGGCGATGCGCCGAAATTGTATTGATCTATGATGTAGATCCCTTACAAAGCACCCGAGCATACGTATTTATACCCCGAGTTGATATGAGTCCTTATTGGACACGATACAGGATTTCCTAATTACAAAAGGAAACACTAACAGGACCCGATCAGACACGAGATCAGGTTTCCTGAAGATAGACGCCGGCACTTGCCTAATTAATAGATACAGTAATTAACTGCCATACTGTGGTTCCACGGCTTCTTCCTAGATTCGGTCCCTTCTGGATCAACTCCCGTTAGTTAACTGTAATTTTCTTCTTAACCGAATCTGATATAGAGCCATACCAAATTTTGGCGTTAACACATGCCCCCCAATTTCGGAGTTCTCTATAGGACTTCGAAATTCTTTCATTTTGGGCCTTCAGATCTCTTCCATACCAAGGCGGCCCAAGGTAGCCCACTTGCCTTAATTGTTTGAAACAGTGCCAACGGCCTCGATGCCCGCCCGCGTCATCAACCTCTATACCGCTCTCGTCTCCCTAGCCTTTTTTTACGCTTTCACATAACGAGAGCACTACCGCTTCATCTTCCAAGACCTCGACGAACTCCGGCGAACTCGGACGAACCGTCGCATCTCCCTTCTTCGACCGCTGATTCCCGCTCTTCTTCCTCTGGCGCAATGGCATCAGCATCCGCAGTCCCCAAGGTAATCTTTCTGCCTGACTGTTTTTTCTGATTTTGTAGCCTAGATGAGTCCAATCTGCCATGTTCTTCACCTGTTCTTCGTTGTGTTCTTGTTTACTATAGCACCTTAGGAACCAAGTTCTGATCCCAGCCGCCGATTACCCGGATTTCTTCTATCACGGCCCAATGGGTAGCGAGGATCCCACAGATTTCATCAGCGCCGAGACCCAACGCATTCCTTTCAAGAACTCTGCCATGTTGATCAGTGATTGGACCAATAGCTTCAGATCATGGCCGAGCAAGCTTCCTGGGTGGAGGGATTGGTATATTAGAGTATCGGCCACAAAGAGAACCCTCTGGGAAGAATCAAACATCGGCCACTGCATCAACCTTTCTCTGGCCGATATGGAAAAGAACGAACCTCTGCTTGCATCGGCTTCATATTTCTGGTCAGATGCTCTCAATGCCTTCATGTTCGGGCACGGGCCGATGACCCCTACCTTGATGGATGTGATTATGCTCACCTGCCTCGACACGACGAGTTACATTGACCCCTTCAGGCTTCGATTCAACCTGCTCATCGGCTTCAAGCGAAGAACATCGGCAGCTGGTCCAGGTACATATCAATCCACAACAAGGGAACCGGACCAGTCGACGATCGAGAACATGTCTCTTTTTTGAACTTGTGGTTGGAATGGTTTGTTTTCGGTGGCGCAACCCTCGGCCCAACAACCAACATGCAATGTCTGGCAGAGTGTTTGGCCGATCGGAAACAAATCCCCTTGGGGAAATACCTCCTCGGCGCCACTTATCAGCTGCTACATCAAGTAGCGACCAAGCTATCGGCCGGCCAGCCCATCAGCCATATTGGGGGTCCTTGGTGGTTCGTGCAACTATGGCTCAACGTCTACACCTCCAAGGCCTTTTCTGAGACCTCTTTTCTTGACCAATCCTTTCCAGCCGATCATACAGAAGACGAGAAACTTACCTACCGCCGATGTATCTCCATGGGCGAAGCTGCATCGGCTCTTCCTGGTGGCAAGATAACACCCGTCGGACTCAGTCAATGGTTCAAGGTGTTTTATTACGGCTTCACCAAGGAGGCCACACTTTGGTTTGCATACAATGACGCATCGTCATTCGAAATGCCTTCCAACTTCAATCCACTCGACGCTCTGGAAGACGATGAGTCGAAGGCCATATTTCTATCAGCCGTTACCCCCTGTCTGCTGCCAACTGGCTTCTCTCTGGGCCGATCGCAACCATCATATGAATTCTACCATCCATTGGTCGGCTCCTGTCAGCTTGGTCTTGGTCAACTTCCGATCGGCCTATTCTTCGTCGATAAACTTCAAGCTCAGGGCAATGTCAACAATGCCCTAGAGTATGATCGGATGCGGACCTTAACAGAATCTCTTCCCCTGGGCGCCGCCACCGAGGTGAATGTATGTACGGCCAACACAAAGCTTTTTGCCCGATGGTGGTCGGAATGGAGGAGACATCTATTCAACTTAGTGGCCATCCACTACTGTTCTCGCCTCAATGCCGACTACATCGAATCTGATGACGAGGTAATACCCACAAGCCTTAACCATCATCTCCGATCATCTCTCACTCTTAATTTTGCAGGCTGCCAACGTCGAGCCGCCAACGACAAGCACTAGCGGTCGGCCGATCATGTATCAACCCCCATCGGCCACTCAGAACTTAGGGCGCGATGCTCCCTCTCCATCGGCTCTCCTCCAGGCGCCCCGGCCGACAGGACAAAAGCGCAAAAAGCTGGCGCATCGCCCTTCTCTCAAGAAGCAGAAAAACAATGCCGATGTCACGGTCATGACGCCACCTACTCCCCAAACAACATCGGCCCCCTCATCTCCTCAGGTATGTGCTAGGTCTTGACATCATTATCTGTTTTCCCATCTCACCAGTTTCATTTTCAGCTCGAGTCATCGGCCCCTGAACCTCAACCTTCTGCTGACATCCCTCCAAGCACCGAGCCGATGACTTCTCCAGCCGCTCCAATCTCAGCACCTAGTCCCCAAGCCGTTGATGAGGCTGTTCCTACTACATCGCCTGACATCGGCCATTCTGAAGAACACCCTACTCATCCACTTGAAGCCGATGCCACCCAAGCTGTCGATGCCCTACCTCAGGTAATCTCTATATCCATACTTCATTTTTTAACTCTTCACTGATTCTTTTACCGATGTCAATTTGCAGTCCTTAGCCGATTTGTTCTCCTTTGACATCGGCAAGTACTTAGAGGCAGAAGAAGCAACAGCCACCAGCGCAGCAACCAAACCATCCTTCCCAGCCGATGTGCACAAGTATTTAATGAATATCATCAGTCAACTGGAAAATCCGATCGACGCACTAGTGGAAGATTGCGGGCCGATCCGGGCAAGACTTGCAGATATTAAACATCATTTGCCCGAAGATCTCATCGACGCACTGACTCCTGCGGCATACCTAGAATCTCACAGATTCAGACTCATCAAGCTCAGACAGCGCATAGCCGATCGTGCTGACCAACAGAAGATAACCCAAGATATCCAAGTCGATCGGCTGTCAGCCCAAACAGAGAAGAAAAAGCTTGATGACATGGTAGCTGCCCCTCAAGAGCTCCAATCTAAACTAGATCAGCTGAAGAAAAAGGAGACCGATTTGCTTGCAGAACTTGAAAAAGTTCGTAAGGATCTTGAAACAACAGAATCCTAGCTCATCGGCCTGCCACAAGCTATACAAGACCAAGAGGCTAAGGTTGCAGCAATGGTGCGTCAAGTCGTTCATTGGCGCAAAAATTTGAAGATCATCCCGGGCTCCGATGAAGACGACATTCGTGCTATCAATGAAATTGAACAGATCCGCCTGTGCGCGATCGAAACAATCCATAAATTCTTGTGAATTTTAACATTGATGTCCGATGGTCCTCTGAAACCTGCCGATTAACCTTTTGCTATAATATAATCTAATCGGCTCTGTTGCCCGCTTCTCTCAATTGCCCCTTAGTATCTTTTTTGCCTATTTGATCTAAAGGCGATATCAATTGATATCGGCTGTCTTTAGGCGATGCAAAAACATCGGCTTTCTGAACCGTATTAGAAATCGGCTGCACTTAACCGATTTAAGAGTTGACCTAAACACTCGGATAATATCTCTTGAGGTACTTCCCATTAAGTGCTTTAGCAAACTCTGTCCCCTCAAGATCTTCTAGTATATAGGCATTACTAGGCACACAACGATTAACCCGATAGGGCCCTTCCCAATTAGGCGACCACTTTCCAAACTTATTATCTCTGGACCCGATCGGCAAAATCAATTTCCATACAAGATCCCCCTCAGCAAACCACTTATTCTCCTCCTTTTTGTTATAATGCCTAGCTGCCTTAGCTTTATTTTCCTTGATCCTTTCTAACGCCCTTAATCGATTCTGAGCCAAATCTTCAAGTTCATCTGTCATTAAGTTATAATAATCATCGGCTGTCAATTGATTTTGCAAAGAAACTCTCCTAGAGCCGATGTTAGTTTCCCAAGGTAGAACCGCCTCGTGTCCATACACCAACTGATAAGGTGGCACCCGAGTAGATCCATGACATGCCATCCAATAGGCCCACAATGAATCGGCTAATGTAGTATGCCATTGTCGCGGCTGCTCATTAATCTTTCGCTTGATCAACTTGATTAGACTCTTATTCGAAGCTTCCGCCTGTCCATTAGCCTGAGCATAATAAGGCGACGAATTTAATAACTTGATTCCCATACTGGCAGCAAACTGTTGAAACTCATCGGACACGAAAATAGATCCCTGATCAGTAGTTATCGTCTGAGGAATCCCAAACCGATAAAATATGTACTCTTTTACAAACTCGATCGCTTCTCTGGATGTAACTTTCTTCAGAGGAATCGCTTCTACCCACTTTGTAAAATAATCTGTCGCTGCCAATATGAACTTATGTCCCTTACTTGATGGAGGAAAAACCTGGCCGATCATGTCAATTCCCCATCCTCTAAACGGCCACTGTTTAATGCTAGGATTCATAGCCGATGCTGGTGCTCGTTGTATATTTCCAAATTTCTGACAATCTTGACACCCTTTATAGTATCTGAAGCAATCTTCCAGCATTGTCAGCCAAAAGTATCCTACTCTTCTCAGCAACCACTTCATCTTATGAGCCGATTGATGAGTCCCACAAACGCCTTCATGCACCTCGCACATAACCACTTTGGCTTCTTCCAAATTCAGACACCTCAGCAGAACTCCCTCAAAAGTCCGATAATATAACTCTCCATCAAGCAGCGCATATTTAGTAGCTTTATACCGAAGTTTCCTAGAAACCGATTGTGACGGATTTTGCAGATAACCAATTATTTCCTGTCTCCAATCATCGGCTTTATCCTAAACATCATTATTGGCTATTTCAACCTCAACCTGTTTATTCAGCCGATAACCAGAAGCAATCTATGCAAGATCATTGGCTTCTAAATTTTGCTCCCTAGGAATATGATCTATTGATACCATCTTGAAATCCTTCAACAAATCTGTACACTCCTCATAATATGACCTCAAAATATCATCCCTGCACTCATATTCCCTAGACAACTGCTTGATCACCAACAAAGAATCACCAATAATCTCTATGATATCGGCTCCGATCTCCTTTAAATGTTGAAGTCCTTTTAATACCGCCTCGTATTTCGCTTGATTATTAGTCCGATAAGGTTTAATTGTAAAAGCAAACTCAAAACTTGCCCCCCGAGGCGATATAATGACCAAGCCGATACTAGATCCATGCTTGCAAACCGATCCATCAAAAAACAAAGTCCAAGGGATTGGCTCCACATAATCTTCGTGAACCCCTCTGTGTTGCACAATGAAATCGGCCACCGCCTGTCCTTTGATCGCTTTAGCCGATTCATACCTCAAGTCGAACTCTGTCAAGGCAAAAACCCATTTACCAACTCGCCCTTTTAAAACAGGAGCCGACAACATGTATTTCACCACATCGGCCTTGCAAACCACTGTACACTCAGCCAATAGGATATAATGCCTCAACTTAGTGCATGAGAAATATAAACAAAGGCATAATTTTTCTACCGCAGGATATCTTGTTTCAGCATCCAAAAGCCTTCTGCTCAGATAGAACACGACTCGCTCCTTGCCTTCAAACTCTTGAATTAAAACAGACCCGATGGATTTCTCATTGGCTGATAAGTATAACTTGAACGGCACTCCTTTCTGCGGCAGAATTAGAACCGGTGGGGAACTCAAATAACTCTTAATTCCATCAAAAGCCTTCTGCTGATCTGCCCCCCACACGAACTCTTGATCGGCTTTCAACCTCAATAACGGAGTAAAAGATTCAATTCTCCCTGACAAATTTGATATAAATCTTCTTACAAAATTAATCTTGCCGATCAATGACTGTAACTCTGTCTTGTTGCTTGGTGGCTCTGTAGTCTTAATGGCTCTGATGCTCCTTTGACTAACTTCAATTCCTCGCTCATGAACCATAAAACCCAAAAATTGCCCAGCCGATACACCAAAAGCGCATTTATTGGGATTCATTCTTAGTCCGTATTTCTTGGCCCTTTCCAGCACTTTCCGCAAATCGGCTATATGGCTTTCCTCACTCTTAGACTTAACCACCACATCGTCGATGTAAATTTCCACTAGCAAGCCGATGAGATCATGAAATATATAATTCATCGTCCTCTGATAAGTCGCACCGGCACTTTTTAACTCAAATGTCATTACTACCCACTCATATAAGCCGATAGCTCCAGGACACCGAAACGTAGTTTTATGTATATCTTCTTCAGCCATAAAAATCTGATTGTATCCTGCATTGCCGTCCATGAAGCTAATAATCTTGTGGCCTGTTGCTGCATCCACCAGTAAATCTGTTATCGGCATTGGGTACTCATCCTTGGGGGTAGCTTTATTTAAGTCCTGGAAATCGATACATATCCTCAATTTTCCATTCTTCTTTTCTACCGGGACGATATTAGAAACCCACTCAGCATATCGGCACGGCCTTATAAACTTGGCATCATATAACCTTGTAATCTCCGCTTTGATTGGCTCATATAATTCTGCTTTGAACCTCCTTGGAGCCTGTTTGAACGGCCGATATCCTGGTTTAATGGGTAGCCGATGTTCAACAATCGATCGGCTTAATCCTGGCATCTCATGATACTCCCAAGCAAAACAATCCTGATACTCCTTCAATAGTGTTATCAATTCTTCTCGAAGTTCAGGGCATAACTTTTTGCTTATGTACGTCAGCCTTGGCTTATCTCCTGGTCCTATGTCGATCTCTTCTAAATCATCGGCCAACGTAAACCCTTGCCCCAGCTTTCCTTCGAAATCTTCAATGGAACCCATTAGAGTAATAGCTCAGAGCCGACTTGCTGAATCGGCTGTACCCTTGGCTGGTGACCTTGAGATAATCCCCTTCCCACATTTTTTCTGGACAAGCAATCAACTCCATCAACTTCCCAGACCGGCAAATCGGTCATTGCAATGTTGGTTGACCGATCTGCTAAGACTACCTCGACTTGATCTCCTTGCCACTATATCAAACATTGATGCATCGTCGAGGGCACGAAACAGTTCACGTGAATCCAATCCCTGCCAAGAAGCAGACTATACGATCCTTTTCCATCAATAACGAAAAACGTGGTAGGTAATGTCTTGTTTCCCACTGTCAACTCCACGTTCAACACGCCTTTTGCCTCTGATGAATTTCCACCGAAGTCTTCTAGCACCATATTCGTTTTGATCAAATCTTCGGCAGTTTTCCCCAATTTTCGAAATGTAGCATAAGGCATTAGATTAACAGCTGCTCCCCCATCAACCAGCATCTTCGTCATTGGCTTCCCATTCACATAGCCCTTGATATATAATGGTTTTAAGTGCCGATGCTCTGATTCCTCAGGTTTATCAAATATGGCCTGATCAGGTTGCAATGTTAGCTGAGCGAAAACTTCTTCATTGCTTTCTTCGTCCGACGAAAGTGCTTTATATTCCCGAGGCAAAAAGAAAACCATGTTTACTGGAGCCGATGGATCTTCATCGTTCTTCCTCTTCACATGCCATACTTGTTTAGTCCTCTTGTGACGATGATCGGCTTCCTCTTGATCTTGCCTCTGTTCTTCCTGTTGCTCTTGGTGTCATAGCCGTTGTGCCCTTCTCTTCTGATTCTTCGTGAATATTCCGCTAGGACACCACTGAGGATTTTGGACTTGTTTTTCATGTACTTCCTTTTTATTTTCTTCAAAGAATTCTTTGTGGACCGGCCCTAATCAGCTATGTACCGATGCCCGTCTCCTGGGTGGCCGATCCTGCGAAAGACTTCCCTGCTGATCCCGCTGAAACCTCAGATTATCGCACTCAGGGCAATCTTCAATTGATGGCAATCTCATCCCTTGATCCCAGCAGAATTGGAAAAATGGACAATCCCAATGCGGATTATATCTTTCCATGTCTGGCTCAATCCACTGCTCTTCGTACTTTGAATATTTCTCTATCATACCCGATGAAGTAATCCTTGATTTTCTATGATCCGCATGCCTTCCTTCATCGGCTCGAGTCCTTGATGACGATCCCGCATAAACCATGTTCACGGGGAACGAGTGTCTGTCGATTTTCATCGGCTTTTTATCTTCGAACTTGATCCTCCCTTGTTCAATAGCCGATTGAATTTGTTGCCGAAAAACTTTGCACTCGTTGGTGTGATGTGATATCGTATTATGCCACTTGCAATATCTTTTCTTCTTCAGTTCTTCAGCTGATGGAATGACGTGATTTGGTGGAAGTTGTATTTGTTTCTCTTGTAGTAGTAGGTCGAAGATTTTATCGGCTTTATTGACGTCAAAGTCATATCGCTCCTCCTTGCCGATATCCTTGACCCACGGGCATGATACTGATTTTTGGTTCCTAGCCCACTCCGCCAATCCGACTTCAGCATCGGATCTCTCATCTCTGAGTCCGATGAATAAACCTGTACCTGAGCAACCCTTCTCTGATATTTATCTTTTTTCGCCTCTTGAAATCGGCTTTCATGAGCCGATACCTTCTGTACCAGGTGCGCCAGGGACTCGAACTCCTGTGATGAAAACCTCTCTTTGATTGGCGGTAAGAGACCCTGGAAAGCCAAATCGGCTAGATGTCTATCGCTCAGGTTCAGACTGTAACATCAGTTTCTAACATCCCGAAATCGCTGAATATATTCCGGTACTGTTTCATCTGGTCGCTGCCTAACCGATGTCAAATCTGTCAGTCTCATCTCATGGATCCCAGCAAAGAAGTATTTGTGAAACTGTTTTTCTAGATCGGCCCATCCCCGAACGGAATTCGGTGGCAATGAAGAGAACCATGTAAAAGCCAATCCAGATAGCGACAAGGGGAAAAACCTAACCCTCAGAGCCTCTTCAGCCGATGCCTCTCCACATTGTGCCAGGAATCGGCTAATGTGCTCTACTGTAGATGTGCTGTCTTGCCCTGAGAACTTAGAGAAATCCAGGACTCTGTATCGGTGTGGTAATGGCACTATGTCAAACCACTCGGGATATGGATGCCGATACATAAATGTTTGCTCCTTGGGCTTGATCCCAAACTGTTCCCTCACTATCTCTGCAACCCTTGCCGACAAATCTTCCTCCCTTGGGATCTCCTGTTGATATTGTATCGGTGGAGTTGGTTGCCGATTCTGCCTAGGGTATTCTCTCTGATGATTTCCTGAATCGGCAATACCACCTTGGTAATTCTGTTGATATCCCCCATAATAAGCAAACCGATGGTATCTAGTAGGAATATCCTGTTGCCCCCCAGCTTGGTTCTGTTAAATAGGTTTTCTGGTATGTCTCTGTTTATCCCATAAGTAACCTAATTTGGCTCCGTCTTCAGCGGGAGATAGACAGGACCTCGAGTAGGCTCTTGAGCTCTTGAACAATTGATCCATCCACCGTCTTCTTTATGAGGTTATGAAGCGTGTTCACCAACACTCCTGACTGATTAATAAGTGCATGATGTACTGCTTCGTTTACCATATCTTGTAAAGGTTTTACTGGTGGACTTTCAGGTGGTGTACGGCTCGATTCACCAAACAGAACTGGTTTTGGAAACTGCGACTTCTGAATCGGCCCTTGTCTTGTCATACTGAAGGATTCCAAGCAAAGCTTCTAAAAATTGGCCATATTTTGCTCGACTTGCTGTCTTTGCTCGTCTGTTAAGTCTTCCATGTTGACCGGAATCATATTGTCTTGTTTGATCTCTTTTCCAGCCATGTTGCAACTTTGGATTGAAACTGTGCCAAAACTTCGCGTCCCATCAGGCGTGCCAAAAACATGTTGATGCCGAAAACCGCCGGGGGCCATTCGGCACCTAGAGACACGCGAAGGCCTGGGAGATTTGCTTCACTCCAGGGCAGGTCCTAAAATCTTGAGGTTCGTAGGCGTGCCAGTCAATTTGACCCTGCAATTGACAAGGAGAGAAAATATTAGATCAATGAGCCAATCGGTTGGAAGCCGATCTGGACTCGTCTCATCGACCGATGGCCGATATGAACTGTAGCACTTATACACCGACTGGAAGCCGATGATGGCATGAATAATAGCTAATAATGATAAGCAAATATCAAACTAGCCGATCATCGAAGGGATGCTCGGAAATCGGCTGTAAACTGATAAAATAAATAGACAAAAGGTGTAAATAAATGGATTGAATAAACTTTAGCCGATTGCAATTATAATTGCTAGTGCCGCCTCAAAGATGCTGCCCGCACCCGTGCCCGGGCCCTTGCTCGTGCCTGCGCCCAGATCTTCGCCTGCTGTCCGTGCCCGTACCCGGGTCCTCACCTATACTCGCGTCCGGGTCCTTACCTGCTGTTCGTGCCCGTGCCCAGGTCCTCAACTGTGCTCGTGCCCGGGTCCTCACCTGTGCTCGTGCCCGGGTCCTTACTTGCTGTTCGCGCCCGGGTACTTGCTTGCCGTTCGTGCCCGGGTTCTCAGCGATTTTCTAAATGTTTGTGACAAATCGGCTGGATATAAAGATAACTTATCGGCTAAACACTCCGATAAAACATCGCATGAAACCCATCGGCTTATTAAGAGCAAAGTTATTACCAACAGTCTAGTAGATCGGACCCAACTGTTGTAGCACAGACTGATGATGATAACAAGACCTCGATGAGCTGATAGATCTAATGCGATCGTGATGTAAAACATGATAACTTATCGGCTATACATCCCGATAAGACGCTTGCGCACAAAATATCAACCTAGCAGGAACGATTTATCACTGGCAGTTTAGTAGGTCGAACCCAACCGATGCAGCACAAACTGATGATAAATCGCTCCCAGTAAGCCGATACGATCTGCGCACGCATGATGTGATATACCTAATCGATCTATGAGGTCAAACTAAACTGATGCAGCCATAGATAAAATAGATATATCGTGGTAAGCCGTCCACCGTGAACCGACTAGAATATCGGACTTAACCGAGGAAGTCCTAGCCGATGCGGTGTCCGGGGTGACGAGACTTACCCTCTCGTAGGAGGTCGAACTTAACCGATACAGCCCGGCTCAAGAAGCAAGAACCCGTCGAAGGGGTGGTGATGCGCTGAAATTGTATTGATCTATGATGTAGATCTCTTACAAAGCACCCGAGCATACGTATTTATACCCCGAGTTGATACGAGTCCTTATTGGACACGATATACGATTTCCTAATTACAAAAGGAAACACTAACAGGACCTGATCAGACACGAGATCTGGTTTCCTGAAGATAGACGCCAGCACTTGCCTAATTAATAGATACAGTAATTAACTGCCATACTGTGGTCTCCACGGCTTCTTCCTGGATTCAGTCCCTTCTAGATCAACTCCCGTTAGTTAACTGTAATTTTCTTCTTAACCGAATCTGATATAGAGCCATACCAAATTTTGGCGTTAACAGCTTCAAATCTTTAACCTTGTTTGGCTGTAGCTCTAGAGACAAATCTGAACAGTCAGTGCTTGGAAATTGAACGCCTGAAGAAGGAGCTGAAGGAGCTCGAGAAGGCGAAATCCAAAGTCAACACCGAGTATGCAAGTAAGTTGCATATCTGCTCTTGTACTCTGCCGGACTAGATATCCAGATTTGCTAATGCTTCTTCTCTATGTGAGTAGCCTTCAAAGCCAATTCACAGACCCAATTTGGTGCCTTTGCCGAAGAGATCAAAGTGATAAAGGATTCGCAGGATGCCATAGTGGATTTAGCGAAGACTTTATTAGACATTATGCAGCTAGGCCAAGCGGGTCCAGTTCAAGCTCTCCTTCCCAGGTGATTCAACGCCTTCAAGAAGCTCCGGCTATTTTGAAGGAATTCGCCACAGAATATGCCACCGTGGGGATCTCCCGAGCCTTAGCCATGATGAAGTCTCTCTACTCTCGGGTAGATATTGAGGCGATTGGCGAGGGATTTGCTGAGGGCACCACCCTAGAGGAAGGTTTAGAGCTGATCAACCAGGCTAGGCCGACTGCTTAGGCAATAGCTGAAGATCATTGTAAACACAAACTCTTCTTAAGTAGTCGGTGCATGGAAAGACAAGAATCTATACATATTGTAAATATTTGTTCTTGTTGTGAAATCCTACTGAGTGCATGTTCTATCTAGTCGTCATTAGTCTTACCCGACTAACCAATCTATGCCGAGCATTAAGGACCAACTTCAAAAAGTGTTTATCCCATAGGACTATACTCGGCAAGACTTAGCACAATCATTATAAAACTTCATGGCTTAGATAAAACAGACTCAAACTTTAGTAATAACAGAAGATATGTTATCATCATGTAGCCCCCGACTCACTACTCGGTTGGAACAATTGGTGTAGTGAGTCAGAGTAAAAAACTTTATATATATATATATATATATATATATATATATATATATATATAAGGAGTACAATACTCAGGTATAGAAAAGACATAGTTGTTCTATGTTCCATGAGTTGCTGACTAGGACACCGTCTTCTGTCTTTAGTTGGTAGGCACCCGGACGTGTCACCTCAGTGATAATGAACAACTCTCCCATAAGGGAGATAGTTTGTGCCTGTCTTTGGTGATTTGAATTTTTCTCAAAACAAGATCGCCCACCAAAAAGGTGCAACCACGAACATTACGACTATGATAACGACGTAGGCCTTGAAGGTACTTTGCCGACTAGATAGTTGCGATGTCCCTTTCTTCTTCCAACTGATCTAACTCGACTAGTCGGTCTTTATTTGACTTGTCTTCGGAGTGGGCCTGAATTCGTGGAAAGCTGAACTCCAACTCGGTTGGTAACATAGCCTCGACACCATAGACTAGGAAGAAAGGGGATTACCCTGTTGCCCGACTAACCGTGGTTCATAAAGACCAGAGAACAAATAGAAGCTCTCACACCCACCGCCCCGTGTATGGTTGTAGTCAGTTAAACACTCTAGTCTTGATACCTTGTAAGACCATGCCGTTTGCACGCTCAACCTGCCCGTTGCTCTGTGGGTGTGCCACAAAAGCATAACAGATCTTGATACCAAAGTCATCACAGAAATCTCGAAATATGCCGCCAGTGAACTGAGTACCGTTGTCCGTTATAATGCAGTTGGGAACTCCAAATCGATATATAATACTCATGATGAAGTCTTTTACCCTTGCCACTGTTATGGTAGCAACGGGTTACGTCTCAATCCACTTTGTGAACTTATCCACTGTGACAAACAAGTGTGTGAACCCTCCTAGTGCTTTTGTGAATGGTCCGACCATGTCAAGCCCCTAAACTGCAAAAGGCCAAGATATTGAAATTGTTTGTAATTCTTGAGCTGGTAGATGTGTTTGCCGAGCAAAAAACGGCATCCCTCGCATGTCCGAACTATGTCTTTGGCGTCAGTAACTGCAGTCGGCAAGAAGAATCCTTGCCTGTAGGCCTTTCCGACTAACGTCCTTGATGCAGCATGGTTGCCACAGATGCCCGAGTGGAAGGATTGCAAAATCTCCTTGCCCTCCTCGGATGTGACACATTGCATGAGGACTCCGGATGCGCTTCGATGATAGAGGTCTTTTCTGACTACAAGAAAACATTTGCTTCGACATTTGACCCGCTCGTCTTCGTTGCGGTCTTCTGGGAGCTTGTCTTCCAAGAGGAATCTGATGATTGGAGTCCGCCAATCTTGAGAGATGATTAGTACTTCTTTTGTTGCCAAGGTAGGTTCAGCCCCTGACTGCTCGAGAACAGGCTTCTTCTTGACAGATGGCTCTAACAATTGCTCGACAAAAATTTTGGTCGGGACCACTTCTCGCTTGGATCCCATATTGGCTAGCTCATCTGCAGCTTTGTTGTACTAGCGTAGTACAAGTGTAATTTCTAGCCCGTCAAACTTATTCTCCAACTTCTGCACTTCTTGACAGTATGCCACCATGTTGTTGTCTAGATACATCCAATCTTTCATGACTTGGTTTACCACGAGTTGAAAATCCCTGCAAACTACCAGTCAGTGAATACCGAGTGATATGGTGACATAGAGCTCATGGATAAGTGCCTCATACTCAGCAACATTGTGAGATGCTAGAAAATGTATCTGGAGGACATATTTAGAGGTTTTTCTCCGGTGGGTGACGTTAGGACGACGCCAACCCCTGCTCCGCCAATCCGTAGAGAACCGTTGAAGTACATCATCCAGTATTCGAGCTTGTGAGCTGGTGTGGCCGTCTAAATTTTGTCCACTCGGCTACAAAGTTGGCAAGTGCTTGGGACTTGATTACCGTCCTTGGCTAGAAGACAATATGAAACGCCATCAGCTCGAGCGCCCATTTAGCGATTCTGCCAGTGGCTTCATGATTGTGTAGGACGTCCCTGAGTGGATACGTTGTGACGATTGTAATTTGATGCGATTGAAAATAGTGCACCAACTTCCGGACAGTTATGAGCAGACCATATAGGCAGCTTCTGGACTGGGGATATCTCATCTTGGATTCGCCTAGGACTTTACTGACAAAGTAAACTGGATATGGCCTGTCTCTACCCACTCAACTATCAACACCGTGCTGACTACCTAAGTAGTTGCCACCTGATATGACATCAATGGTTCCTGGGGCATCGGTGACGCCAACACGGGTGGTGATGTGAGGAACTTCTTGAAGTCTTTGAAGGCTTGTTGGGCTTCTGGCGTCCATAGAAAATTGTCAACTTTCTTCAGTAATTTGAAAAAGGGCATACCCCGTTCGTTGCCATACAACCGGTCAGCTTCTGTACATCCTTCTAGCTAGTCGAGAGCGCCATGTTCATTATTGTGTTGATTTTCTCTAGATTTGCCTTGATGCCACGTTGTGAAACGATGAAGCCGAGTAGCTTTCCTGAAGGTACTCCGAAGACGCACTTTTTCGGGTTCAGCTTCATCTTGAATCTCCGAAGGCTTTGAAAAGTTTCTTCCAAGTTGGCGATGAGGTCCTCCTTGACTTTAGTCTTGATCACCACGTCATCGACATATGCCTCCACATTGTGCTCGAGTTGAGTGTGAAGACACCGCTGAATAACACGTTGATATGTTACGCTAGCGTTTTTCAACCCGAACGGCATAGTGACATAGCAGTATGCCCCGAATGGCGTGATAAAAGAAGTCTTCAGGCAGTTCTCCTCCTTTAGGCTGATTTGATGGTATCCCAAGTAACAGTCAAGAAAACTGAGTAATTCGCATTCCGCAGTTGAATCGACCACCTGATCTATTCTCGGTAGACCAAATGGATCTTTGGGACACGCCTTGTTTATGTTGGTATAGTTGACGCACATGCGCCATTTACCGTTCTTCTTCTGGACTAGGACTAGATATGCTAGCCAATCCAGGTGGTAGACCTCTTTGATGAACCTGGCTACTAGGAGCTTGGTTATCTCCTCCCGAATAGCATCTTTGCGGTTTTGTGCGAAGCACTGTAGTCGTTGCTTGACTGGTTTAGCATCTGGCTTGACATTTAGGGAATGCTTGATCACCTCCCTTGGTACCCCAAGCATGTTGGAAGGCTTCCAAGTAAATATATCCATGTTTGTCTGGAGAAAGGTGACGAGCTCGTCTTCTTATTTGGGGTTGAGTCCGGTCCCAACAAGCGTAGTCTTGGTGGGATCAGAAGGGTCTAGTGGGATCTTCTTAGTTTCCGAGTCCACTGAAATTCCCTACTTGGCTGCTTTTTTTCGCCGGGACTTGGTCGTCCTCGTTTGTAGTTGACACCGCTAGTCGGATATTGCTTCGTCCGACTACCGCTTCGTGAGACTAGGCAGCTCGCAACTCTCCTTGTCACAGGTGAAGGCTTGCTTGACATCACTGGAGAGAGAAAGTACTCCTGCCGATCCTGGCATCTCGAGCACCATATATGTATAGTGCAGCACCACCATGAATTTGGCGAGTGCAGGCCATCCAAGTATAGCGTGATACACGGTCTCAAAGTCAGCAACCTCGAAGTAGATGTTCTCCATGCAAAAATTCTCCCGCTTTCCAAAAGTAACTGGTAGAGTGATCTGTCCGAGTGGAGTTGAAGAGAGGCCAGGGATTACCCTGTGGAAGGGGGTTGTACTCGGCCACAGCACGGATCTTGGTATCTTCATCTCGTTGAGTGTCTTGGCGAACAAAATGTTGAGTGCGCTTCCTCCATCGATGAGAACCTTCTTCTACTTGATGCTCCTGATGACTGGGTCCAGGACGAGTGGGTAGTGCCCTGGATGGGTTACTCGGTCGGGGTGATCTGCGTGGTCGAAAGTGATTGTTGTCTCCGACCATTGCAGATATTGGGGGCATATGACGAGACCGAGTTCATCTCTCAGGCGGTTAGCTTCTATTTGCACTTGGACTCATACACAGACAGCCCTCCTAATATGTGGTTGAGCTCAGCCTGGAGATCTTGACAGTCGCCAGCTATTCCCGAGTCCGGCTTATCCTTGTCCTTCTGCTCATCAAACATAGATGTCTACTCGGAAGCTAACTTCTTGAGCATGAAGCAATTTTTAGCCGCGTGCCTCCCCTTTGGGTGAAAAGGGCATGGCCCGTTCATAACCTTCTGATAGTCACTGTCCTCGAGGTCGCGGTCGGCTGTGCTCAATAGTTGCCACAACATTATCCAACTTGCGTTTGCGGTTGCCAGGCTTAGTTGGGGCTGTGTCATCAGTGTCCTTCCACTCCTTCTATCGGGGCTCCTTCTTGTCGTCGAGGGCTTCAGCAACAGCGTTGGCCGAGTTGGCGTACTTGTTTGCCATATCGAACAAAGTCTTGATAGAGCTAGGAGGTTTCTGAGTGAATTTAGCGATGAATGGGATATCTCTCACTCCCTTGCGGAAAGCAGCAATGACGACCTCGTCCTTGATCTTGGGTATCAAGTTTCTCTTCTCGGAAAACCGCTTGATGAAGTCGCGGAGGGACTCGTTCTTTCTTTGGTGGCATTGGTACAGATCGTACTCAGAAGATGGCCTCTCGTAGGTTCTTTGGAAGTTTGCAATGAAGTATTCACGGAGTTCTCTCTAGGAGCCAATTGACCGCTTGGGAAGCCCCGTCAACCACGTTCTTGCTGAGTCGTCTACGGTGACTGGTAGGTAATTTGCCATAGCCTTGTGATCACCTCCGGCCGCACAAATTGCGAAGGTGTATACAGTCAGCCAAGACTCTGGGTTGGTCTTGCCGTCGTAATTCTCTATACTAGTCAGCTTGAAGCCGGATGGCCAGTCAACTTGTTGTAGTTCGTGGGTGAACGCCAGAACTCCTTCGTCTAGGTGAGGGCTCTGACTCTGACCGCGACGATGAAACCGCTCGTGGTGGAGGCCGAAGCGCTCATGCTCATCTTCGAGTCGACGGCGTTCATCCTCCTCGCGTTCCTGGCGTCGAGTGTTGATGTCATGGCGGAGATCCCGCCGTAGTCGTCCTCGGGCATCCTGGTTGTCACGGCGGTCGTCATGATGGTATTGCCGTCGATCGTTGTTTTGGTTGCCGAGTGACGTATGTCAGGATTCCGAGTGGTGCTGACTGAAGCCAGCTGCTCAGCGCCATGCTGAGGTAGATGAGACCGCTGTATCTGAGGCCGCCTTATTTGACGGTATGAGAGTTTCTCTAGACTGTTGTCACTACTGGCATGCTGCAGCGGTGATCATTGCCTTGATCCTTGCAATAGTTGGGGTAGCCTGGTGGTCGGGCCCGAATTGCAAGGTGTCTAGTAGTGTGGTAGCAGCCACGACATTCTACTGTGGGGTTACAAAGACGTCGTGGTCGCCTACTCGGGTTTGGAGGATCTCTTGTTGAGCAGTTCGCCCAGCCTTGCGCAGGTTATCATTGCGAGCGTTACACTCGGCTTGTAGGCGTCATGCGTCTTCCTCCTGTTGCTGGTCACGCAGTCGGCGCGCATCTTGCCCTGGGATTGATCCCTTTGATGCCATGAACACTTCGCGTGGCAGAGAGAAGCTTCCCGAGCAGTTATCCAACTGTGAGTCGGAATCGCAGTAGTTCAGGGGGTGATTACAACTCCAACCTCCCTATATCCAATCTCGAGTGGCTCTGGGCTGTATCCGAGTCAAATTCCAGGGGATTGGATCTGCCGTATTGGAATTAGATTGAAGTTATCCGCGGCATTGCCAAGTCCGAATGGCAGATTGACGATCTCCTCCTCTCCTAGCCCGATCTCGGTCGGCTCAGGGCTGAGTCCAAGTCAAACACCGGAAAAAAGAGTTGTCCCTGGGCTCATAGATGTTGGGAATCACCGTAGCAGGTTGCCGAAGACGGCTGCAGCGTTGAGTAAGCTGACTGGCACGAAGCCGGCCTAGTTCCTAGCCGATTGGGTCAAATCTGAGTTAGTCAGGGTGAGGTTGACGAGTTTGTTGGCGACGAAGTCAAGGCTCCCGAAGCTGATTGTTTGCCCAGGGAAGAACTTGACACCATCGACTTCATTGATAGGGTCCATCAGGCTTGATGACGATGATCTACCTGGCGCGCCAACTGTCGATGCTTTGTATCGGCAATAATAATATGGGGCTACTCGTGACACCTAAACTTGATAGATTGCAAAGGAACTCGAAACGAGTTTATCCTAGTTCAGGCCCTCAAGGTAAGGTAATACCCTACTTTCAGCTATTTTGTATTGCCTTTGAGGTTTCTCTGATGAGATTGTGATGTCTTCTCTAGTGAGAGCGTTCTGCCCCAGGGGGCTCCTTGCCTCTCCTTATATACTGAGGAGGTAAGGTTACAAGGTAGGAATCCCAGTCGGACTCAACCAAGGGATTTCCTTTTAGGAACACAACGTAACCGGCTAGGATGATACCCTTTCCCTTGTCATGCAAGGTAACATACGCCGAATCCTATTGTATCCATGATTACATGATTAGGCCCATCCTTTATCCCAGTGGCTACAAAGCTCTCCATGAGGTACCCGGTTCCCATGGCCTCCACACCCGGTATGCCACCGAGGAAATGCCAACTGAAGCACGCAGAATCAAGTTGTGCCGAGATCGTCTAAACCCAGAACTTAAACATGCTTTGTCAGCACATGAAATTAACAGCATAAAGTCCCTGGTGGACAAGGCCCTTTGAGTAGAAGAAAGTGAGAAAGAAGTGATGGCTGACCGCAAGCGTAAATGGGTAGCAAAGAAAGCAATAAGTGGTAGCTCCTCTCGTCCACGAGTTACCCAGCCTGCTGCTTGGTACACCGCTACACCAGTCCCAAGGCCTCAGTTTAGTGCATCTCATCCACCGATAGTTCCCAATCAGCAGTACAATCGTGGGGGACAGGTGCCCACCACTCAAGGCAAGGTAGCAAGTGTCACTTGTTTCAACTGTGGACATTAGGGACACTATTCCAATAAGTGTCCTTACCCAAAGAAGCAGACTTTATCTTCTCAGCCTCGTGTTGTTCAGTCACTGCCTTGTGCATTGACTCCAGGCCATGGTATGCAACAAGGAGGTCGTTCAGCTCCTAGACCCACATAGGTTACTGGTCGAGGTTGTCTAAAACTGCTGAAGAAGCTGATACTGTACCCGATGTAGTGTTGGGTACGTTCCTAGTTCACTTAGTCCCTACAGTAGTTCTTTTTGATTCTGGAGCATCTCATTTATTTATATCAACCAAGTTTGTAGAACAACAGAAGATTAAAACACACATGCTAGATATGGCTATGATAGTTCAATCCCCTAGATTAAATTTAAAGACCAAGCACGTGTGCAACGATATAAAAATTTCCATAAATGGTGTAGGTTTTACAGCTGATCTCATTTAGATAGATTCACCTGGATTAGATGTCATCTTGATGTGACCATGACACGTGTGGATACAACCATTGCTCACATCATATATCAACAAGGAAAGGGATTCGCGCAGGCTGGATTCCGACTATAGGACAGCACTAACTTGAGACGGCTGCCACGACTTCATACGAACTTTGATTTAGGAGTTCTAGTACTTCACGGAAAGCTTATCAAGTCTACTTTCCAACGGATCTGTATTCATGCTCATATCTGCTCGGAATCATCCGCAATCATCATTTTAGTGATGAGAGATTTTCTGTTTAAGGTGTTGCATCACTGTTTTTGGGCCAAAGGCCCATGTATCAAGTTGGGTCCATTAGGGACACATCCTAGGGTTGGAGAACGACCCCAACACCCTAGTGGTCATCCTCCCATCCTATTAATACCCTTAGAGCTACCATAAACAGATTGGGTTTTGTTAGATTAAAGTTAGCGTTGCTACTTTACCGTGTAATCCCGTAATCGATTAGATCGCCGGTTTGCTCGTCTTAGGAACCCCACTGTTTATTCTCTTTGAGTTAAACCTTCATCTTTATTCGCAAATTGAGTTGCTTGTTCATCTTGTTCTTGCTAGTTCTCGATTGCTTACAGGAACAATTACCCTCGTGGTTGGGCTGATCGTGCATCTGTCGAGATTGCGAACAACCTCTGGAGTTGGTGTAACGATTGCTAAGGCGCAACATCTCTGGACGGTTGTAGTCCGATCGCCAACGTCGCTCCATCCAATCGAATTACCCTCTCATCGAAAGATCGGGACACCCACGTCCACATCACATCTTAGGTATGGATTGGTTGTCTAAACACAAAGGGAAGATAGATTGTGCCAATAAAATTGTCTCCTTGACTACAACCGGTAGAAATCATGTTTGTTTCACCTCTAGTCATGCCTCCACCTCAAAATCTACACATCTTCATTCTATAGATATTTCAAGCCTTGAAACAGTACCTATAGTGTGAGAATATCCAGATGTTTTTCCTGATGAGTTACTCGGAGTTCCGCCAGATAGAGACATAGAGTTTGTCATCAACTTGATGCCTGGAACAGCACCTATATCCAAAAGGCCGTACCATATGATGTCTGAAGATTTCGTAGAACTCAAAAAGAAAATTAATGAACAATTAGAGAAAGGCTTTATCCATCCTAGTTCCTCTCCCTGGGGTTTTCCAGTGCTTTTTGCACCAAAGAAAGATGGGACCATGCGTATGTGTGTCGATTATCAACCTCTCAATGAAGTCACAATCAAGAATAAGTATCCATTCCCTAGGATTGATGATCTATTTGATCAGATGGCTGGTGCCTGAATATTTTCTAAGATTGATCTAAGATTAGGTTACTTTTGGTTAAAAATTAGACCGGAGGATATTCCAAAAACTGCTTTTACTACTCGCTATGGTTTATTTGAGTATACCGTGGTTTCCTTTGGACTGACAAATACTCCTGCTACTTTCATGAATCTGATGAATAAAATCTTCATGGAGTACCTGGACAAATTTGTGGTGATATTCATTGATGATATTCTCATCTATTCCAAGAATGAAGAAGAGCATGCACAACATTTATGGATGGTGCTTGATAAGCTTCGTGAACATTAACTATATGCAAAATTCTCCAAATGTGAGTTTTGGCTAAAAGAAGTTTCTTTTCTCGGCCATGTAAAGTAAAGTACAGAATGTACTCAATTGGAAGCAACCTCAGAATGTATCTAAAGTCCAGAGTTTCCTTGGTTTAGCTGGATACTATCGCCGATTCATTGAAAACTGTTCCAAAATGATGAGGACATCACTCCTTCGGATGCACCCGCTGATCCTCCAACCGTTATGCAAGGTCCAATGACCCGAGCTCGAATGCGACAATTAAATCTAGAGGTGAGCTCGTTCTTAAGCGATCCTTTTCATAGTTTTGAGAATAGATTGCTACCTAATGATGCTATCTTGCTTAGGAATATTGGAGAGGATCATGAAGTACTTGGAGAGAGGTGTGGAGGCGGAGAAGAACCGCAAGGACACCCAAGACAAGCCGGAGGCCCAATCCAACTCGAGTTCGAGTCTGCCTCGGTCTTCAGGACCAGCCTGCAGTAAAACGAACGCCCAGGATGCATATGGACTCCGTTTTCGATGATCCACTTATGCATGGAAAGATATATTCATAAGCTAACCAATGGCTTTGGTTTGATGTACAAATTCCACCGGAGTCAACAGGAATCGTCGAAACAAGTCAGCATCCAGAATCTGCCAGGGTGCTGCGTCATCGTCTTTTGGTCCGTTGGGCCGTGTATCGTCTTAGAGCCCGTTAGAGGGCGCATCTAGGGGGTGTGACAATCCTTAGACTATATATTCAGTAGCTGCTGCCCACATTAGGGTTTGGGTTTTGCTTTAGATCAATCTGTCTTCGAACAGTCACCGTCATCGGTTGTGAAACCCCAACTTCGAGTGCTTAATCATTCATCTGCAATTGTCACTTTAATTGAGTTGCATACTTTCGGGTTCTTGCTTGTGTTCTTCGTTTCGCAGGCAAGGATTAGCCTTCTTGGCGAGGTCAACCAGATTTGTGACACGGTTGATAACTAGAGGAGTCGTGGTGCTAAGGTTGCAGGGATCGGGTCTGTTGATCTGAAGCCGGATCGGTGTGTCGTGTTCCACCAAAATGATAGTTATCTCTACCTAACGGAAGATCGGGAACCCCCGTCCCCCATCAAGTGGTATCAGAGCCTCAGGTATACCGTTAGGTTCGCATCTTACCCATAATTGAGTGTTTCGCCTTCGTCCCATAGTCCACTGCCATACTCGTTTTTCCTGTCCTACAACCATCCGCGCCATAGCCTTTGCATTTTTCAGTCTCAGAGTCCGTCGTGTTGAGTTCGTGTCCTAGGTCGAGGTCTTGTTGCTGGTTAGATCGTGTTCGAGTCCAGTTCACGTGTTTTCCCCCACTGTTTCTATCAAACCCTAGCTGCCTACGCCAACTTTTCGTACTTTCTTTCCGTTTTATCCTCTAATGCGGAGTCCGCTCGTAAAACAGGCATAACTTTCGCATACGAACTCCGTTTTCAGCAAACCATATATGTTTCGGAATCAGAAAAAAATTTCGCATCCGTCTGTTTCCACCCTTGGTGGGTTTAGCGATTTTATTTTGCCTAAAACAGCCCGGAAGATCGTCTTTCCGAGCCCGCAAGCTTTTTCCCAATTTTGGGCGCATTTTCTGAAAACTCCACAGGCCATGTCTTTCACTTGTTTGAGCTCAAATTTTCTATGGTTACTTCTTGTGTGCTCCTAAGGCAAAAAGAAATATCAAAAAAATAAAAAGAAAAAGTCAAATTTTCCCAAAAAAAAAAAGACAACCCAAAAAAAGAGAAAAAAAGAGAGGGGTAAAAGAGGAACAATATTTAGAGGAGCACATAGAAAACACCAAGTTGAGCTGTGTTAGCGTGTGCTGTCTTGTGCCTTGATTCTGATACTCTTGCTGCTCATCATCCTTGTTTTCCACCACCTTGTTTGTCACACACCTGTACTTGAAACACCTTTAGGCCAGCAACGAGAACAGGTATTTGGGACTATAATTCAGCATTGCTATCTGTTACTGACTTGTGTGCCACATGTACATGTTTTTTCTCCTTGTGTGCCTTCCAAGCTCCACATATTCTTCAGATCGGACGAAAAAGATACTTGCAATCTTGGTGCCACTTCCTCACAGGTATCACGAACCAGCCGCTGGTTGTACCATCCACTGCTTGCGTTGGTAAGAACTTGGTAAGAACTCGGAAAGATGTGAGTGAGGGTGTGATTCCACTGACCCATAAATAGTTGATAGGGATTTTTATTTGATAACTAACCATGCCAAACGACGAGCCTGTTTTGAAAAGTGACTTGCAGGGCCTGAAGGAGCAGAGGTGGCCAAGCGAACGGATGTAGTCAAAATGGCCATGAAGGACGTCGGCCATTGGCTTGAGAGCGTGGACAGGCGAGTGTCCACACTGGCCGGGAAGGTTCAATAGCTTGAGGCCAACCATCTAGCTACCAACGATGACAACAAAGACGAGAACGACGATGTGATCCTCGATGAGGGTGTTGTCTACGGTGACGATGGTCTAGTTGATGAGAGGGCGACACGCGAGAACAATCTGCGTCGAATACTTCGCTGCAATCGTACAGGTATGGGAGGTAATGGAAATCAGCGTAATCGTGGTAATGTTAATAATGATGATCCTTATGCTAAAATAAAATTTACCATACCACCTTTTTATGGAAAATATGATGCTGAGGAATATCTTGATTGGGAGATGACAGTAGAACAAAAATTTGCTTCCCACCTTGTACCTGATCAACATAAGGTTAGACAAGCTACTAGTGAATTTAAAGATTTTGCTATAATCTGGTGGCAAGAACTAGCTACTTTGCATCTACAACCTGAGTCATGGGATAGGCTAAAAGAAGCAATGCGTGATCGCTTTATTCCTCCTTCTTATAAACGTGATTTGCGTAAGAAATTGCAGCGCTTAGATCAGGGAAATATGCCTGTCCAGGAATATTATGCAGAGCTGCAAAAGGGCATGATACGTTGTGGAGTAGTAGAGGATCCGGAGGATAAAGTGTGTCGTTTTTATGGTGGATTGAGGCGTGAAATTCAGGATATTGTTGATTATAAAGAATTTACTACTACCAACCGTTTGTTCCAGCTTGCTATGCTTGTAGAAAAAGAATTGCAGGGACGACAACAACAAAGGAGCCGGAGCAGCAACTTCAGCAACTCCTTCACGCCCAAGACGACGAAACCGCTCCCTTCGTCGAGTGCTCGTCCTCCACCACCAGCGAGCACACGTTCTTCAGCTCCTTCACCTTCGGCCGCACGTACCATGGAATCTGGTAAGACTCGTTTGCAGGAGCCGGTCAAGAGTGCATCATCTGTGGCTTCCACCGGGCGCTCTTCTTCCATTCAGTGCCACCGCTGCCATGGACTTGGTCACGTGCAGAAGGATTGTCCTAGCAAGCGGGCATACATTGCTACAGAAGATGGAGGCTACATTAGCACATCTGATGTAGAGGAAGATATTGTTGATGAAGCTGCCTCGGACGATGATCATGGTGGAGATGGCCTTTCTTTGAGCATAGACGACGCAGGAAACCATCGAGCCATCATTGTACAGCGAGTTCTCAGTACACAGATGGAGGAAGCAGAAAAGCTGCAACGCCACAACTTGTTTCAGATTTTATTCGTCATTAAAAATCAGTGTGCACGAGTCATCATTGACGGAGGAAGCTGCAACAACTTGGTGAGTTCTGATTTGGTCAAGAAGCTTGAATTGATCACGCGGCCACATCCACATCCGTACCATATTCAGTGGCTCAATGACTCGGGTAAGGCAAAGATAACACAAGCAGCCCGGGTGCATTTTTCCCTTGGTACATACTCTGATTTTGTAGATTGCGATGTGGTACCGATGCAAGCTTGTTCTCTCTTATTGGGTCATCCATGGGAATTTGATAATGATACTACACACCATGGTAGAAGTAATAAATACACACTTATGCATAAGGGACAAAAAATTACTTTGCTACCTATGACCCTGCACAAATTGTACAAGCTGATATAGAGAGAGAGTTGCTAGTGAAACTAAACAAGTTGATGCTAAACCTGAAAAACAGCAAGCAATTAAATTGAAAAATCCTGTTATGCTTGCCACTAAAACTGATCTTGCAGAGATTAATGATGTGTGCTATGCTTTGATATGCAAAGATGCTTTATTTTCCATTGATGATATAGCTAGCACTTTGCCACCTTCTGTCACTAACCTTTTGCAGGAATATAGTGATGTGTTTCCCACTGAGCTACCTCTAGGACTTCCACCCATTCGAGGGATTGAGCACCAGATTGACTTGATTCCTAGAGCGAGTCTGCCAAATCGAACTGCCTATAGAGCCAACCCCGAGGAGACTAAGGAGATTCAGCGCCAAGTCCAAGACCTTTTGGACCGCGGGTATGTACGTGAGAGCCTTAGCCCTTGTGCTGTCCCAGTTATTTTGGTTCCAAAAAAAGATGGCAGTTGGCGCATGTGTGTAGATTGTAGAGCCATTAACAATATCACAATAAGGTACCGTCATCCTATCCCTAGGCTAGACGACATGCTTGATGAGTTAAGTGGTTCTATAATTTTCTCTAAAGTAGACTTGAGAAGTGGATATCACCAAATAAGAATGAAATTAGGAGATAAATGGAAAACTGCTTTTAAAACCAAGTTCGGCTTATATGAGTGGTTAGTAATGCCTTTTGGTTTAACTAATGCACCTAGCACTTTCATGCATTTAATGAATGAGGTTTTACATCCTTTCATTAGAAAATTTGTGGTGGTTTATTTTGATGATATCTTGATATACAGCAAGTCTTTAATTGAACATCTCAATCATCTACGTGGTAACCTCGAGAAGTGCACTTTTTGCACCGAATGAGTATCGTTTCTTGGCTATGTTGTGACCTCGCAGGGAATTGAGGTAGATGAAGCCGGATTGGTGTGTCGCGTTCCACCAAAACGATAGTTATCTCTACCTAACGGAAGATCGGGAACCCCGTCCCCCATCAAAAAATTTCCAAGCCAATGACCCAACTCCATAAAAAGGAACACAAATTTGTTTGGTCTGAGGCATGTGAATCCAGTTTCCAAGAGTTGAAAAGAAGGCTCACAACAGCCCCAGTGCTAGTGATGCCTGATATTCATAAAAACTTCGACATCTACTGCGATGCCTCCCATCATGGTTTTGGTTATGTGCTAATGCAAGAAGGCAAAGTGGTAGCTTATGCTTCATGTCAACTATGGCCTCATGAAGTTAATTACCCAACTCATGATTTGGAATTGGCAGCTGTAGTTCATGCCCTAAAAATTTGGTGCCATTATTCGACCAGGAAACAATGTGAAATCTATACCGATCACAAAAGTTTGAAATACTTCTTTACCCAATTAGATCTCAATTCAAGACAAAGGTGGTAGTTAGAGCTGATCAAAGATTATGACTTGGGTATTCATTATCATCCCGGCAAAGCAAATGTAGTAGTTGATGCCCTCAATCAAAAACTCCATCATATCACAAGCTCTGTATTAGCAAAGAGTCCAGAACTACACAAGGAATGTTGGAGTTTGAACCTGGAACTGGTAGAGGAAGGTTTTGTTGTAGCTTTAGCACTGTAACCTACTCTTTATTCCCATATTAAAGCCGCCCAATTCATAGATAGAGAAGTGGCTAGAATTTTGAGGGAAATAAGGAGTGGTGCACCCACCATCTTCTCCTTGAATTCAGATGGAATGGTTGTCCAGGGAAAGCAATTATTTGTTCCCAATAACCAAGGTCTTCGAGAGCTCATCTTAAATAAAACCCATAGTTCACCACTATCCATTCATCCTGGCTGTACAAAGATGTATCAAGATATTCGAACCCAATATTGGTGGCCTAGCTTGAGGCGAGATATTGCTACATATGTAGCTATCTGCGACATGTGTCAATGCGTCAATGCCCAGTAGGATTACTTCAACCACTAAAAGTGCCTGAGTGGAAGTTTGATGAGGTAGGAATGGATTTTATTACAGGCCTACCTAAAACACCGAATGGCCATGACTCAATTTGGGTCATCATGGACCGCTTAACTAAAGTGGCTCATTTCATTCCAGTGCATGTATCATATAGTGGAACGAAGCTAGCTGAGCTATACTTAACTCATATTGTACGACTTCATGGTGTGCCAAAAGTAATAGTTTCAGATCATGGCCCTCAATTCACCTCATGATTTTGGGAGAAATTACACGAGTTGCTCGGAGCTGAACTTTTCTTTAGCACAACATTTCATCCTCAAACCGGTGGTCAAACAGAGCGTATAAATTAGACTTTAGAAGACATGCTCCAAGCTTGTGTCTTATCATACAATGTAAATTGGGAGAAATGTTTATCATTTGCTGAATTCTCCTATAATAATAGTTTTCAATCAAGCCTTCAAATGTCACCTTTTGAAGCACTATATGGGAGAAAATGTAGAACACCTCTATTCTGGTCTGAAGTAGGTGAAAGACAATTCTTTAGACCAACCCTTATCCAAGAAGCTGAGAAAAATGTAGCACTTATTCGGACCGATTCAAAGAAGCACAATCCCGCCAGAAGAGTTATTCTGGTCGTCGTCGTCGAGAGTTGATCTTTGAAGTAAATGACCATGTTTATCTTAAGGTCTCAACTTTGTGAGGCACCTGTAGATTCCAAGTGTACGAAAAGTTAGCTCCTGGATATATTAGTCCATTTAGGATTGTTGCGAAATGGGGACAAGTCGCCTATAAATTGGAGTTACCACCTCAATTGTCAAAAGTACATGATGTATTTCATGTTTCTCAATTAAAGAAGTGTCTTCGAGTCCCGGCAGAACTCACTCCAGTGGAGCATATCAACCTTCAACCCAATCTATCATACCAAGAGCATCCAATCCGCATCCTAGAAGAAACTGAGCGTAGTACTTGCTGCCGTACCATCAAAATTTTAAAAATTCAGTGGAGTAATCATACTCCCGAAGAAGCTATGTGGGAACGGGATAATCGACGTAAATCGGAATTCCCTAATTTCTTTAGCTTTTGAATCTCGGGGACGAGATTCTCTATAAGAGGGGAGGAGCTGTAACATACCAACTTTTGGTAGTCAAAAGAAGATCTTGTGAGAAGTGGTTAGGAAAAAAAATAAAAGGATATACTTGGTGTGCTACTTTTATTTTTGGTGTTTTTGGAATTTTCTTTGAAATGCATAATAGGAGTTAGATGCATACATGGATGGATAAACCAAAAATTTGAAGAATACATTCTTGGGAAAAATTTCATAAGAGCTACACAATAGCTGGAACCCACTGTAAAATTTTCATAATTTTATCATTTGATTTGGTGCCTCATTTAAAATTCCTAAGAACCGCATAAATTTGAAACCTAGTTCTAATATGATGTAATTTCACATTTTTTTCAGAATTTCATGTTAACTTATCAACCAACTAATTTTAGTCAGGAGGTTTAAAATGTTGGTGGCTACAATCAGAAAAATTGTCAAAATCGAACTCACTAGATTTTTACATAAAATGTTAAATGCAAAGTCACTGGAAAATCTGGTAATTACAGATTTTGCTGCTGCCGAGCCCATTTCACATTTTCACCAGATTAATTCTATAAGTCTCCAGACTTAAATTTTTGGTTTGTCTGTAGACCATATAACCACCTGCTTACATCAATTTTATCACACATAAACTCGGTTGGGAGATAGGGTTAAACTCCAGTGCAAAACAGCTCACTGCAGTAACTTCCAAACTTAGCCTCTCACGAGAGATTTTCTTTTCTTTCACTGACAAGCAGGCCCAGGGGGTCTATGGGGTCCACGTGTCAGTCACCAAGCAGCTGAACACTCACCACCACTCTTGGGACACGTGACACAAGCCGCAGCAAGCGTGGACGCGCCCCAACGCCACCGCGCCAGCCGCTGCTCTTTCTCCTCCACGTCACCTCGCACCTCTCCTCGGCCATAGGCATCTCCTAGCCCTCGTCATGTTCCACAGTGGTTCACGGTGAGACACCCTCGAGAGCTCCGAGAACAAGACCGTCATCTCTAGTGCTGACGAGTTCCACCACCATCGCCACTCTTCTCTAGTGAGCTTCGCCGCGAGCCAGACCTTGGAACAGGATCTCCTCTCCATGTCTAACTCTCCTGTGCTCTCTTCTCTCTCTGTGTCGTAGGTCGAGCCACTGCATCGAGCCCGTTCTTGTCACTCGCTTTGAGTCCGGCTGCACTCTTTGGCCAACATCATCGTAGGAGCTACTCGACCTTGCAGACCAAGCCCCAGAAGCTGCGGACCCCAGAAGCGTCAAATCCGAGTCTTCTCCAACTCCGGCTGCCGGCCAAAACTTCGATTCCTGTCTCCTTGGTGAGTCCTAGACCGATTCATTGCACCAGTAGCAATCTTAGAACCTCACTAATCTTAGGCATGTCTTGGCTCTTCGAATCCCTGGCCAGAGCTCTCGGACGCTATTCAACTAGAGCCGCCGCCGCCGCCAAGCCATTCCAGAGGACGACATCATCGTTCCAACCTCGCCAACGCTGGTTGAGTACTTGGTGAGCCTCCTGGAAGTCCCAGAACCATCGTGCATGCATCAAATTGGCCAAAAACGATCTAAACACTAGTATGCATAGACAAACCGAAGCTTGTTGCCGCTTCCATCGCCAGTGCCACTTATTCCGGTCACCATAGGGCGTGCTTCCCGTCGCTCTTCGCCGCACCGTTGCCACTAACATGTGGGACCGCAGTTGAACACGCTAAGGACCGGATTAGAAAAGGTTTAAAACTTGTAAGGTTTAATCTGTAAAGTCTGTTAGATTTACATGTCGACCCGGGGACTAATATGTGATTTGTAAAAACTTGAAATGTTCTTAATGAAAACTGTATCTCCACGTGTGGGGACCTTGGGATTTAATCCCAGGAAACTGAAGGACCTCCTTATAAGTTTGCACTCACTAACATGTAGGCCTAGGGAATAAAATTGGAGGAAATATGGAAAAATAGGATTTAGGCTTTTTGTTAAGCTGAAAAATAGATTTAACTTCAAAAATTCACAGAAAATTCGTACAAGCTCCAAATCCAGTGAATAAAATTTTGTAAAATTTTTAAATTCATCCTCTTTCATTCTGTCAGGTATAAATTGACAGAAACTACCATCTAAAAATCTTTAAAAATGAAAAGCTTAAGCAAGACATATAAAATGACTAAGAAATTTAATAAATTAATATCTTTTACATATAGTAGAATATGGTGAATATTTTTCCACTAAAATTCATGTCAACACAGAACTAAACACCTGTAGAAAATTCATGCATTTTAGTGAATATTTGTATTTTTGCATAATTTGATGTTTACTCGATATTGTTAATTATTTTTAGAGGAATTTTCCATTGATGGTGACGAGGTTGATCCCAACATTTGTTAGGAAGAAGAGGTCCAGCAAGGCAAGTGTTTTGCCCACCTCCTTTGATCATATTGAAACCTATGATTTTGGGGCAAATTTGTTAATTTGTAAAATTGCATGCTTAATTTAATTATCAATAATTAAAAGGTGGAAAATGGTAGAGTAACTGTTGACGCCAAAATCGCCGGGATCTGGTTCGGTGTCGGGTTGACACGCGAAGGCCTGGGAGATTTGCTTTACTCCAGTGCAGGTCCTAAAACGTTGAGGTTCGTAGGCGTGCCAGTCAATTTGACCCTGTAATTGACAAGGAGAAAAACATTAGATCAATGAGCCAATCGGCTGGAAGCCGATCTAGACTCGTTTCATCGGCCGATGGCCGATAAGCATTGTAGCACTTATACATCGACTAGAAGGCGATGATGGCATGAATAATAACTAACAATAAGCAAACACTTAGTTAGCCGATCATCAAAGGGATGCTCAAAAACCGGCTGTAAACTTGGTAAAATAAGCAAGCAGAATGCATGAGTAAAATAAACTAAAGGAACTCTAGCCGATCGTGGTTTAAAGTTACTGATATCGCTGTGAAGATCCTGTCCGTGCTCGTGCCCGGGTCCCTTGCTTATATCGGCTCCCGAGATCTTCATCCGCTGTCCATACCCGTGCTCGAGTCCTTACCTAAGCTCGTGCCCGGGCCCTCCCCTGAGGTCGTGCCTGGGAACTTGGTTGGGATCGTGCCCAGGAACTCGGTTGAGCAGAATAAACCAATCGGCTAGCCCTTAGCCGATCACAACAGTAATACAGGCAAGGATGTATAACAAAGCAAGTGATAACATAAATGATAAACAACTAACGAATCTGCCGACTACTGAACAGGGCGCATGGACATCGGCTGGAGGCCGATGACAAAAAGATAACAGAATAATAAAGCCATTGCCAACGATATAAGGTAAATAGATGCAGTCGGCCTTAATAGATAACTTATCGGCTAAGCACTCCGATAAAGACATCGCATAATACCCATCGGCTCATCAATAGTGAAGCTATCATCATCGGTCTAGTAGATCGGACCCAACCGTTGCAGCACAGATTGATGACGATAACGATACCTTGATAGGCTGATAGGTCTGATGCGATCGTGATGTAAAACATGATAACTTACCGGCTACACATCCCGATAAGACGCCTGCGCATAAAGCATGAACTTAACAGGAACGGTTTATCGCTAGCAGCTTAGTAGGTCGGACCTAACCGATGCAGCACAAGCTGATGATAAACCGCTCCCGGTATGCCGATACGATCTACGCACACGTGATGTGATATATCTAGTCAATCTATGAGATCAAACTGAACTGATGTAGCCATAGATAAAATAAATATACCGTGGTAAGCCGACTACCATAAACCGACTAGAATATCGGACCTAACCGAGGAAGTCCTAGCCGATAGGTAGCCGGGGTGACGAGACTTACCCTCTCGCTGGAGTTCGGACCTAACCGATGCAGCCCGGCTCGAGAAGCAGGATCCCGTCGTAAGGGTGGCGATGCGCCGAAGTTTGTATTGATTGATGTGTTTTTTACAAGGCACTCGGGCATACGTATATATACCCCGAGTTACATGAGTCCTTATAGGACACGATACATGATTTCCTAGGTATAATAGAAACGCTAATAAGACCTGACCGACACGAGGTCAGGTTTCCTAAAGATAAACACTTGCCTTTAATTAATATGTACAGTAATTAACTGCAAATAGCGGTCCTTCACGGCTCCTCCTGGGATCCGGTCCCTTCTGGATCAATCTCCGTTAGTTGACTGTGAACGCTCTCCTTTGACCGAATCTGACATAGGGCCTTACCAAATTTTGGCGTTAACACATGCCCCCAATTTCGGAGTTCTCCTATAGGATTTCGAAATTCTTTCATTTTGGGCCTTCAGATCTCTTCCAAACCGAGGCGGCCCAAGGTAGCCCACTTTGCCAATAATTGTTTGAAACAGTGCCAACGGCCTCGATTCCCGCCCGGTCATCATATCTCTATCAAAAGCTTCGTCTCCCTAGCCCTTTTTTACGCTTTCACATCACCAGAGCACCACCGCTTCATCTTCAAGCCTTCAACAAGCTCTAGCAAATCAGACAAAACCGTCGCAGCCCTCTTCTTCAGCCGTTGATTTCTGCATCTTCCTCCTTTCCCGCGATGGCATCGGCATCTGCAGTTCCTGAGGTAATCTTCTCACCCGATTATTTTCCCCCAATCTGCAACCTAGCCGAACCCGATCTGCCCCATTTTTCATCTGTTCTTCGCCATGTTCTTGTTTACTGTAGCATCTTAGAGACCAGATCTTGATCCCAGCCGCCGATTACACCAATTTTTTCTATCATGGCCCCATGGGTAGCGAAGACCCCACCGATTTCATATGCGCCAAGACCCAGCGTATTCCCTTCAAGAACTCGGCCATGCGAATCAATGACTGGACCAACAGCTTCAGGTCATGGCCGAGCAAACTGTCTGGATGGAGAGATTGGTACCTCAGGGTGTCGGCTGCAAAGAGAACCTACTGGGAAGAATCTCACATCGGCCACTGCATCAATCTTTCTCTGGCCGATATGGAGAGAAATGAATCTCTGCTTGCATCTGCCTCATACTTCTGGTCCGATGCTCTCAACGCCTTCCTTTTTGGGCACGGGCCTATGACCCCCACCTTGCTGGATGTGACCATGCTCACCTGTCTTGACACAACGAGCCACATCGACCCCTTCAGGCTTCGCTTCAAACCCGCTCATCGGCTCCAAACAAAGAACATCGGCGGCTGGTCCAGGTACATATCTCTTCACAACAAGGGGACTGGATCGGTTGATGACCGGGAACATGTTGCTTTTCTGAACCTATGGCTAGAGCGATTTGTTTTTGGTGGCACAACCCTCGGTCCGACGGTCAACATGCAATGTTTGGCAGAATGCTTGGCTGATCGGAAACAGATCCCCTTGGGGCAATTTCTCCTTGGTGCCTCCTATCACCTGCTTCATCAAGTGGCAACTAAGTTATCAGCCGGCCAGCCCGTCGGTCACATCGGGGGTCCTTGGTGGTTTGTTCAGCTCTGGCTCAATATCTATACCTCCCCCAAGGGTGTCCCTGGGACTTCTCTCTCCGATCAATCCTTTCCAGCCGATTACACAGAAGACCAAGATCCTGTTTTCCGCCGATGCACCTCTATGGGTGAAGCTGCATCGGCCCTCTCTGGTGGCAAGATGACCCCGCTGAACTTAGTCAGTGGTTCAAGGATTTTAACTATGGTTTTCACCAGGGAGGCCACTCTCTGGTTTGCTTTATTAATGATGCATCATTTGAGATGCTTCTAATTTCGACCCGCTCAAAGCTCTGGACACTGATGATCCAAGGCCATTCGTCCTATCGGCCATCACCCCTCGTCTGCTGCGAACTGGCTTCTCTCTGGGCCGATCACAGCCTTTCATATGATTTATCATCCATCGGTTCGTTCCCGTTAGTTTGGCCTTGGTCAGCTTCCAATCGGCCTGTTCTTTATCGGCAAACTTCAGGCTCGGGGCAATGAGCAATGCCTGGAATATGACCGGATGCGGAATTTGATAGATTCCCTTCTTCTAGCGCCGCCACCGAGATATACATCTGCACTGCCAACACCAAGCTTTTCATCCGATGGTGGTCAGAATGGAAAAAACATCTATTCAGCTTAGCGTCACCTGCTATTGTTTCTCGCCTTGACACTGAGTACGTCGAATCTGATGAAAGAGGTAACACCCGCAACCTTAACCATCACTTCCAATCATTATCTAAACTCTTATTTTGCAGGCTGCCAGCGTCGAACCCCCGAGAACAAGCACAGCGGTCGGCCGATCCAGTACCGTCAACCTCCATCGGCCACCCCAAACTTAGGGCGCGACGCTCCACTCCATCGGCTCTCCTCAAGGCGCCCCGGCCGATGGGACAAAAGCGGAAGAAGTTAGCACATCGCCCGCCCCTGAAGAAGCAGAAAACGATGTCGATGCCGTTGCCCGACGTCACCTTCTCCTCAAACAACATCGGCTCCCTCATCTCCTCAGGTATGCGCCAAGTCATCATTATTATTATTACCCGCTTCCTTATTATTCACCAAGTTCATTGTTCAGCTCACATCATCGGCTCCAGAACTTTCAACCTTCTTCTGCCATTGCCTCCAAGCACTGAGCCGATGGCTTTCCTCTGCTGCTCCACTCTCGCACCAAATCCTCCAGTCGTCGACGAGACCGCCCCTATTCCATCGGCTGATATCGGCCCTTCTGAAGAACAACCTATTCATCTCCCTGAAACCGATATCACCCGAGCTGCCGACGTCCTTCCTCAGGTAATCTCTTCATGTCATATTTCGCTTTTAACTCTCCACTGATCCTTTTTAATCGATGTCAATTTTGCAGTCCTTGGGCCGATTTGTTTTCCTTTGACATCGCAAGTATTTTGGAGTTAGAAGAAGAAACAGCCACCAGTGCAGCAACCAACGTCGTTCCCAGCCGATGTGCGCGATTTATTGATGAGCATCAACAATCGGCTGGAAAACCCAATTGATGCGCTAGTGGAAGACTGCGGGTCAATCCGGGCAAGATTTGCAGAAATCGAACATCATCTGCCGAAAGAACTCGTCGACGTGTTAACCCCTGCATCATACCTGGAGTCTCATAGGTTTAAACTCATCAAGCTCAGACAGCGCATAGCCGATCGTGCTGACCAATAGAAACATCAAAACATCCAAGCCGATCGGCTGTCAACCCAAGCCGAGAAGTTAAAAACTTGATGACATGGCCGCTGCCCCCAAGAGCTCCAACCTAAGCTAGATCAACTGAAGAAGAGGGAAACCGATTTGCTGGTAGAACTTGAAAAAGTTCGCAAGGATCTTGCAGCCACAGAGTCCCAACTTATCGGGCCTATCGAGCAAGCCATCCAAGACCAAGAGGCTAAGGTTGCAGCGATGGTGCGTCAAGTCATTCATGCGGCGCAAGAACCTGAAGACCATCCCGGGCTCCGATGAAGACGACATTCGCGCCATCAATGAGATTGACAGATCCGCCTGCTGCGATCGAAACCATCCAAAAATTCTGTAACTTAACAATTAATGACTTCCTGAAATACGTGGCTGTACTGTAACATAACTTGAGTCGGCTTTGCTGCCTGACTCCTTCAATTGCCCCTTAAATCTTATTTTTGTTTATTGGATCTAAGGCGATACCAATTGATATCGCTGTCTTTAGTGCGATGCAAAACATCGGCTTTCCAGACTATTTTAGAAATGGCTATACTAACCGATTTAAGAATCGATCCACAATGCTAGGGTAATATTTTCTTGAGATATTTTTCCGTAAGCGTTTAGCAAACTCCCGTCCATCAAGATCTTCTGAACACATAGGCATTACCAGGCACACAGCGATTAATCCGATAGGGCCCTTCCAATTAGGCGACCATTTTCCAAACTTATTATCTCTGGACCGATCGGCAAAATCAACTTGCACACACAAGATCTCCCTCGGCAAACGACTTATTCACCACCTTTTTGTTGTAATGCCGAGCGCCTAGCCTTATTTTCCTTGATCCTTTCCAACGCCCTCAAACCGATTTTCTGAACTAAATCTTCAAGTTCATCTGTCATTAAGTTATAAGATCATTCGGCCGTCAACTGATTCTGCTTAAGAAATTCTCCTAGAGCCGAGCTTAGTCTCCCACGGTAAACTGCCTCATGTCCATATACTACTGATACGGCGGCACCCTCCGAAAAACGTAGATCCATGAAATGCATCTCGATAGGCCCATAGTGAATCGGCTAATGTAGTATGCATCAGCGTGGCTGCTCATCAATTTCCGCTTATATCAACCTTGAATCAAATCTCTTGTTAGGACAGCTTCTGCCTGCCCATTGCCTGAGCAATAATAAGGCGACGATTAATAGCTTTGATTCCCATCTTGGCAGCAAACTGTTGAAAACTCCATCAGACACAAAGATAGACCCCTGACAGTAGTTTCGTGAGGAATCCCAAACCGATAATAATATGCTCTAACAAACCGATAGCTTCTTGGACGTAATCTTTCTTCAAAGGAACCGCCTCTACCCACTTGGTAAAAATATTCTGTGCCTGCCAATATGAACTTAATGCCCTTACTTGAGGAGGAAAACCTGGCCGATCATATCAATTCCCCAACCCTGATCGGCCACGGTTTTGATGATAGGATTCATGAGCCGATGCGGTGCTCGCTATATTATTCCCAAACTTCTGACAATCTTGACACCTTATAATACTAAAAGCAATCCTCCAGCATTGTCGGCCAAAAATATCCCCTCTTTTCTCACAACTCACTTTCACTTATGCGCCGATTGATGAGTCCATAGACCCTTAATGCACCTCGCACATAACCACTTTGCTTCTTCAAATTCAGGCACGTAAGCAGAACTCCCTCAAAGTCCGATAATAAAACTCCCCATCAAAGCACACATATTTAGTGCTTTATACAAGAATTTCCTGGAAACGATTGCGAGGATTTTGCAAGTATAATCTAACTCCTGTCTCCAGTAATCGGCCTTGTTCTGGATATCAATATCGGTATCGTCAAACCTCAACTGCCTATATCGCATACCACTGAGCCATCTGGCAAGATCTTGGGCTCGTAAATTCGCCTCTGGAATATGATTATTGATACCATCTTGAAAGTCTTTAACAAACTGTACATTCTCATATAGGACTCAACCATCAATCCCTGCACTCATAATCTCCAGACAAACTGTTTGACCACTAATAAAGAATCACGCATATTATCTCTACGAATCGCCCGATTCCTTTAAGAGTGAAGTCTTAAGTAGCCGGTACTTTGCCTGATAATTAGTCGATAAAGCTTAATTGTAAAGCAAACTCAACCATTGCCCCCGAGGTGATATGATAAACTACATACCAGATCTCCATGCGTGCAAACCGTCCAAGAAAACAAAGTATGGATCGGTCCCATAACCTCATGAGACCTCTGTGTTGCAATGAAATCGGTTCCACTGCCTGTCCTTAATTGCTTAGCGATTCAATCTTAAGTCGAACTCACTCGAAAGCAATTGCCAACTCGCTCTTTCAGACGGAGCTGACAAACAACTATATTAATAATACTGTAACACTCAGCCGATAGGTGTAAATCTAATTCGTACATGAGAAAATATAACACAGGCATAATTCTTCCACCGCAGGATATCTTGTTCAGCACTCAGAAGCCTTCTACTCAGATAAACACAACTCGGCTCTTTTCCCTCAAACTTTTGTAATTACAACAGATCCGATGGATTCTCATCGGCGACAAATAAATTGAACGGCAAAATTCCTTTCTGCGGCGGATTTAAAATAGTGGGAACTCAGATAATCTGATTTTCATCAAATGCCTTCGCTGTGCTGGCCCCCCACACAAATTCTTGATCACCTTCTCTTCAATCAATCGGCGTGAAAGACTCAATTCTCCCGACAAATTTGAATAAAATCTTCTACAAATTAATCTTCCCCGATCAACGATTGCAACTCCTGTCTGATTCTTGGTGGCTCTGTGTCTTAATGGCTCCTGATACTTGTCGCTGACTACTTCGACACTCGCATCATGAGAACCTATAAACCAAAAATTGCCCAGCGATACACCAAAGCTCACTTATGGATTCATTCTTAGTACTATTCTTGGCTTCCTTCCAGCACTTTCGTAGATCGGCTATATGGCTTTCCTCACTTTTTTAGACTTGACTCACCACACATGCATATAGCAAAATCTCTACCAACAAGCGATGAGATCATGAAATAGTATAATTCATCCTCTTTGATAAGTCGCACGGCACTTTTCAATCCAAAAGTCATTACTACTACACTCATATAAGGCCGATAGCTCCTGGACACCGAAACGCAGTCTATGTATCTTCTTCAGCCATAAAATCTGATTGTATCCCGATTGCCGTCCATGAACTAATAATTTGTGGCCTGAGGCTCTGCATCCACCAATAAATCGCTATCTAGGCATTGGACTCATCCTTGGGGTAAGGCTTTATTCAGATCCCGAAATCATACATATCCTCAATTTTCCATTTTTCTTCTCACCGGGACGATATAGAAACCCACTCAGCATATCGGCATGGTCTTATAATTTGGCATTTCATCACCTTGTAATCTCCGCCTTTTGACTCGCTCAATATAATTTCTGCCTTGAATCTCTGTGGAGCCTGCTTGAACTGGGCCGAATATCTTGGTTAATGGGCAGCCGATGTTCAACAATTGATCGGCTTAATCCTGGCATTTCATGGTACCCAGGCGAAACAATCCCGATACTCTTTCAACAGTGTATCAATTCTCTCGAAGTTCAGGACTTAACCTCTGCTTATGTACGTCGGCCTTGGCTTATCTCCCGGACCTATGTCGATCTCCTCCAAATCATCGGCCGACGTAAATCCTTGCCCCAGTTTCTCCTCGAAGTCTTCAATAGAGCCCATCAGAGTAACAATTCAGAGCCGACTTGCTGAATCGGCTGTATCCCCTGGCTAGTGACCTTAAGGTAATCTCCTTCCCATATTTTTCCGGATAGGCAGTCAACACCGTCGGCTTCCCAGACTGGTAGATCGGTCATGGCAATATTGGTTGACCGATCTGTTAGAACTACCTCGACTTGATCCCCTTGCCATTGTATCAAACATTGATGCATTGTCGAGGGCACACAGCAGTTTGCATGAATCCAGTCCCTGCCGAGAAGCAAACTGTACGATCCCTTTCCGTCGATGACGAAAAACGTGGTGGGTAATGTTTTATTCCCCACTGTCAACTCCACGTTCAACACTCCTTTTGCTTCTGATGAATTCCCACCGAAGTCTTTTAACACCATATTTGTCTTGATCAAATCTTCGGTGGTTTTCCCCAATTTTCTGAATGTGGCATGAGGCATGAGATTAACCGCTGCTCCCCCATCAACCAGTATCTTGGTCATCGGCCTTCCATTTACATAGCCCTTGATGTATAACGGCTTCAAGTGCCGATGCTCTGACTCTTCAGGTTTATCAAATATGGCTTGGTCAGGTTGCAGTGTTAACTGAGCAAAAACTTCCTCACAGCCTTCCTCATCTGATGAAGTGCTTTATATTCCAAAGGCAAAAAGAACACCATATTTACTGGCGCCGATGCCTCCTCATCGTCCTTTTTCCTGACTTGCCAAACTTGCTTGGTCTTTTTAGGACGATGATCAGCTTCCTCTTGATCCTGGCGTTGCTCCTCCTCTTGCTCTCGGTGCCGTAACCGTTGTGCCCTTCTCTTCTGATTCTTCGTGAATATCCCACTAGGGCACCATTGAGGATTCTGGATCTATTCTTCACGCACTTCCTCTTCATCCTCCTCAAAGAATTCTCCATGGATCGGTCCTAATCGGCTATGAACCAATGCTCTTTTCCCAAGCGACCGATCCCGCAAAAACTCCTGCTGGCGATCATGCCGATTCCCTGCACTACTGCACTCGGGGCAATTTTCAGCTGATGGCAGTCTCATTCCTTGATCCTAGCAGAATCTGAAGAACGGGCAGTTCCAATGCGGATTATACATCTCTGGCTCATCCCTCTGTTCCTCATACCTTGAATATTTTTCTATCATATCCGATGAAGTGATCCTTGGCATGTACCTTTGACGTCTTGTTCCATCAGCCTGATCCCTTGATGACGATCCCGCGTATACCATGTTCACGGGAAACGGGTGCCCATCAATCTTCATCGGCTTCTTGTCTTCAAACTTGATTCGTCCTTGCTCGACTGCCGATTGAATTTGCCGCCGAAAAGCTTTGCACTCGTTGGTGTGGTGCGATATCGCATTGTGCCACTTACAATATTTCTTCTTCTTTAGCTCTTCGGCTGATGGAATCACGTGATTTGGCGGTAGTTGTATCTGCTTCTCTTGTAACAGCAAGTCAAATATTTTATCGGCCTTACTGATATCAAAATCATACCGTTCCTCCTTGCCGATATCCTTGACCCATGGGCACGATACTAATCTCTTGTTCCTGGTCCACTCTACCAATCCAACTTCAGCATCAGATTCCTCATCGTCTGAGTCCGATGAATAAACTTGTACCTGAGCAACTCGTCTTTGAAATTTGTCCTTCTTCGCTTCTTGAAATCGGCTTTCATGGGCAGATACCCTCTGCACCAGATGGGCCAAAGATTCGAACTCTTGAGATGAAAACCTCTCTCTGATCGGCGCCAAGAGTCCCTGCAAAGCCAAATCGGCCAGCTGCCCATCGCTCAGGTTCAGACTGTAACATCGGTTTTTAACCTCCCGAAATCGCTGGATGTACTCCGGTACTGTTTCATCTGGTCGTTGCCTAACCGACGTCAAGTCTGTCAGTCTCATCTCATGGATTCCAGCAAAGAAGTATTTGTGAAACTGTTTTTCTAGATCGGCCCACCCCCGAACCGAATTCGGTGGTAATGAAGAAAACCACGCGAACGCCGATCCTGATAAGGACGAGGGGAAAAATCTAACTCTCAGAGCCTCTTCAGCCGATGCCTCCCCACACTGTGCCAGGAATCGGCTGACATGTTCTACTGTAGACGTATCGTCCTGTCCTGAGAACTTAGAAAAATCCGGGACACTGTATCGGTGTGGTAATGGAACCCTGTCGAACCACTCGGGGTATGGATGCCGATACATAAACGTTTGCTCTCTGGGCCTTATCCCGAACTGTTCCCTCATTATTTCTTCAACTCGCACCGATAAGTCTTCTTCCCTTGGATTCTCTTGTTGATACTGTTGTTACTGTACCGGTGGAGTTGGTTGCCGATTTTGTCTATGATAATCCCTCTGATAATTACCTAGATCGGCCCCTCCCGCTGGATAGTTATGCTGATATCCCCCATAGTAAGCAAACCGATGATATCCAGCAGGAATATCCTGTTGCCCCCCAGCCTGGTTTTGCGTAAACAAGTTTTCTGGTACATCCCTGCTGATGTTGTAAGCAACCTGATTCGGCTCTACCTTTGGTGGGAGGAACACAGGACCCCGGGTCGGTTCTTGGGCAATCGATCCATCAACAGTTTTCTTGATGAGGTTATGCAATGTATTCACCAACATCCCCGACTGATTAATGAGCGCGTGGTGCACCGCCTCATTGACCATATCTTGTAAAGGTTTGATTGGTGGGCTCTCGGGTTGAGTATGGCTCGATTCTTCAACCAACACTGGCTTCGGAAACTGGGATTTTTGAATCGGCCCTTGTCGTGTCATGCTGAAAGACTCTAAGCACAGCTTCTGGAAGTTGGCCATAGTTTGCTCAATTTGCTGTTTCTGCTCTTCTGTCAAATCCTCCATGCTGACCGGAATTATGTTGTTTGTTTTAACTTCCTTCCTGGCCATGTTGCAGGTCTGATTGTCGAAACTTGGCGTTTCAGACTTCGGGTTGAAACTTCGTGTCCCACCAGGTGTGCCAAAAGCATGTTGACACCAAAAATCGCCGGGATCTAGTTCGGCGTCGGGTTGACACGCGAAGGCCTGGGAGATTTGCTTTACTCCAGTGCAGGTCCTAAAACATTGAGGTTCGTAGGCGTGCCAGTCAATTTGACCCTGTAATTGACAAGGAGAAAAACGTTAGATCAATGAGCCAATCGGCTGGAAGCCGATCTAGACTCGTTTCATCGGCCGATGGCCGATAAGCATTGTAGCACTTATACATCGACTAGAACCCGATGATGGCATGAATAATAACTAACAATAAGCAAACACTTAGTTAGCCGATCATCGAAGGGATGCTCAAAAACCGGCTGTAAACTTGGTAAAATAAGCAAGCAGAATGCATGAGTAAAATAAACTAAAGGAACTCTAGCCGATCGTAGTTTAAAGTTACTGATATCGCTCTGAAGATCCTGTCCGTGCTTGTGCCCGGGTCCCTTGCTTATATCGGCTCCCGAGATCTTCATCCACTGTCCATACCCGTGCTCGAGTCCTTACCTAAGCTCGTGCCCGGGCCCTCCCCTGAGGTCGTGCCCGGGAACTTGGTTGGGATCGTGCCCAGGAACTCGGTTGAGCAGAATAAACCAATCGGCTAGCCCTTAGCCGATCGCAACAGTAATACAGGCAAGGATGTATAACAAAGCAAGTGATAACATAAATGATAAACAACTGACGAATCTGCCGACTACTGAACAGGGCGCATGGACATCGGCTGGAGGCCGATGACAAAAAGATAACAGAATAATAAAGCCATTGCCAACAATATAAGGTAAATAGATGCAGTAGGCCTTAATAGATAACTTATCGGCTAAGCACTCCGATAAAGACATCGCATAATACCCATCGGCTCATCAATAGTGAAGCTATCGTCATCGGTCTAGTAGATCGGACCCAACCGTTGCAGCATAGACTGATGACGATAACGATACCTTGATAGGCTAATAGGTCTGAGGCGATCGTGATGTAAAACATGATAACTTACCGGCTACACATCCCGATAAGACGCCTGCGCATAAAGCATGAACTTAACAGGAACGGTTTATCGCTAGCAGCTTAGTAGGTCGGACCTAACCGATGTAGCACAAGCTGATGATAAACCGCTCCCGGTATGCCGATACGATCTACGCACACGTGATGTGATATATCTAGTCAATCTATGAGATCAAACTGAACTGATGCAGCCATAGATAAAATAAATATACCGTGGTAAGCCGACTACCATAAACCGACTAGAATATCGGACCTAACCGAGGAAGTCCTAGCTGATAGGTAGCCGGGGTGACGAGACTTACCCTCTCGCTGGAGTTCGGACCTAACCGATGCAGCCCGGCTCGAGAAGCAGGATCCCGTCGTAAGGGTGGCGATGTGCCGAAGTTTGTATTGATTGATGTGTTTTTTACAAGGCACCCGGGCATACGTATATATACCCTGAGTTACATGAGTCCTTATAGGACACGATACATGATTTCCTAGGTATAATAGAAAACGCTAATAAGACCTGACCGGACACGAGGTCAGGTTTCCTAAAGATAAACACTTGCCTAACTAATATGTACAGTAATTAACTGCCAAACAGCGGTCTTCACGGCTCCTCCCTGGATCCGGTCCCTTCTGGATCAATCTCCGTTAGTTGACTATGACGCTCTACTTTGACCGAATCTGACATAGGGCCTTACCAAATTTTGGCGTTAACAGTAACCTATTATTGCATTAACCTTCTTGATGACTTCTTTTCTCCATTGTAACCATAGAATGGGTTAAAGCACTTTCTTGTGCTCATAGAGGTTAAAAGCATAAGTTTAAATATAAAATGTGCTTAGCCATGCTTAGATGTTTTATTGGATGTTATGGCAACTTTTTAAACTCAAGTTTTGATGATTTACATTTTGCAATCAGAAGTATACTCTCAAATTAATTTTGAACTAAAATGATGAAAACTTGGTTTTCAAACTCAAGCGGCAAGTGGTATACATATATGATAGTTGTATATCGATAGGGGGAGTGCTCGCTTGGGTTGATTAAGGACTGAACTCTTTGTCACCATCTGTGTATACAGTACAACCGCATGTGTTAGTATGGGATAACCTTAGTTGAGAAGTTGTTTATGATTTAACCTTGCATTGGTAGGCCGTTGTAGTATGAGCTAGTCTTGCTAGATAGTTTATAGGAACTACTCATGTTTACCGCGAAGGAACGGTTGTTCACTTGGCAGCATGAGTGTCTAAGTGTGTCCAATACAACGGTGTAGGGCCCCATGGATTGCTTCGCCACGACGTTAGGTTCGGTAGGCCAATCATCCTGACGGCACTAAGGATCTGGACTTAGTGTGGAATTCTCACTCACCATGCTCATGCAAGGTTGGATCATAGGCAATGGATTAGCTTCATCGCAGATAGTAAAAGAGTACTTTTCAGTATCGTGTGGCATGTTTTTACATGATTACTATTATGCATCATGTGGGTAAAGATGTACAAACTCTGCATAGTAGAAACTAATCGGTTAGCCATTCCCGCGGTTTGGGTGGCATAGTGAAGTGTCAGGAGTATAGTTTTGGATCTTTCTATGTGTTTGAACTTGTTTCTTGAAATTTTGAAATCTAAATTCAACTGATGTTATTGAAACTACTATCATGGAGGATATTAATTTGCTATGTATGTATATGTATATGCTTATGCCATGACTTTTTATTATGAAAATATGATAGTTCTCATTCTACAAATGCTATTGAAAAATGTTGCTACTAAAACTTGGTTTATGCAAATTTAGCTACACCACAAGCTCTCCTTGATTCACCTTGCATGTAGAAGTTTAGATGTTGCCTTGCCAGTACATTATTAGATAATGTACTGACACTTGATCTTATTACTGTTATTATTAGACTTGTTTGTAGATAATGGTATGCCTAGTGATGAGTGCTATCCTGCGGGTGACGAAGATTTCCAGGATGGTTCTTACTAGGGGTTACCCTAGTCGGTATGCTTGTGGGTCTTTGGGTAAACAAGCTTCCGCAAAACCTTAAATAAATTTGCCTGTCGGCCTATGTACCTATAATAGTTGTAAATTATCTATCTGTACTCTGTTTTATCTTATGTACCATGTATTTGTGGTATCCTAGCTCAGATGAACGTACGAAACTAGTTCTTCCTGGGCTAGTTTTGTATTAGTACGAGTTTTGAACATTTAAAATTCTTGCTTGCTATACTTCCGCATAGATCAGTCCCTGTTGTATGTAGTTTCCTGGTGGCCATCTTCGAATGGTTTGATGAGCATACAACGGATGTGGCTGGTGAGTTACCTTGTCGAATATTTCTCCGGTTCACTACTCGGTGCTTCAAGTGTTATATTGGTGTACAATTGGATGCTGTCATTTACGCGTGAGGATAGGTGGCTATTATGCGTGTATGGATCCCACCTATCAGATATCGCGGTGATAGGCAGAAAATTGTACAGTAATGTAATATTTGGGTACCCGACACTCTTCGAAGTCTTAAACCTCAACCCCTGCATGCCACGAGTGAGGTGGTTGGAGAAGAGCCCGAAGGCTTATTGCCAGACTCCGCGTCAGCTGGCGTTGGGCCTGTCGGTGCAGCGCTAGGTGGAGGGCAGCTTGGAGTCCGCGGCGATCGCGTAGTTGATGATGACCTTGTCGGGGCAGTCGGCTGGGTCGATGGGGCGGCTGGTGCTGCAATCGGGGCAGGTGACACCGCGGCGGTTGTTGCAGCCGTGCTGTCGGCATCCCTTACTTTTGGACCGCCAGATGCCTTAGTCGACGCATGCTTGTGCTTGGTCTAGTCCTTTACTAGTTGTTTTCTAGCTCTCTTGGAGCTAGGCTGGTCGGTCGATGGGCCGACTGGGTGCTTCCTAGACCCCCAGTCTGCTAGCTGGGAGGCTTGGACTCGAAGTCGGCGTTCTCCTGCAAACAATGCAAATGAAGCAAGTTCATACGCTTCATTCTCGCATCGATCATCACATGCATTTCCACCAACAATCAAATCAAGATAACAGATGTCAAGGACTTACCACCGGCCTGGGTCTCCCTACGTAGTAAGGCTTAGGACACTTGTCGACGTCAAGTGTGTTTGGCACACTACTGCTGAAGTAGCGGCACATATTGTCGGTGACTATGTCCTTGTTGATGAAGTCGGTGCTCTCCTAAGTGGTATTGTTCTTCCCTTTGTATCCATACCCAGGGTGGATCCGGGCCTTCAGGGGCTGAGTGCGGAGATTGATGAACAAGCTTGCCACCCATGCTCCTGTCAGCCCCTTCTTCTTCAGAGCGGACACCTTTTCTATCAGGACTAGCACCTGGACCATGTCGGTGTCCGAGGGGAGCGCTGACCAGCTGTTGAGCACCCTAGGTGTGTTCTCGATGAAGGGCAGCAAGGAGGAGGGCTCCGAGTTGGAGCAGTAGAACCACTCCTGGTGCCAGCCCTTGAGATGTGTCTTAAGGGGGAGATGGAGGTAAACCTTTTTCATCACATTTCGAAGCTGAAGCCCGACTCCCCCTATGACCTATGGTTGGGACTTCGACAGTTGGGGTTTGAGGTGGTAGAGGTGGCAGAAGAGATTGAAATGGGGATCGACTCCAAGAAAGGCCTCACAGAGGGTGATGAAGATGGAGATCTAAAGGATGGTGTTCGGATTCAGATGGACCAATTCGATTTGATAATACTCGAGGAGGCCACAAAAGAAATTGCAAGTTGGAAGACGGAAACCCCGGTCAAAGAGGGATTCAAACACCATGATTTCATGGGAATTGGGGGTGGGGACCATCTCACCTTTGGCCAAGTGCCAATTAATCAGCTCCTTGGCTTGGAGACACTTTGCCCGCTCTAGATGGGCCAATCACGAAGAACATGTGAGATGGGGATCTCGGCATTGTGGTTGGTTGGGAGAAGGGGGAAAAGCTTTGGAGTGGAGGAAACTAGTGCCAAACTAGAAGGCCTTGCAGATCTAAGAAGGATTGCTGAAGCAACTTGGAAACCCTAGCTTTGGGAAGGCGGAGAGCGTGAACTTTGGGCGCGGATTTGGAAGCTGAAGCGGTTTGGCGGATTGGGGAAGAAAGAGGAATTTTCTCTCTCCCTGATACTTAAAGGGTTGTGCTAGGTGGTTGGCTTGGGCCGGCTTGCTCAATAGTGGGCGGTAAGATATGAGTTCCTAAATAGCATGTTCTATTAGGCCATTAGCCAGTTGTGTTAAATCACAATTTGGGTGTTGTTTTACAGGAGCCGATAAAAATAATCAGATATACTTTACGTTGAGCCTATAGCTGGACATAAATGTTTAGGTATCTGAATTATTTAATAGGTATTAAGGATATATTCTTATAAGGATCAATAGCTGGTCTCTATTAAAATTGGGGATACAGGTATTACTCAAGAACACCTCATCACGCATTGGATTTATTCCATATTGGTACTCGGCTTACATGCTTAGACAAATTGCCTTGAGCAAAATTTCTAGCTAATATACACCTAATAGGTGCGCCTATTTGGCACGCGCTATTTATATTTTTCCATAAAGCCCTTCATAGCCTCGTTGCCTGCTGACTTGAAGCAGGACTTAGGAAAAGCACTCGGACAATAAGTATTCGGGAGTAAGGCACTCGGGAATTTCTTCACTGAGAAGGACAAGCACTCAGCTTGAGCTGTGACTTAACTATAAAGGTCTCAGGGGTTACTGTGGAGGCCATGGGCCCCGGGTACCTCAAAAAAGGCAAATACAGCCACTCGTATAGAGGGTGGGCCGGCCCATTTAATTAGGGATACAGTAGAAATCGGCTTTGTGTAACCTTGTACGACAAGGAAAAGGATATAGTATTAGCCGGTTACTCTATGTTGTGAAAAGGAAATCACTTGGTTGAGTCCAACTGGGATTCCTACCTTGTAACCTTGCCTCCTCGGTATATAAGAAGAAGCAAGGAGCCCCCGAGAAATATCACAATCTTACCAGAGAATACATCGAAAACAATACACTATAATTGGAGTAGGGTATTACATCATATTGAGGGCCTGAACCAATATAAACTTTCATGTTTTTTCGAGTTCATCGAGTTTCAATCCGACAAATAGCCCTACATTTAATACAGCCGATATAAAACATCGATAATAATAAACGTAATAAACGTAGTAACATAATTGTCTGACATGTAGAGTGTGTGGTGATCTTTTCTACTTTCCTCCTGTACAGCCAACAAAGAATATTAATATGCCAACATACATCGCCACCCGATCTCTTAACGATGATAAAAAATGGTTATATAATGAAGGGGCAACAATACAGCCTGAAACTTATCAGTCATGTGAAAAAGTACATGAATAGCGATAGCAATTGCCCCATAATCCTTGCGGAAGAACCAAGTAATCTCTGCAACTGGCACATAGGCGGAAGCACAAATTAGGGTAGATTCAAGGTAGGAAGGAGCAACTCTCAAGTTCTAACCTTAAAAATATAACTCAAGCTAATAGATTTAATTTGAAATAATATTCTAAATCACACATTACAATCCGAGTTAAATAGGACACTAGCTCCAGTGAGCACTACCCTAAACTGTCGAAGGAAAAGTATTCCGGTTTGGACTCCTAAAGTTCCCTAACTCAAATTTACTGTTGATAAGTCCTAAACTTGAGTTAGGGAACTTGATATTTGTACAAGACAGAAACTACAACTCGATCAGCATGGATTGCATAGAACCTCAATATTTGAATGCTTTCTTTCTTCCATGGGGCAGCATAAAGATACACTGCACGGCATTTTTTGATTTAGGAAAAGCCTATTTTACAAGCTGGAGTTTTGCTAACGATAATGATTGCTATCGGTCGTACTAAGATGTGTCAGGTCCAGTACTAGGTTTTATTATTTTGAGACGGAGAAAATAGTTTGTTGTTTACTGTGATAGAGTAACACTTGAACTATGGTTGCAAAATTTTGGGAGGTTAGACAGTCGCCCTTAGTAGTCCTAGCTATAAACAGGTCTGCTAAAACTTATATTAGGAATAGAATTTACATTTGACCTCAAAAACTCAATCTAGCCCCTCTTTGCATCTTGATCCCAGTAACTGTCCTGCATAATTTCAGGGTCTACATAAATATTCCCCACTATAACCAGGGGCTAAAGTTTGGCGATGAAATGCTGGCAATATCAACTTTCTACTTCCAGACATCTCCTTCAGGGAGATAGTAACACTAAATATTTCTATTTTTGAAATCATGCTTATGATTTAGTTGTGATGAAGAATTGGCCAAGAAGTGGTTGTGAAAAGCCGTGTTTGAGGATGAAGTGGTTTCGGCACTGTGGGTTGCCTGGTTAGATAGTGTTGGTTGATTTTATCGGTTAGTGATGATAAGTTTGGGAAGGGATAAAAATTCCCACTGTTTCCCTCCCTAACAAGAAAGAAAGGATAAGTTGGTTTTGTGATCGGTAAAACTACCTAAAAATCCTAACTAGATCAGCCCCCCGAGTCCCATCAGTGCGCAAGATAAAAAGGAAAGAGGAGAGGCAGAGGGGATGCCCGAAGCTTCGACAGAATTTCTAAAACCCTAACTTGCCCGATCGATCGCGCACTGGAAAGGGTTCGTGTGGCTAATTCTAGCTGGTGTCACTGGCATCCTATGGGGTTTTCACTACGTCAACAGAGAACGCCGGTGACCACAACGTGATTAGGACGGCGCCCCATGTTTCCTCTACACTGAAAGAAAGCAGAAGAGAAGAGGAAAAGAAGAACAAAAGGAAGAAACAAAGCGGCAGACATCGATGGATTCACAAGCAGGTCAGTGAATCAATCAATTCCACATAGCAGAGGTGATCAATGTTAGGCTAAGAATTAATCATGTAAATTAAACTCCAACATTGTGGTATCAGAGCCAAATCTTAGCCTCTTGATCCCGTCATCCCTAAGTGAAGCCATCTATGCCTCCAAACCCTCTTTTTCTTTCGGCATGATGCAAAAGTTATTATCAATCTTGAGTTAATTGGATTGTGAGGGTTTCATGTTCTACTATTATGCCATAGATTATGACCATTTTTAAGTTCATATGCAATTATGGTTCGGCTAGCAATAAAAGAAGTAAGAAATTGGGCGAAATCAACCGAGTTCCCCAAATCCCTAAGCCCATGAACCCTAATTGGGGAAAATCCCCAATCTCAGAAACCCTAGCTCGAGAAAAATCCCCAAATCCCGAAACCATAAATAAGAAAAACCAAAATCGCACACGAGACTTCAGATTAGGCTTATATACTCACCAATTTGAAGTACTTGCCACTGGCTGGCTGTGCACGCCTCACTAGGAAGCCACACACCTCACCGTCGTCGCGCATGCATCAGCTCCCATCCGCACGCCTCAGCAAGTCCACCGCCCTCTCCACCGTCATCTTGCAGCCGTGCCGGCATCACCTCACCATTCGCGTGCCATCGCGACGCCTCACCGACCTCGCAGCTCGTCACATGAGGACCAGGGTAGCTCGGCTTGGTCACTGTCGGCTCTCATTTTCATAACAGGAAACATCGCGCACACATACCAATCCTTGGATCAATTAGTTGGTATACACGGGTACATTGCTGAATATATCAATAGCACATTCACGGAAGTCTCACATAAATTTATTACATAGTGGTCCAAAAGGCACCATAGAGTACTTAGAACCACATGGTCCACAAATTACATTGAAGTACAGAAAGTAGATAAGGCATAAGGCAGCGGCAGCACCATTGGCACAAGCAATGACCGAATCTAAGATCTACTGAGTGCCATTTTCTCTGCCATCTTCTGGATAGTGGTCATAGGGGTCCTCAGCTTCAGGAACTAACTCTAGAGGTGATTTTAGCAAGGGTGAGTACGAGGGTACTCAACAAGCCACCACACAAAAGTGCATATGCTCAGGGTATAACAAGGAAGGTTTGGTTACATTGAGGAAAGCCAATTTCACAATCTTCTTTGCAAACCTATGACCTAGCATAGACTAAACAAGTTTTAGTTCCATTGTTCATTAATCAGGGGTGTTTCTATCTACCATCCTTGATTTAGAAAGGATGACTTCCCGCCACTGTCCGTCATGAATTTCTAAGGTCTACCCCTTCTCGCCTTTCGAGAAGTTGATCACTCAGTTCGAAATAGTCATGCATTGCCCAATACCCACAAGTTAAAACTTGGAGTCTAGCCAAGTGTGTCACATGTCCCAGTGCTCAGTTAACCGTGAGCATGACTATTTGAATAGATTGGTTTATTTATATTGCAGTGGATGTATGCTTTGCCAGTACTCTGTAACTTGCCTAACAAATGAGCCTAGCCTCCTCGAAGAAGACGCGTTACGGCAAAGCATTTCATTAACCTCGCTTTGGCAGTACCCGCTCCATGAACTTTGGCCCTCATGCACTCTGGGCGTACACGGTTTCTAGTAGTGAGAGGAGTTCTAGCATTCCCAAGGGGAAAGGGTGTTCTTCATCTTCCATCTTGTCGCTAAAGTCGGTAGGTTGGTTGGTGTCTTCATCTTTCTCTCTGACAAGAATTCCACCACGGCTTGGGTACCACCTCTGCTTAGCTAACAACTATACTAGATCTATATCCATGCGAGAAGTGCGGTCGTACTCTATTCGTTTCATTCATAGCTTCATGGCTCGGTCCTTAATTGACTAAGGCGACACTAACCTCTCCCGGATGCCACCCAATTCCACCTTGCCACCCCGGTCCAAAATGTTTTGGTTGGTTTTATTTCACAAACCATTTCATTGTCATCATGGCAAAGTGGTGCTCATGTCTCCACTTGCTGGTATTCAATCACTTCCCCTAAGGCAATTTTCCCAAGCATATAGCATTGATAAAAATATGACTGAATGCATCTAATTTAGCATAGATAAGCAACTGTCATAATTGAGTAAGGACTCATATGTGTAAGGGTACAAGGTAGCATGGTATTCAATATTCAAAGATAGGCTCATAGCAATTTAGGATATTTCATCTATAGCATGCAACTTTATTTGTAAACAAACATTTTCGCAAATGGGTCCAACATGATCATACGGTAGTCATGACTTGCCTTGCTCAAGCTCTTGATCTTCTAGTTCTTCAGTCAACTCAGTGGCTCCTTCAGAATCTAAATTTATGGGCTAAGGATTTAGTTTGAATTCAATTTGAATACAAATAAAATCACCAAAATTCCAAATAAAATCAAATAAATATAAAATTGGTACCAAAAAAAAGATCTTGATTTTAGATGAATTTAGGTTCAATTTTCATTTGAATCGGAACTACGGTTTGAGAAATATTAGTTTTTAAACACTCAAATCTGAATTAATTGAAATTAATAGTGAAAAGGCACTGTGCTAGGTGGCCCATCAGTACAAGGCCCAACCCACGCTGGCGCCGAGACTAACATGCGGGACCCGCCCAAGATTTATTTTCTCATGAATTATTTTTCCTAAAGAAAGCCGGAGTCACTGACATGTGGGGCCGACTCCTTTGACTCGGGTCAAACCGGCCACTTAAACCCGACAGGGCCCACATGTCAGCGGTTCACCAATTCAAATTGGTTTTAGTAAGATTTTTAACTACGGGGTGATCCACATGTCATATAGAGATTAGAGGGGGATTACGTGCGGATTATTGTGCACGGTGATTGACTCGGTGTGGCCCCCACCTGTCATCCACAGGGAGCCTGGCATCGAAAAGCACCATGGTTCCGTGCGGGGAAACGTGTGTCTACGACGAGCTCGGCGGCGGCGACAGTGCGCATGGGCCGGCGAGGCGACAGGGCTCAATCAGCCAAATTGGGCCCGGCGCTAACTACTAGGGTCTTAGAGGATGCTATGGGCACGAGGGCTCACCGAATCGTGGCTGGTAGGAGAAGAGCGGCTGTTCGCGGCGGCGGTGGTGCAGAACAGGGTTGGCGACGCGCAGCGCGATCCCGAGGTGCTCAACGAAGCACTCCGGCTCAGGGACAGCGGTTTGTCCCTCCTTCTTGGCATCCTAGGCTCCTGGTCGTCAAGCTTGGCCTTTGCGAGGGCCTTCTCCACTGGTGACTGCGCAGGCTGCGGTGCGAGTCCGGGCCCCGCAGGTGTTCGATCACCCGCGGCACGGCAGCACAGCACTCGGGATGGGAAAATGAGGGAGGAAGATGAAATGTGATGTGGCAACGGCTAGCTTAAATAAGCCCTATTAATAGGCGGAGTCTAGCCTGGGCCTGGGGCTAGATGCGACAAGCGGATGAGTTCGGACATGCTGGCCCAGGCGATGGTCTAGGCGGTCATGGAGCATGAGGTTGGTACGGGGCTAAGCGAGGGTGATTGGACGGCGGCAAAGACTTCCGCAGGGTCTAGAAGAGCTAGGACGAGGCGTGGCATTCACGAGGTGGCTGGCTCTCGGTGCGGTAGCGGTCCGAGGTGGTGGCCGAACTGGCGATGCGACAGGCTGGTGAGATTGGCGTCGCCGGGTCGAGGAGAGGGCTATGCAATGTGGTGGAAAGGATGCAACGGCACGGCGCGGTCTCATGGCTTGGTCCCGAGGCAGCGAGGTGACGGCGTGAGGTGGGTCCCGAGGCGACAAGGTAGTTGCAATTCCTGGCTTCCCCTAGGTCGCAGCGCCGTTGGTGAAGCGACGGCATGCGGTAGTGGTGATTGGAGAAATGGGACTGGGCGACGGGCTTGGCGGCGATGGCGGCTGGCGAACGGGATGGCATAGAGGAGCAGAGTCTCGAGGTCTCCCTTCCATAGCTTCCCAAGGTCACGGTGCTGCTGACACGGGTGGAAGGGTGGTGGCAGCCGAGGTTGCACCGAAGGGGTAAGTCGGATGGGATGGCGGTTCGGTTGGGGCAAAACGCCAAACAGCTGGCGGGCGGCAGAGCTGAAATGGGAAATTCCTAGGGAGAGAGAAAGAAAAAGAGAAAAGAAGAGGAGCTTGACTGCAAATTTGGATTTTTCTAATATTGACAATAAAGAATAATTTCTTAGGGAATTTTGTGTAGCACTATTTATTTTAGAATTTAATTCACAAAATTAGAATCAATTCAATTTGGGTCATTAGGTTATTTGGAGTTCTTTTTATATCCTTAAATGATTTCCTTTTTATCTCAATTTAGTTTGGGGAAAACCCATAATTAGTTATTAGGAGGATTTTATTATTATTATGTGGAATTGGTATTAAGCACAAAAAGGAATAAACAAGGAAATATCAACATGATGCAATTTTAATTAAAAAGTTTTCGACGGCTCATAATTTTGGGTTACAAATTATTTGTCTGAAATTCAAGGTGTTACAGCCATGGACCTGCGTTGTGCCCCATTGCCTTAGACTCCATTAGAGCCGTGCAAGGCATCAGTACACCGTGTGCACCGCTCCTCCGGACCGCCTCCGCTTGCTGCACTCGATCTCACTCTCACATGAGAAGGAATCAAGGAAGGAAGAGGAGAAGCGAAATGAGCTCAGGGTTAGGGTTTGTCCCGGCTGCCAGCGAATTAATTGATGCGGAATAGATCTCAGTCGTCCATTGAGCATTGAATGGAGATCGTCTCAACCGATTCAAGAGCAAATCCGACCGTCCATTAGATCGGATGGCCGTCCTCACTCCCGCGTTAGGCCAACATCATAGGTGGGCTCTGCCCTTCTAGGCCGGTGAAATATAATTGGGCTGACGACGCTTATCTCTCCCACATTGGGCTACCACTAAATGGGCCGAGCGCTCGCCGTCTCCTCCTAGGCCACGCTTGTTGTTTGTGCGTGCACCCCTTCATGGGCTGACAGAGTGATGGGCCACCTCGGAAGTTTTGGGCCAAAAATGAAATTTAATTAAACCCACCAATTTTAATACCTTTTCATTTGCATAAATTAAGTTATATGCTTTCTTGGCTATTAAAATTGCTGGAAAATTAATTTGATCACTCAAAAATTATTTCTAGTTAAATGGAACCAACGAGAAGTTTAGCTAGAAAAAATTCATGGTATGATATTGTGTTTTGACCAACATTATTTATGATTTCATGTAAAATTAATTGTGATTATTATTTCCTTAGTTATTTTCTACCCAACTGTGATATAATTAAGGAATATTTTCGTTATTTAGTATTTTCTTAGTCTTTTCTGCCCAACGGTGACTTGATTTAGAGAAGTAATTTTATTAGTATAGTGATTAATTGATCCAATGCAAGTTAATTGTATACATTACTTTAGTAATATTTTAAATGATAATTTTTCTGCATTGGGACAGCTTAAGCCCGTTGAACCCCTTGATGAGAGTAATTTCACTGAATGGAAGAACACTGTGCTTCTAAATTTAGCCATGTTGGACTATGACTTAGCCCTAAGAGAGCATTCTCCTCAAGAGACTCAACTGGCTGAGGAAATGAATGATGAGCATTATGAGAATCTCAAGTGATTATGAGCATTATGAGAATCTCAAGTGGGCTTACGATGAAAGGTTAGCCTCTTGGGAGAAGTCCAATATAATGTCACTAATGTACATCAAGAGTACCATCTCTCCAGGAATTATTGGAGGGATCACTGACTCTAACAATGCTAAGATGTATGTGGCAAATATTGAAGAAAACTTTAAAACCTCCTCTAAGGCTTATGTCAGTATGCTCATAAGTAAGATGGTCACTAGCCAGTATTACGGCAAATGTGTGTAACAAAGCACATTCTTGAGATATCTCATATGGCACATCAACTTAAAACCATGGACATGGACATGTCTGAAAGTTTCTTAGTGCACTTTATTATAAGATCTCTCGGTCCTGACTTTGGTCCATTCAAGATTAATTATAACACTCAAAAGGATAAGTGGACCATAGCCGAACTGATCTCACATTCAGCATCAAAAGGCTAAAAAATAGAAACTCAAAGATCAGCTCAACCTCATTAATGCTAAAGACAAAAGGAAAGCCTGACAACACTCAGAAGCAAGGAGGGAGTAAGGCTCCTACTTCAGCTAATCCCTCCACTACAAGTTCCTATTGCAAGTTCTGCGATCGAGAAGGACATTGCCAAAGAAATTGCCCATGCTGCAAAGTGTGGTTAGCTAAGAAAGGTATGAATGAAATTTAAGTAATCTCTAATGTTAATATATCCCTTTATTTCCCTTAATACTTGGTGAGTTGACTAAGGTCCCACTGTGCACATTTCCAACTCCTTACAGAAATTGAGTATTGTCCAAACGGTAATAAAGGGGGGAGCGAACACCAAGAGTATGGGAGCAAACACCAGGAGTAGCTGATGAAGCAGAGATTGAAGTGAGGGCTGTTGGAGGCCTCACACGTAGACTCCCTAGCGGCTACGATTTAATGTCTTATTTGCTTCCTCTATTGAGAGAAACCTTATTTTAGTTATTATTTCAGTTAGAATCTTGACAACAACAAGTTGTGATCATCATTTTACTATGAGAACATGTTATATATTAAGTTTTGATTATAAAGTTATTGGTCTCGCCTTCGTGCAAGACAATTAAATTACGCTTGCTCTCTTTGGATGACTCTGTAATGAATGTGATAAATGCCTGTAATGATAAAAGGGAGACATCATCAAAATTGTGGCATTGCCGCTTAGTCCACATTTCTAGGGGGAGAACGAAACGTCTCATTAAGAAGAGATATTCCTTCCCTTGGATTTTTCTGACGCGGATCATTGCTTAGATTACATTAAGGGAAAATTCACTAAGTCAATTAACAAAGGAACCGACATCTGTGAATGGTTTTGACTCATTCATTACATTCATGGATGATCATTTATGTTATGCCTATGTTTACCCCATTAGCGACCGTTTCGAATCTCTTTAGAAATTAAAAACATCAGCATATTTAAATTAAAGTTATGAGATCGGACCATGATGGTGAATAATGCTTAGCTTATTTAAATAAGCTATAAATAGTAAGCATTCATCCAAGTGACTTCGAACCATGGAAGATGAATTAAAATCAATTATCATAATAAAGTATGGGATCTAGTAGAATGTCGAACGATTCGAATGAGGTGGACAAATGCATGAAAATAAAGGTGGGAAATTCATCATTCTGGTGCTTTGTGTTTGATGACATTTTATTGGCAAGCAGTGATAAGATTTTGCTGCAAGAAAGTAAAGAAATTTTGTCATCAAAACTTAATATAAATAATCTTGGTAAAAACTCCTTATGTCTTAGAAATTAAAATAAACCGAGACAGGTCTAAGGAGTACTAAGCTTATCTTACAAAGTCATATATTGACATAAATTAAGAAAATAATGTTATGTCATACTTGCTTTAACAATTTTAGAGAAACCAGTTAAAATTAGTTTAAACAATTTAATGTCTGCTCAAGTTTGGATGCATACAGACTTAGCATTAATTACTGGGAATATTGGCAGTTCTCAATTAAAAACCAGAACTAGACCACTGGTACTAAGAAAGCTTTGTATTATTTACAAGTCATTTGTAAGTAACATGACCATATATAAGAAGTCTAATGGCCTCTAAATTTTTGAGTCATTCAATCGCTAATTTTGTGAGGTGTGGATACTAAGAAATTCACACTAAGTTAATATCCACATTTTTGCACGGGGAGCAATAACCATCGAAAAGCTCCAAATGATCACTCACTGCATAGTCGACGATGTGGTTTTGATTTTATAGCATGTTATGATATATTTAAGCAGATTGTATGACTTAAGCATATTTCCTAGACTAAGAGTGGCAAACATTTTTTGGAGCCACTAATTATAGTGCGTGATAAACCGTATGATAATAAATGTAGTTTTCTATTCAAGTAACAACGTGTCATGTGTTTCCTGCCAAGCACATTGATGTTGTGTTGCGAAGGATAGGTCCCAGGATGGAATTATTAAAGTTGAGAATATTATTATGGAGTTATTAAGTTACTAGTAATCTAACCATGCTAATGCTACGGCGATAGTTGATAATGCAAATGATATATGTCTTGGCAATCGAGAATAGATGAGATAGATTTAAAATTCATGCAAAAAAAATGATAGAGATAGTCATTTGTGTAAAATAATCATGAAAAGCATTCAGTTAACCCGATTATGTATAGCATGTTGGACTATAAATTTGTCCACCATCCATATTTTTTGTAGAATCCAAAAAATGAACATGAATAGCATTGTTCCTAAAAACACGGCCATGTCTCATTTGCGTTGTAGACTTCCAGCAGAGGCTATCCATTCAATCAGAGGCAAAAGTTAGTTGTCACAATTGCAAGAGCTTGCTATCTTGAGCAATATTTGATATCCAGAATCATGGTTTCCTTTGGACTTGCCAAGTACATACTTCTACGGTTCTATCTACCTTTTGTGATTAAGTTATTTTTGGCATCCATCACTTTTGCGGAATGACATCCTACATTTGGAATTCTGAAACCACATAGAGCAATAGAATTCCCTCTAGGCATGAGAATAAAGATTAGTATCTGTTGTTCTCCATAACATTAGCAGCAAGGATGAATCTTGATACGAAGCTAAGCTGCTGTAGGGACATAGAGTAATTAGACAGTAGGAATTAGTTGTAGCATTCCGGTCAAAAAATAACTTATATGCACAAATTTCATGTGCTGTTTTAGGGCATGAACTACACATTTAATGCAAATCCTATTTACAAACATTCTAGTAGTGTTAGCAAAGAATTAGCATTATTATTATTCTACAAGTTTCAAGGAGTATTGCTAGTATAGTGTACACAAATTATAGCAATAATCCTTAGTTTAAGGAATAGCAGGTGAAATTTGAACTCTGTTTAGAGTGTGAGAATTTTGCAGGAAGTTTATATAAAACACCTCACAAAAATACCCTTTTTCCAAATCAGGCCTTTTTAAAATCTAAACCTGACCTTAGCACTGTTACGGTACCTCCCACTGGAGAAGATAATAGTGTAGTAGAAATTAAATCTAACCATTGATTGACATGTTATTTTAGACTTTTACTTCAATAATATGAAAGGGCATTTCACTCCATTCCCGTGCTCCCACCAGAGGCAAGACGAGCTGCGTGCGCTGGGACCAACTCGTATTCATCTATTGCCATGACGACGATGGGCATGGCAGCGCTGCCCCTCCACCTCCCTGCGCGACCAATGGCAGGCAGCGCCACTCCTCTCATGACCACGTGCTCCCAAGTCCCAAGTGCAATGTGATGAATATTCTATGGATCATAGTGTTTGATTTGGGAGGTTAGTCCATGCTGATGTATATCTCGTTGTTACCCTGCAGAAGGAATCTCCTCTTGGTGACGACGCAGTCTGCTCACCTAGGTACAGTCATTTCCTCTGATTTATTTGTCTTTGTTGTTATTAGGTCATAACCTGTAGTCTTGTACGTATGTGCGGATGCACTGACATAGTTTCTAGCTTGTTTACTGTAATTATCGACACAACATTCGGTGATTAGTATACCGATGAGTTTTCTGCATTAGTTATTTGGGTTTAGGGTACTTAACATCAATGCAGTAGTACTCAAGGTATATATTGTGAAGATTGCTTTCTCTATTTCTTTCTTTCTTTTGTTTAAACAGAAAACTGCAGTATATGGAGTACTTATACTCATGTATTTACTCGTGAGTATGAATTTCATATTTACTCATGTATGAATTTCATAAAAAACAGATTATTCTTATTGCTTGTTGGACTCATGCTGTGATACTCTAGTACTTATATTGACCACTATATGGAGTACTTATAAAACTTTTGGGCAATTGTTAATTAATTACTCATGCTGTGCCCTAATGTTAATGATTGATCAATAGGCTTTAGAACTTCCTATGATCTGTCCAATTCAATCAGGGAAAGTGTTAATTAATTGCCGAAAGAACTACTGAAAGTAGTTTACCAAGTGCTAGATAGTGATCTGCGCAATACGATAATGAGTATTATGTATATTCTTGCATGTAATCTTCCTTTCACTGTTTTCTGAAAATTTTCATTACCAGATGAAGCAAAGAAGGAAAGATGATGGTCTGGCCTGGCTGCAAATCATTTGATCAGCAAGCTGTTTATTTTCTGTTTTTGAATTCCTAGAACTCCTGCAGTTTCCTTGGGGGATTGGAGACCTTCAAGATGTTCATTTTCAGTACTTTGGTTTTCATTTGCTTGTACAGTTGCACTACAACTGATCATAATACTGTCCTGTTGTTCAGACGATTTGTGGTCGTTGATTTTGAGCTAAACCCAAAGGCTCCTGTATTTCAATGCGATTATGTTTCATGATTATACTATGTATTAGCCCTGAAATTTGTGGGGAATCTAACTGTTGCATTGTGAGCCTGAATGTCTGAAACTCTGTATGTCTATGCTGCAATAAGCAAGTAAGATTATGCACTACATTCAGGCCAAGGGCCATGTTCTAGAAGTGGCGAGGTCACCGGCGCAGCTGCTGCCCAAGCTGTGCAAGATTAGTATATTCGAAGAACATATGGACTACTCATAGATTTGAAATGTTGAGATTCTCACTATCTAATCAAGCAGTGAAACCAAGTATAAGGTTCTGAAAACCAACCTAGCCCATGGAATACATCGCCCCAAGCATCCTTCAACGTCTTCCCCTGTTCGGTTGTAATGTTCTCCGCCAGCTTATCCTGTCATCACCAAAGATGAACAGAATCACTATAACATGATCCAACCACAGCATCAAGTGAAGCTTCTAACTCTTCGATCCCCTGAAGGAATGCCAATCTATCTAATGAACTAATTACCATGTTGGCCCTGATGAGCTCCTGGTACTTGAACATGATGCGCTGCTGCGTGGTGACCGGTGTGTTCCGCCACCCAGGGAAGGCGGTCCTAGCGGCGTCCACGGCAGCCTTGAACTCATCGGCGGTGGTAAGTGGGATCCGCGACATGACCTCCTACGTCGCCTGCTCACATCCAGAGAGTTTCGTTGCATGTCCACGGTTCCCAATTGACCCAACAACCAAATTGGTATCAATCCATCGGGGAAGGCTTACGGCTTACTGGGTTGGTGACGTCCCGGTGGCGGGTGCTGCTGCCTCTGCTGCGGTGGTTGGATTGGGGAGGCTGCCTGTGTCATCGGTGAGAGTGAGCGGCGATTTGTGGTGGGGCCATGGGCTACGGGGATCGGCGGTGGCAGCTATTGGGGGGCAGGTCAGCACGGTTAGGGTTAGGGGGGAGGTTGACATGGGGTGAGGCAGCGGGATCTCTGGGGTGACGGAGAAGGGGGGTGAGGGCGATCTGGTTGATCTAGGCCATTGGATTTCAGAGAGATGATTCTGACTGTATGATTTTTTTGATGATGATGGTCATAAGTGCATTGAGTTGGTGCACTATAGGATAGATTACTTGTGGATCCACATTCCAAAGATCTCGGATGAGGAGGTATAAGTTTCTTCTTCAATCAACACCCACTAAATTAAGCCTGCGTTTATTTAAGTACTATAGTAAACGATAGGTCTTGTTGTCTCAATGACGTTTAATGTTGTTGTGGCACATTGCCTTCGAGAGCTGTTTTGCTTAGTAGACTCATTAGTTAGCCTCAAAATCAAGGGGAGAATGTTGGTTGATTTTATCGGTTACCGCCGATAAGTTTGGGAAGGGATAAAAATTCCCACCGTTTCCCTCCCTAACATGAAAGAAAAGAAAAGTTGGTTTTGTGATCGGTAAAACTAACTAAAAATCCTAACTGGATTAGCCCTGAGCCCCACCAGTGTGCAAGATAAAAAGGAAAGAGGAGAGGTAGAGGGGATGCCCGAAGCTTTGACAAAATTCCTAAATCCCTAACTTGCCCAATCGATATAGCACCGGAAGGGGATCGTGTGGATAATTCTGGCCGGTGTCGATGGCATCCTAAAGGGTTTTCGCTATGTCAACAGAAAATACCGGTGACCACAATGTGATCAGGCCAGCGCCCCATGTTTCCTCTACACCAAATGCAAGTAGAAGAGAAGAGGAAAAGAAGAACAAAAGGAAGAAACAAAGCAACAGACATTGATGACTTCACAAGCAGGTCAGTGAATCAATCAATTCCGCATAGCAAAGGTGATCAATCTTAGGCTAAGAATTAATCATGTAAATTGAACTCCAATGATCGGTCGTTGAGCCAATCCGGTCAACGTTGAGCATGCGAGTAGACCGGGATGATGTGCGGTCAGACCACCGAGGGCATGGGTAGACTAACTTGGATCTGCACGGTCTTGGTTTGCATTGAACTTTGGGGAGTTTAAGTTGGTTTTCATGTTTATGATTCCTTAACGACTTGTATATGTTACACATACTTTTTTTGTGCTAACTTAAGTCAAGTTGGGAAGAACTTATGCTCAGAATATGTTTTCATTGGTGTTCATGTGCAGGTGTTGCTTGAGGCTAGAGGAGTGTGGTCTGTGATGGGATCGAGACTAAACTTGTGTTGAGTTGAGATCCTAACGGTCAAGGAGGTGATGCGGGATTTGCTCGTGCTAAAAAATGTGCATGTGAACTCAAGGTTTTCATATGGCGTACGTAAGAGGTGTGCTTATATGGAAAAGGAATCAAATTTGGAGGGGAGTCCAAACATGGGAAGGATGAGTATGTATTTATCAGGGATATGTGTGTATTCCTAATGAAGTAAGATTCCTAAGGAAGTAGCAGTCCTAATCGATGCAAATTTGTGGCTAGGGACAACCGTGTGGTTATGGGTATAAATAGATTAGAGGTGGAGGTAAAAAAGAGATGGGTCTTCTGGAGAAGCTAGGGTTTAGTCTTCTTGCTCTTCTATCTAGGGTTTAGTTTGTGAGTTGGAGGGATCTTGTAGCTGCACCTTGTAAAGAATAGTTATGCAATAAAGGTCATCTTCAAGCATAAACACACGATCTCTTCTAGTATCGCGAGTTTTGCAGTTTCACTTGGTTTTGGTGTTAACTCATGATTCTTCCTTTTGTTTCAATTTTGCTTGAGTTGTGTTGACACCCAAATTTGGCACCATGGAAAATATATAGAAAAGGGAAGCCAAATTTGGAAAAGGGAACTGAGCCTTCTATATGAGGCCAGTCTGACTGCCCGTTGGGAGCCGGTCGGACCGGCAGTATGCGGCTGGTCGGACCGGCTATCCTGACAGTCAGACCGGCAGTCACAGTCTGACTCCGGTTAAAGTTCTTCCCATGTTTCCTTGCTTGAGGCCGGGGTTTTTAGAGTCCTATATGATCTCTAAGTCTAATAGGACGTGGAGAAGACCCTATAGACGCAAGACCACCCCTCCTACAAATATAGGGGGGCCAAGGCCGATTGATACCAACCAAAACAACCAATCAATCGTCAAAATCAATCTATTACCCCTATCCTCTATATTCTACATATTCCTCCTTCTTGCTACCTATATCCCACATCTATTCTCCTCCAATCCCCCAATTGCTCATCGTCTCTCGTCGCTACGGCATTTGAGGACGTCCTAGCTGGCCTGCCGAGTCTAGGACAAACCGGCATTCGATTACCTTGACGGGATCCCTCTCGGGTGATCGTTCGGCGGCATCTACCCCTGTGGTAGTGCATCTCCGGGTGCCGCTACGGGTTGCACACAAGGTGCTCATGTGTGTGGCATGACACGATTTTGTGCTAACACACTTTTTAGTGACTCTGCTAGGGAACGATTTCGGTTGCTACAGCCAAAATTCTACTCCTCCACCATGGGCTCTCGCACCGAGCTTGATCAAGACAACTTCATGGTGGCAGATTATGGAGAGTTGTTGGAAGCCGATCACCAAGCATTTGAAGCTCACGTTGAAGATTTATGGTGAAAGATGGCTTCATGCTACCGGACGACGAGGCAAGGCGTCATTAAGCAAGAGGAATTTATGTTGCCTGTCGACGATAAATCTAAGGTAACAACTAATTCTAGCAATACCCCTGTTTTTGCATCTGAAATTGCTCAAATAGTAGATGGTGTTGTTGGTTCTAGCTTAAATAATTGGTTTACATCTTTTAGTACTACCTTTGAGAAAACCTTAGATTCTCGCATGAGTGAGATGGAGAATCAGCTTAATAGCTATTGTTAGGTGGTGCATCTACTTCTTATAATAGTGATCCTATGTATGGTATTCCATCGGACTTTAATATACCAAAAATACCTATACGACAAGATTGGCCGATGAAAAATACATATATTCCACTAATACTATGGCACTATACACCGGTCAGGCCGGTGTAATACTACTGGTCAGGCTGGAGATAGCGGCCAGTCCGACCGGAGCTATGTCGCTGGTCAAACTGGAGACAACCGTTGGTTTGACCGGGGGGGCGGAGGGGGGGGGGGGACATCACCGGTCAGACTACCCTTGACGAATTTTTTGGGATCAGCGCCAACAACGGCCATTCCCAATTATCCTATGGTCAGCGGCTATGTTTCAGGACAATCTTTAATGCCTTATACCATTGCTGCTCCTATTCCTCCATCTCTAAATTTGGCTAATCAACATAGAATCTTGCCAAATCCATTAGTCAATGGCACACCACCACAACCCAAAAGCTTTGAAGATGAGATTGCCGAAGTTTTAAAGAACGTTTTCGGTATAGATACTAGGGTTAAAAAGCGCACATATCAGAAATCCTATCCTGATTCCTATGACAATGTTTCGTATCCTCAAGGGTTTATAGTGCCTGACTTTGTTAGATTCACTGGAGAAGATGGCCGGTCTACTTTAGAGCATATCGGCCAATTTATCATGCAATGTGGGGAGGCTAGTGCTAGTAGTGTTTTAAAACTTAGGCTTTTTCCATTGTCTTTATCTAGCATTGTATTTACTTGGTTTATATCACTTGCACCAAATTCTATTCATGATTGGCCTCAGTTAGAACAAAAGTTCCATGATTACTTCTTTACTGGTGAGACCGAATTAAATTTGTCGCACTTGACATCGGTTAAACAAAAGTATAATGAATCTGTTTTTGAATATATTAGAAGATTTAGAGACATAAAAAACCGATGTTTTTGTTTGACTCTTTCTGGTAAAGATTTGTCTGATTTGGCTTACTCTGGTTTGCTTGAATACTTGGAAGAAAAACTAGATGGTTATAGTTTCTTAGATGTAAGCCCATTACTTCAAAAAGCTCTGACTTTTAGAAAGCTAAGCTTAAAAAAGTCAAGATCTCACAAAAAGCTAAGTCTGATCGTCCACATGTTAATATAGTTGATCATGGGATTGAATCTTCGGACAATGAGACAATTGATGTGTATACAGCCGAATGGGCTTGACCTCTATGTCTAAACCATTCATTTGCTCTGCCCTTAAGTCGATTGGTCATAAGAATCGGCATGAGGAGGTGAAATTCACATTTGATGTGGCCAAGTGCGATAGGATATTTGACTATTTATTAGAAAACAAACAAATCAAATTGTCACAAGGCCATATCATATAGCCGCCTGAGGAATTGAAGCGGCGAGCATATTGTAAATGGCACAATTTTTATTCTCATGCCACTAATTATTGCAATGTATTCCGTATATAAGTTCAATCGGCCATTGATGAAGGACAGTTGACATTTATGGAAATGCAAGTAGATGAGCTCCCTTTTCCTGTACACACCATTGAGTTGCAAGAGAAGAACAACCCCGATGGCAAGGAGGAGATCACATTGAAGACTTCAGTGCTCGGGGAGCAAGATGACAAGCCGAAGGTTTCAAAAGATGACAAGCGACCAAAGAGAACAAGTTCTCTTGCCAAGCAAGATGGGAGATGAACAAAGATGGATCTTCAGCAATATCCTTCTTCATCTTCATGGTTTTACCCTTGGTATGGGCCATGGAGTTTCAATGGTACGTGAATGATGACCACTTATATGCAATGTTATTATCCATTATGGGCATTATCTCAGCGACCGATTTTGAGTAATCAACCGTGCTCATCTCATAGCCAGTCGAGACAGAAGAATCAATCACAAAAGAATCAATGCAAAAAAATGGTGAAACAAGAGTGGAGACCAAAGAAAAGCGCAACAATATCTCAACAAGAGGTGGCCTCTCCAAGTAAAATTATTTCACCGCCACTAGACATGTAGCCTTAGAGGCGTTCATGGCCGGTATTGGTGAATATCGCCCTTAGTTGATGTCGTGCTTAGTGCTTTTTGGTTCACAAGTTTGCCTAAAAGACAGGGGGGCACGTGTTGACACACAAATTTGGCACCATGGAAAATATATAGAAAAGGGAAGACAAATTTGGAAAAGGGAACTGAGCCTTCTGTATGAGGCCAGTCTGACCGCTCGTTGGGAGCCAGTCAGACCGGAAGTAAGAGGCTGATCAGACCGGCTAGCCTGATGGTTGGACCAGTAGTTACAATCCGACTCCGGTTAAAGTTCTTCTCGTGTTTCCTTGCTTGAGACCAGGATTTTTTAGAATCCTAATTGATCTCAAAGCCTAATAGGATGTGGAGAAAGCCTTGTAGATGCAAGACCACTCCTCCTATAAATATAGGGGGCCAAGGCTGATTGAAACCAACCAAAACAACCAATCAATCGTCAAAATCAATCTATTACACCTATCCTCTATATTCCACATATTCCTCCTTCTTGCTACCTATATCGCAAGTCTATTCTCCTCCAATACCCCAATTGCTCATCGTCTCGTGTCTCGACGGTGTTTGAGGATGTCCTAGCTAGCCTGCCAAATCTAGGGCAAACCGGTGCACGTTAACCCTGACAGTGTCCCCGCCAACTGATCGTTTGGCAGCATATACCCCCTGTGGCAGCGCATCTCCGGGTGCCGCTATTGGTTGCACACAAGGTGCTCATGTATGTGGCATGTCACGCCCGAAATTTCCCACCGAAAATTCATGTGTGTTGAATCCCTGCCCAGAAAAGCTAGGGTACACAAAACAAAGATTCCATATAGAGTGCGTCTTACAAACAGAATAAAATAGTCTTACAAAAATGCAGCGGTAAAGATAAACAAAGCCTATATACAGCTTGCCAAGCGGAGGCTTCCAATCCACAGGCATTTTGACGGCGGAGCCAGCCTAGTCCTCTTGTTGATTCTCGTCGGACGCGTACTCCACCATTGAAGGGGAAAAAGGAGTAAGACTGAGTACCACCCACAGTACTCAACAAACCACACCCGCAAATATGCACAATGCATGGGAGACAAATATAGGCTCAGGGTTCATTTGTGTAAAAGCAGTTTCAATAGTAGTTCGCAAACAGTAAAAGGTTGATTAATTGAACAATATTTAATCCTCCACTGATTAACGTTACACCACGTAAACTAGGCCCAACCATCCACCCGAATTATACCAGTTCCATTAAGTCAAGTTAATTAAGTACGGGTGAGACTAATCACGGTGAGTCTTGACCAATCGCCCATATCCGCGGGCGCGGCTATTCGAATAGATTTAAGTCTAATCAGAGCTATACAACTGTACCCACAAGACACAGCCCCACACACGTTCCCGTGTGCCGGTGCATCACCACGATACCCCGTGAGAGGCTATCACAGGACCATTCACGTAACCTCTCCCAAACCATCCACACCACGCTGAGGTTGCACCTGCCAATAGGACACCCCATATTGGCCAGGCTACCCCCCTTGTGCCACGATGGATCCGAAAGCCGATCAGCCCTACCCCGGGCCGACCCAACTCCATCACGCCCATTCTCACCATCGGTGCCTAGGAGAGGGAGAAGAGACGCTACAAGCCTAGCCGTTGCCCACGCTGGCTTGTGGAAAGTACGAGTACTTGCCCAAGGGGTTCCTATGAACCGGTCCTTAATTCCCATGGGTGTGACCAGCAAAACTATGCACCCACAGCCCACCATTTAGGTCAAATTTTAGTAATTCAATATCAATATATCTAAAGTGCCATTTTCCGACAAAGAGTCGAAACATGAATGTAAATGATAATGTTTAATTCCAGGTGAAACCGCTAATAGTTTCTAAGCATGGCTAAGCGTCCTAAGAATAACATTCTACTCATGTTGTTACCCAGGGGACAAGGAACAAGGTTCAACAACTAAGGCATAATCTTATCTATATAGGGGTCATCATCCATACCACATGTAATAATAAAAACATGCATGTTTATTTGAATAAACAAAACATTTTAGCAAAAGTAGGTACAAAATGATCAAGATTACAGTGTGACTTGTCTTACTCTGGCTCGACGTACTAGGCTACAACCACGTAGTACACAGGAGAATTGACGGCGTCAGATTCTAAAGCAAACAACGCACAAACAATTAAAAAAGTATATGTGGGCAATCAAACAGGAGCTAAATGTATTTTTAATGAATTCTTGGCATTTTTCTAGATTTAATGAAATTTGAATGGGATTAATCGAAGCTCGAATGAATTAGTTATGAATTTTAGAAGTTTCACTGTGATTTCCTATACAAAATCAATTATGAACTGATTTATGCATAATTAAAGAAATTAATGCATCAGTGGACCACGGGGAGCCGACACCGTCAGGCAGGACCCACGGGTCAGTGGTGCAAAAGAGGACGGCGCACGGTGGACGCAGTCCACGCATGTGTGGCGATCGGGGACATAGGTACATGAGCGGCCCCAATCTGCCGAGACAGATCGGACGACTCACACTAGTTGGGAACGAAAAGACCCCCACCGCGCGCGTAGCACGGCGACGGTGCAGCTGCTGTGGCCTGATGGTCACCACAGCGACCACGTTCCGGCCCGGCGTGGCGGAGAGCAGCGGCGAGCGGCGGAGTGGTGAGAAATGCGGCCAGTCTCACCGACGGGCTCGCAGTGACGGAGTGCGGCGAACGACGGTGAACAGAGGAAGTTGGCGGTGGGGCCGAGGTTCGGGATGACGAACACGCCCGACTAGGTTCCGATGGTGCACAGAGTTGACGTGATGAAGATGGAAACAAGGTGTGGGAGGTCCTGGCGAAAGTGTTGAACGAGTTAGGAGAGAAAAAGACCAAGTGGGTCAACGGAAAACCACGGCCGACTGCCGGCAGAGAGGCTTACTGAAAGGGAATGACGGAGAGAATGGAGTTCCGACGGGAATCCGAGGCGGGCCGAGTGCAGAATAGGACGCGCCAGCTCGAAGCTACGAGCACGAGTGTGGTAGTCAGCGACGGCTGTAGTGATGGTGATGTGCGACTGGAGTAGGCGGAGTGCGGCAGCGTTTCGGGAGCTCGGCGTGGAAGATGTTTGGGTACTCGCTAGGCGTATGCAACTGAGGGGAAAATGAGAGCGGAGCACGGGGAGGGTCTATATACACTCGGTTGGGGGAGCTCGTGGCCAAGTTTCACGGGATTGAGTGCGGCGGCCACGACGGCTAGTGGGGGCGATTCAATCATGGTCGTGGGCGAGAGGGCCGGAGAAGGTGGGAGAACCGGTCTAGAGGTCTCACAACTTTCTTGTGGTCTCCTGCGGCCTTGTGAAGTCCACTGGGCCGCTCGCTGCGAGTGACCTGAAATGGGCGCTGAAC
>RYFJ01001703.1:0-99636 GCA_003991445.1 Oryza meyeriana var. granulata | reverse complement strand
AGAGAGAGATCCGCTTGCGGCTGCAGGCTTGTCTGAGGCGCTCGTTTGTCGGCTTTGCCCTGTTGTCTTTTTGTCGGGGCTCCTTCTTTCGTCGAAGGCCTCTGCGACGGCTTCAGCTGAGTGGCGTATTTGTTGGCCATGTCGAAGAGAGTCCGGACAGTAGATGGTTGGCTCCGAGTGAACTTCGCGATGAGCGGGGCGTCTTTTACTCCTAGCGGAAGGCGGCGATGAGACCTCGTCTTTGATGCTTGGGATTTGATTGCGCTTCTCGGAAAAACCTTTTGATGAATTCCCGTAGAGATCGTTCTTTTTCTGAGCAGTTGGTAAGAGTGTGCTCGAAGCCGGTCTCTCGTAGTCCCCTGGAAGTTAGCGATGAACCGCTCTGAGTTGTCCCCAGGAAGGATGACCGCCTTGGAGGCCTGTCAGCCATGTCCTCGCCGAGTCGGATAACGCGACTGGAGGTAGTTAGCCTTGGTCGCTGTCGCCCCCAGCAGCTTGAACTGCTAGGACGTAAACGGTGAGCCAGGACTCTGGGTTTGGTCTTTGCCGTCGTACTTTTAATTCCGGTAGGCTTAAAGCCGACTGGCATCGGACGTCTGTAACTCCCGAGTAAAGGCTGGAATGCTTCATTATCGTGAGGACTTGGGCTTCGGTTTTGGCGGTTGTAGCCGCTCGTAATGGAGGCGAGCGCTCGTGCTCATCCTCCAGCCGCGGCGTTCGTCTTCTTCGCGTTTTCTTCGCGCCGGGCCCTTAGGGTGTGGCGAAGATCGCGTTGTAACCGCACTCGGAGGTCTTGATTGGGTCGGCGGTCGTATTGGTGACGCCGCCGGTTGTCGTAGTTGGTATTGCCGAGTGTTGTTTGGCGGGATTCTTCATGCTGCCGGGTGGAGCCGGCTGCCCGTCGTCGTGCTGATGCAGATGACTCCCGCCGCTGAGAGCCGTTCGACGGGTGGTATGTGAGTGTTGCTGACTGTTCTTGCTGCTGGCAGGCGGTAGCAGTAATGCATCGCTTATCTTGGCGATGTTGGTGTGGCCTGATGGTCCGGCCCAAACTGGAGCGTGTCCAGGCAGAGTTGCGGCGGCCACGACGTTCTGTTGTGGCCAATCGTGACGAAGACGGTCGTGGTGCCGCTTTGGTTTGGAGGATCTGCTGCTGGCGGCTCGCCCAGCTTGTCGCAAGTCCGCCATTGCGAGCTTTCGGCTGGCTCTCTTGTTGTTGTAGTCGGCGCGCCTCCTCTTGCTGCTCCTCTTGCATCGGCGCACCTCGGAAGGTGGCGTTGAAGCCATGAAGATCTCGCGGGGGAGGAGGAAGCTTGCCAAGGTGGAGTCCGAGTTGGTGCTCGAACCGCCATTGACTTAGTGTCGGACTCCGAGTAGTTTATCGGAGTTAGGATGACTCCGGACCTCCCTAGATCATCTGAAACGGTTCATGACCGTGTCCAACTGAATCGCTAGGGGTCGAGTCCGCTGCGCGGCGGTTGTAGATGCAGCGTCGCCGAATCCGTACGGGAGATTGACGATCTCTCCCCCTCTCGGCTAACCGCGTTGGCTCAAGGCTAGCGCGAGTTGGACGCGAGGAGAGAGTTGTCCCCGATGTCCGGCGATGTGAGACTGTCGCAGTAGATCGTCGAAGGAGATGGCGACGTCCCTAGGGCCAACTGGCGCTAACGCCGGCTAGGTCTTCGGCTGGCAAGATCGGATCTGCTCAGCCAAAGAAAGGTTGCCGAGTTGATCGGCGACGAAATCAAGGCTCCCGAAGGTGATGTGTCTCCGTTGAGAACTTGTTCGCCCTTGACTCCGTGATAGGATCCATCGAATTGTTGATGAAGAACTCGCCGTTCCCCTACTGGCGCGCCAACTGTCGATGCTTTGCACCCGGCAATAATACTATGGGGGTACTCGGCGACCTGGAATTCGGCTGGATTGCAGAGGAACACGAGGGAATTATACTGGTTCAGGCCCTCGTTGTGAGGTAATACCCTACGTCCAGTTGAGGTGTTATTCCTCTGAGGTGGATTTGTGATCAATGATCTGGGTCGCCCTCATAGGGCGCCCTGCCTCCCTTTATATACTAGGGGACAGGGGTACATGGCAAGGATCCCAGTCGGATACGACCAAGGGATTTCCTTATTAGAGATAGAATCCTGTCCGACTAAGGCTATGTTTCCTTATTGTACAAGGCACAGCCTACCGGGTGCTATCTTATCTCTAATTACATGATCCGGCCCATCCTCTATCCGAGTGGCCCATGTGCTTGTAGTGAGGTACCCGGGGCCCATGGCTCCCACAGTCCCCACCTCCTTCCTCGCCGTCTCAGCACCGGAGCAAGGAGGGCATCACTCGACGCCGCTAGTCTACCCCGAACCCCCCACAATCGGTTGCGCCGTTTCCCCGACCGCTGCCTAATGAGCTATGTGGAGGCCATGGGCCTCGGGTACCTCAAGGAAGGCAATTACGGCCACTCGAACAGAGGGTGAACCGGCCCCTATAATTGGAGATTGAGTAGGACTCAGCTACATGTTACCTTGCAAGATAAGGAAAGGGATATAAGTCCTAGCCAGATACTCTATGTATTGATAAGGAAAGCCTTTGGTCGTATTTAACTGGGTTTCCTACCCTGTAATCCTCATCCCTCCAATATATAAGGAGGGATAGGAAGTCCCCTGGGGTATATCACAATCTCACTAGAGATTATTCCACATACAACGAAAGCAATACACCACAACTGGAAGTAGGGTATTACCTCACCCCGAGGGCCTGAACCAGTATAAATCGTCTTGTCTTTCGAAGTCCATTGAGTTTAGGTCCGACGAATAGCCCCATATTCAATACAGCCGATATAAAACATCGACAGTTGGCACGCCAGGTAGGGGCATCATCGAGATCATTGTCATCAAGCCCGATGGATCCAACCATAGAAGTCGACGGCATCAACTTCACCCCCGGACAAACCATCAGCTTTGGAAGCCTCGATTTCATCACTGACAATCTCACCTTCTCCGACTCGGTTCCAACCCATCAGCCAGGGACCAAGCCAACTCAGTGCCGGTTGGCCTACTCTACGCCGCAGCAGTTTTCAACAACCTGCTTTGGCAATACCCAAGATCTATGAGTTCAAGGACAACTCTCTTTCCTGATGTTCAACTCGGATTCGGCTCCAAGCAGGTCGAGATCGGATCCAGGGGAGACGAGATCATCAATTTCCCACTTGGACTCAACAACGCCGTAACAATTTTCAATTCCAATCTGATGCGGCAGACTCAATCCTCTAGAATTTGAGTCGGATACAGCCCAGAGCCGCTCGAGACCAAGGAGGTTGGGGTCATCATCACACCACTAAATTACTCCGAGTCTGACTCCCAGTCAGACAATAGCTCAGGAAGCTTTTCTGCACCATGCAAGTTCTTCATGGTACCAAAGGAATCTACTCCAACACAAGATGCACGCCGACTACGCGACCAGTAGGAAGAGTAAGCTTGCCGACTGCGTGAGCAATGGAAGGAAAAAAAGCGATGTCTACAGGCCGAGCACGATGCTCGCAATGGCGATCTACACAAGACCGGCCGAGTAGTGCAACAAGAGATCCTCCAGACCAGGGTGGGTGACCATGATGTCTTTGTTACACTTCAGCAGAACGTATTGGTCGCAGCCACGCTCCTAGATACAATACAGCTGGGGCCTAATCATCAAGCAACTCCAACTATTGCTAAGATTAAGGCCATGATAACAGCAGCAGCTTGTTAGCAACGCCAGCAATCTGGAGATACATTCTTCCCTTTGTCGATGTTTTACACCAGCAATAGAACTATAGGGCTACTCGGCAAGGGGAAACTCGGTGGATTGCAGAGGAACGCAAAGAGATTTTATACTGGTTCAGGCCCTCGATGTGAGGTAATACCCTACGTCCAGTTGTGGTGTTATTCCTCTGAGAGGTTATGCCGATCAATGATCTTCCGTGCCCTCATGGGGCGCCCTGCCTCCCTTTATATACTAGGGGGCAGGGGTACCTGATAAGGATCCCAGCCAGATACGGCCAAGGGATTTCCTTTAGAGATAGAAACTTATCCGACTAAGACTTTGTTTTCCTTATCGTACAAGGCAAAGTCTGCCGGGTGCTATCTTATCTCTAACTACATGATTCGGCCCATCCTCTATCCGAGTGGCCCATATGTAGGTGGTGAGGTACCAGGGCCCATGGCCTCCACACCCTTGCAATAGGACACTTTCAGATGCGGCAACATCATCAACCGTGGTGCGACGCCAAGCGGCGGTCTCTGAACAACACCACTCAGAGTCCAACCACGCATCACAAGGTCACCACAATGATGATCAACAGCAGTATCAACACGACGGGCGCTGGGATAACCGTGATGTCCGAGAACAACTACGACAAGATCTCCGCCATGATATCAACGCTCAAAGCTGAGAACGCGAGGAAGATGAACATCACCAACTGGAAGACGAACATGAACACTTCAACCTCCATCACAAGCATTTTCACCACTCAATCAGAGCCGGAGCCCCCACTCAGACGACGGTGTTCTAGCCTTCTCGCACGAGCTACTACAAGTTGACTGGCCCACAGGCTTCAAGCCGACTAGCATGGAAAAGTACGACAGCAAGACCAACCCAGAATCATGGTTGACAGTGTACACCTTGGTGATGCAAGCAGATGGAGGCGACCATAAAGCCATGCCAAACTATCTCACTGTTGCCCTATCTAACTCGGCATGGATGTGATTAATGGGGCTTCCTAGAGGGTCTATTGGCTCCTGGGGGGAACTCTATGAGCGCTTCATGGCCAATTTCCAAGGGACATACCAAAGGCCAGCATCTGAGTATGATCGATACCAGTGCCATCAGAGGAAAAACGAGTCTCTTTGCGACTTTATCAAACGCTTTTCCAAAAAAAGGAACTCTATCCCCAAGATCAAGGATGAGGTGGTCATTGCCACCTTCCGCAAGAGAGTCAGAGACACGCCGTTCATCGCCAAGTTCACTTGGAAGCCACCCAACTCCGTCAAAGCTCTCTTAGAGATGGCTAATAAATATGTTGATTCAGCTGACGCAGTGGCCGAGGCACTCGACGACAAGCCCAGATGGAAGGAGCGACGGGATACGGACCACGCGGCCCTATCCAAGCCTGGGAACCGCAAGCGAAAATCTAAGGACCTCATTGTGGCAGTCGATCGCAACCGCCCTCGACCTCCTAGAACCGAAGATTATCAAAATGACAAGTGACATGCTCGGGGGCTCAAAAGCTCAAAAGCAAGGATGGCATCCCCACTCCCAACTTGTGCAACATCGAACAGCTAACTCATTTTCTGATACATATTTCCTCCTTTATATGATATTCTCATCTAGATGGGGCTAGAGGCAACTCACTTCCCTATGGTTTGACTCAGATACGGCTTAGCGCCAGTTGGAATTGGATCTAGGGGGGATGAGATCGTCAATTCCTCACTCGGCCTCGTCAATGCCGCAGCCGCTTATACCTAATAGGTGTATAGGCTGCGCACTTTCTGTTTTTGCTCTTAGTGGTTGCAAAAGTACTTGAGTAGCATAAATTCCGATCCGTGAAGCTCTGCTCCATGAAAGACGAACTCAAGTCACCCAAAACGCGTGTCTAGGAAAGTGCCATGAGCCAACTCCCGGCGCTCACGGGCTATGACTAGTCGGGCAGAGTGTTTAAATGTAAGGAGTCAACTACTCGGGGAAATTAAAATCAATAAGAGCAGGAACACATATTTACATACATTGTAAAATATTTAAATTTTCTTGGGTGAATGTTCTATATATCAGATGCTACTCATCCGATATCCGATATGTTTATAATGCAAGGCCAGTTCCGGATACACGTAACAGGAACTTATGGCTATGAACCTATCTCCTATGCTCGGGGGCTAGACCAGTCTGCCACGATACACTTGGAGTGGGACGCTTCCAGAATCACTCAGAATACTCCATGAGGACTACTGACCGAGTACTTGCGCTAATCAGGGCACGTATGTCACCTTTACCTTGGTACGCCCCATGGGGACCAATAACCAACCTTTGGCACCAGTGGGGGCTCGGGTACCACACTACTGGGTAGGATACGCCCCATGAGGGTCACCAGCCGAATCCTATGCTAATGTGAGGTTCGGGTACCTTATTTGGCCACAACTCTGTTGGGTAGGGTACGCCCCATGAGGGCCGCCAACCGAATCCTATGCTAATGTGAGGTTTGGGTACCTTATTCGGCTACAATTTTAATAGGTTGGGTATGCCCCCAAGAGGGTCACCAGCCGAATCCTGCGCTAGCGCAGCATTTGGGTACCTATTTGGTCAAAACAAGGAAACAAGCCACTACTGGAGCTTTCAGTCAAAGGTAGCACCAAACCCGGAACCTATGGAGGTGCTCATTATTTTTCAAGACTGGAGGACACCAATCATTCAATTCCTACTGACTCCCTGAAGATCACAATGAAGCCGAGCAAGTCAAGCGATGGAGCAAAAGCTTTATCGTAGTCGGAGAAGACCTATATTGTCAAAGTTCATCCGGAGTTCTCATGCGCTACGTCACACCGAAGGAGGACAAGCAGATTCTACAATCTATCCACTCGAGCATCTGTGGCAACCATGCTGCATCCAGAATGTTAGTCAGAAAGGCTTGCAGACAAGGATTCCTCTGGCCAACTACGGTTACCGACACTGAAGCACTCGTCCAATCATGCAAGCGATGTTGATTTTTTGCTCGACAAACTCACCTACCAGCACATGAGCTGCAGACTATCCCAATATCGTGGTCTTTTGCAGTCTGGAGGATTGACATGGTCGGGCCGTTCAAGAAGGCGCCAAGACGGTTTACACATTTTTCGTCACGGTGGACAAGATCAAAAAGTGGATTGAGGCCAGACCTGTTGCTACCATAACTGCGGCCTGGGCAAAAGATTTCATAACGAGTATAATATATAGATCTGGAGTCCCCAATCGCATCATTATAGGCAACACACTCAGTTCATGGGTGGCATATTCAAAGATTTCTACGACGATTTTGGCATCAAAATCTGCTACGCATCGGTGGCACACCCCCAGAGCAATGGGCAGGTTGAGCAATGATCAAAATCTTCGATTTCATAGGGCTGTGCTAGGTAGGTCAGTTTGGGCCGGCTTATTCGGTAGTAGGCCGAAGATATGAGTTCTTAAATAGCATGCCCTATTGAGTCGCCCTCTAGTCACGTTAAAATCGTGATGCGGGTGCTATTTTACAAGAACCGATTAAATAATCAGATACGCTTCATGCTAATCCTATAGCCGGGTGTATACATTTGGGTACCTTGATTATTTTAAGGTATTGAGGATATATCCTTATAAGGATCAATAGCTGGTCTCCATTAAAATTGGGGATGTAGGTATCTCTCAAGTACACCTCATCACACAATAGGCTTGGGTCCACAGTGATACACGGCTTACATGTTTAGCCAAAATGCCATGAGCAAAATTCTAATCAATCGTTGGCTAAAGAGTCCAATTTTTGAGAAACATATCACTCGGGAAAGACGTAACGATTAAAGATGTTTGACTTTATGTTTAATTGTTTCCCAATTAAGCACAAAGTTGGGGGCTACACCTAATAGGTGCGCCTATTCGACGCACACAATTCAATTATTTCCACGAAGCCCTTAATAGCCTCGTTGCTAGCAGACATGAAGCAGGACTTAGGAGAAGAAGCACTCGGACAAAGAGTACTCGGGAACAAGGCACTTGGGATTTCTTCACTGAGGAGGATGAGCACTCGGCTTGAGCTGTGACTCGACAATGAAGGTCTCGGAGGTACTGTAGAGGCCATGGACCCTGGGTACCTCAAGGAAGGAAATTACGGCCACTCGGACAGAGGATGGGCCAGCCCTTACAATTAGAGATTGAGTAGGACTCGGCTTCATGTTACCTTGCAAGATAAGGAAAGAGATATAAGTCCTAGCCAGATACTCTATGTATTGATAAGGAAAGCCCTTGGTCGTATCCGACTGGGTTTCCTACCCTGTAATCCTTATCCCTCCAGTATATAAGGAGGGATAGGAAGCCCCCTGGGGCATATCACAATCTCACCAGAGATTATTCCACATATAGTGAAAGCAGTACACTACAACTGGAAGTAGGGTATTACCTCACCCCGAGGGCCTGAACTAGTATAAATCGTATTGTCTTTCAAAGTCCATTGAGTTTAGGTCTGACGAATAGCCCTATATTCAATACAGCCAATATAAAACATCGACAAGCTCCCACCTCCCCTCTCCTCCCCGTGGGCGCTGCCACACAATGAGCCTCCCGCCGCCTTCCCTCTCCCTCCCTGAGGACGCCGGCGGTGCCCCGCGTCACCGTGCAGAGCCCGCTCTATAGCGCTGGGCAAAACGAGGCGAGGGAGATGATGGGGAAAGGGGATTAATCTATCCCCTTCCCTGGCGCTAACATGTGGGCCCTTCCATTTTAATTCTCGGTTAGGAAAGCTAATGACCCTGACCGGTGACTGCCTGACGCCCAAGTCCGCGGGAGGCGGGGAGCGGGGAGCCGGGGAGGCGGTGGGTAGGAGGCGAGCGCCGAGCAGGCGGCGGCGCAGCGGCGCCTCGGGAGGTGGGCAAGCGATGCGTTGGGAGGTGGGCAGGTGGCGGCTGCGCGTCGCGGCATCAGGAAGGCCAAAGGGGAGGCAGTGGTGCATCAAGTGGTTTGGGGATTAGAGGAAGAGGTTGCCTACCGAGCCACTTAGAGGTGAGAGCCAGGCCCTACCCCTCTTCTCCCTCCTTCTTGGGCTTCCTTAATTTTTATTGGGCATGTTTGTCACTTTATTGGGCTTGAACCTTGAAGTTTGAGGGGCTAAGGGGTATCTCTGGGCCAAAATCGGGGTAGTCCTAAGCCCACCAGGACTACCCCCTTGCTACGCCCCTGAAATCACCCTATAACAGGTGGGCCCCGATCAGTAGTGAAAATGTTTTTAAAAGCTAATTAACCGAATGGGTCGCTGACATGTGGGCCCCCATGGCTTATGAGTCTTAATCCTCATCCTTAACCAGCCCTAGGCCCCACATGTCAGTGACACAGAAGGTGAAACTCGGTCTCCTGGGTGTCTAGCTAGTGGGCCCCAGTTGTCAGTGAGAGAAAGAGGTTTTCTTAAGGAAAATAATGCCGCCAGTAAATACAAAATACTCCAACAATATCTTTTGATAATTAAGTGGATTTAATTCAAATTTGAAACTATGAAAGCTAATATCTCCTTCATACTAAGTCCAAATCGAGTGAAACTTTCACCAAAATTCATCTAAAATCAAGATCCATCTAATGGCACTTGTTTGGTATTTTTCCCATTTTTCTTTATATTTATTCCTTATTTATTAATGTTTAGAACACGAGTTTGACTAGTCGTTTTGCCCAAATTAGGCTATGTTTGCAACGACGAGCACCTTGACGTAGAGGACGAAGTTGCCGTAGCTGAGCAAGGCAAGTCACCACGCCCTCCTCCTTAAGCATATTGTACCTAATACGAAATTGTTTTATTTACAAATAAATTGTGTGCTATGTTAAATTGCGTACCTAAATTCCATTTAAGCCTCTAATTGATTTTGATGCCCTATACCTTGATGCCGTATGCTACTTATATGTTTGAGTCATTTACTGGCAATGCTTAATGCTGCTTCTTAGATATCTCATCTACATGAAATATTGTTCGGGATGGGGATGATCGTTCTAGGTAGGGAGCGACTGTCATTTTATGCAAGTGGAGACATGAAATGCCGCTTGTGAGACACATGAAAAACTGTTTGTGAAAACCAAAACTAAGGAACAAAACTGTTTTCAATCGGGGCGGCATGGATTGATTTGGGTGGTTTTTGGAAAAGGCTAGCGCCGTCCCTGGTCAGTTAAGGACCGAGTCAAGAAAACAGGCAGGAAACGAAAAGAGTATGATCGCAGTTCTCGTATGGGCATAGACCTAGCGGATTAGGAGATTCTAGTGGGGCGGCACCCTAGTCATGGCCGGTTCTGGTCATGGTGTTGAGTTGTGATGAAGAAGAAAGATGATAGAGTGTGGGTTAATTGACATGTGGAATAAAATGACCGTTTGCTTCCCTTTCATTGATACCTCTAGGTCCAAGACTCCTCACACCACTGGCAAGGTGGGAAGTGTTAGGGTGCATGAGGGTACATAGTTCTTGGAGCGGGTGCCACAATGCTAGAAGATCCAAAAACTGGGCCGTGGCAAGTCTCATGTGTTGGGTGTGCCACGGATTGCGGGTAAAGCGTACATCCATTGCAGTGTGAGTAAAAGCAATCTATTCGAATAGTCGTGCTCGTGGTTAAAGGAGCACCAGGACTTGTACTAGTCTTGACTAGACTTAAAATCTTAAATATTGGTTAGGAAGGGATATGGACGAATCTGGGAACTCTCCCAAAATGAGAAAAATGGAAACAAACAATGACGACAGGAATGGACATGAGGGTAAACTGAACCAGGCGCAGCTTGGCAAGGTGGACATAGCTCTCATGATGGGTTAAACTACTCAACCAATTGTGAGGGTATTTAGTAAAATGGCTAAGGTATAGGTTTGTTAAATGTTTTGCAAGAACTAGCTTTGTGCAAATAAACCTATGCCTTCTTGGAATCCTGTGAGCATATATTCATGTTGAAGTGGTGGCTTGCGAGTACTTCAAGTACCTACCGTTGCTTAATCCTCCTTTTTAGAAATAGACGCCAAAGGCGAACTGTACGAGCACAACCCGGAGGAGGAGGAACCAAAGGAGGCACCATAGGACCTAGGTTGCTAGTCGAGTGCCTGTGAATTAACACAGGGCCGCTGCCACTTATGTTTCCGCTATCGCACCATGCCTCTTTTGCTAGTTTACCGCAAGACATTTGACTATTTGGGGCCCTACACGGGTAACCCCTTTTTGTAATGAACAAGTATTGTAAGACCTTATTACAAAGAATGCAATGGTACCAGTGATGTTATGTAAGTGCCAAACTACTGATCCAGGGATTTGGTACTCAATACATGAAAGGTTTCGGTCTTAAAAACCTAGGGCCGACACATACACGGAGGTGTGGAGAGGAGCTCGTGGCACGTTGAGATCACGTCGAAGAAAATCAAGGCGGTGGCCGGCGGCTCCTTGTGTGCGTCGGTTTGGGAGCAAAAGGGAAAGAAGGATGGGTGTGGGTTGCATCTGGATGTGCTCGCGTCCAAGTAAGGAAGGGTGTCAGTGTCACTGCTGGCATGTGCAGTGGCAGAAATCACGACGGCGGTCACCACCGGTGGCTGTGGAAGTGAAGATAGGAAGGAAAGGATGGGATTGGGAGGAGGAAGAATAGGGTAATTTGGTAAAGAGATGTTTTATAATGGCATAGATATTATTCTCACAAAAGAGCAGTGGCATGTTTCCAAATACGTAAATTGTAATGGTATTTTTAAAACAAAGAAATTTATAATGGTATAGATCTAATTAACCCTTAATCTTAAGGCTATGACTCTTTTCTGTAGCTCCCAATTATTATCAACAAAATGAGCAACTACACTTATATAGTCCTCTCTAGCCCTACCACTCTAGATATCATAGGTGATACTAACAAAAAAGGTGCATGTAACAAATAATTCCCTTAATGTGTCATGGCATTGGTTATAAACATTTACCAAATCACGGGTTGTGGTATGTCTACTAACAGATTGAAACCTAGGATTATGAGCAATTTTAGTGTAATTTTCAAATACAGTAGACTCACCAAAGTTTAAGGATAAATCTTGTCTAGCAATTAGTTTAGTAAGGGATTCTCGCGCTACCTGAGGATCGTACTCCCATCTATGTACCGTACTGTTAGGATTTAGTAGCAGCTGCTGCTGTCGTAGTAGGTATCTGTTAACGCCAAAATTTGGTACGGATCTTTATTAGGTTCGGTTAAGGAAAAATCATTGTTAACTGGCAGGAATTAAATCCAGAAGAAGCCGAATTCAAGAAGAAATCGTGAAGACCATGGAGAGGCAGTTAGTATCTTATCTATAAATTAGGTAGAGATAATATTTTTTTTAGGAAGCCTGATCTCGTGCCCGGTCGGAACTTGTTATTTTCCTTTTCTGTAATTAGGAACTCCTGTTTCGTATCCGATCAGGACTGTGTTAACTCGGGGTATAAATACGTATGCCCGGGTACCTTGTAATTTATCAATCAGATCAATACAAACTTCGGCGCATCGCCACCCTATTCAACGGGTTCTTGCTTCTCGAGCCGGGCTGCATCGGTTAAGTTCGACCTCCTGCGAAAGGGTAAGTCTCGTTACCCCGACTACTGTTCCGGCTAGGACTTCCTCGGTTAGTCGATATTCTAGTCGGCTTGCGGTAGTCGGCTTACCACGATATATCTATTCTGTCTACGGCTACATCAGTTAGGTTTGATCTCATAGGCCGAGTAGATATATCACATCACGCGTGCATAGATTTATCGGCTTACTGGGTGTAATTTATCGTCAGTTTGTGCTGCATCGGTTAGGTCCGACCTACTAAACTGCATGATAAGTTATTCCTACTAGGTTGATCGGTTTTTTGCAAGCGTTTTATCGGGATGTATAGCCGATAAGTTATCATATATCACATCACAATTGCATTAGATCTATCGGCCCATCGAGATTCCTTTATCGTTATTAATCTGTGCTGCTGTTAACGCCAAAATTTGGTATGGCTCTGTATCAGATTCGGTCAAGAAGAAAATTACAGTTAACTAACGGAAGATGATCCAGAAGGAACCGAATCCAAGAAGAAGCCGTAAAGACCACAGTATCGTAGTTAATTACTGTATCTATTAATTAGGCAAGTGCTGGTGTCTATCTTTAGGAAACCTGATCTCGTGTCTGATCGGGTCCTGTTAGTGTTTCCTTTTGTATTTAGGAAATCTTGTGCCATGTCAAATAAGGACTCGCATCAACTCGGGGTATAAATACGTATGCCCGGGTGCTTTGTAAATATCTACATCAATCAGATCAATATAATTTCGGCACATCGCCACCCCTTTCGACGGGTTCTTGCTTCTCGAGCCGGGCTGCATCGGTTAAGTTCGACCTCCTGCGAGAGGGTAAGTCTCGTCACCCCGGCCACCGCATCGGCTAGGACTTCCTCGGTTAGGTCTGATATTCTAGCCGGTTCACGGTGGACGGCTTACCACGATATATTTATTTTGTCTATGGCTACATCAATTTAGTTTGATCTCATAGATCGATTAGGTATATCACATCACGCGTGCGCAGATCGTATCGGCTTACTGGGAGCGATTTATCATCAGTTTGTGCTGCATCGGTTGGGTCCGACCTACTAAACTACCAGTGATAAATCGTTTCTGCTAAGTTGATATTTTCTGTGCAAGCGTTTTATCGGGATGTATAGCCGATAAATTATCATATTTTACATCATGTTCGCATTAGATCTATCGGCCCATCGAGGTTTTGTTATCATCATTAGTCTATGCTGCAACGGTTGGGTCCGATCTACTAGACTGGTAATAATAACTTTACTCTTAATAAGCCGATAGGTTTTATGCGATATTTTATCGGAGTGTTTAGCCGATAAGTTATCTATACATCCAGCCGATCTGTCACAAACATGTTTAGAAAATCGCTGCCAAGTCGGGGTGGCACAAAATTGTATATCTCGGTTTTTCCCTGTGGTGAGGACCTGGGCACGGGCACGGGCACGGGCACGGGCAACAGGCGAGGATCCGGGCGCGGGCACGGGCAACAGGCAAGGACTCGGGCATGGGCACGAGCAAGGGCCCGGGCACGGGCGCGGGCAGCATCTTCGGGGCAGCGCTAACAATCACTATTGCAATCGGCTGAAGTTTACTCAATCTATTCATTTACGTATTCTGTTTAACTATTCTATCATTTTACAGCTGATTTTCGAGTATTCCTTCGGTGATCGGCTAATTTGGTTTTTGCTTATCATTATTAGTTACTTTTCATGCCATCATCGGCTTCCAGTCGGTGTATAAGTGCTACAGTTTATATCAGCCATCGGCCGATGAGACGAGTCTAGATCGGCTTCCAGCCGATTGGCTCATTGATCTAATATTTTCTATCTCCTTGTCAATTGCAGGGTCAAATTGGCTGGCACGCCTACGAACCTCAAGATTTTAGGACCTGCACTGGAGTGATGCAAATCTCCTAGGCCTTCGCGTGTCTCTAGGCGCCGAACCAGGTCGTCGGCCCTCGGCGGTTTTCGGCGTCAACACGTTTTTGGCACGCCTGGTGGGACACGAAGTTTCGACATGAAGTTTCAATCCGAAGTTTCAAGATGGCTGGAAAAGAGATCAAACAAGACAATATGATTCCAGTCACCATGGAAGATCTAACCGAAGAGCAAAGACAGCAACTCGAGCAAAATATGGCCAATTTTCAAAAGCTTTGCTTGGAATCCTTCAGCATGACAAGACAAGGGCCGATTCAGAAGATGCAGTTTCCAAAACTAGTTCTGTTTGGTGAATCAAGCCGCACACCACCCGAAAGTCCACCAGTAAAACCCTTACAAGATATGGTAAACGAAGCAGTACATCATGCGCTTATTAATCAATCAGGAGTGTTGGTGAACACGCTTCATAACCTCATAAAGAAGACGGTGGATGGATCAATCGTTCAAGAGCCTACTTGAGGTCCTGTCTATCTCCCACCAAAGACAGAGCCCAATCAGGTTACTTATGGGATAAACAGAGACGTACCGGAAAACTTGTTTACACAGAACCAGGCTGGGGGGCAACATGATATTCCTGCTAGATACCATCTGTCTGCTTATTATGGGGGATATCAACAAAATTATCCAGGAGGTGGGGCCGATCCAGGTAGTTACCAGAGAGAATATCCTAGACAGAATCGGCAACCAACCCCACCGATACAGTATCAACAGGATAACCCAAGAGAAGAAGATTTGTCGGCAAGGGTTGCAGAGATAGTGAGAGAACAGTTTGGGATCAAGCCAAAGGAGCAAACATTCATGTATCGGCACCCATATCCCGAGTGGTTCGACAGAGTCCCATTACCACACCGATACAGAGTCCCGGATTTCTCTAAGTTCTCAGGGCAAGATAGCACATCTACAGTAGAACACGTCAGCCGATTCTTGGCACAATGCGGAGAGGCATCGGCTGAAGAGGCTCTGAGAGTTAGGTTTTTCCCATTGTCGCTATCTGGATCGGCTTTTACATGGTTCTCTTCATTACCACCGAATTCCGTTCGGGGATGGGCCGATCTAGAAAAATAGTTTCACAAATACTTCTTTGCTGGAATTCATGAGTTGAGACTGACAGATCTAACATCGGTTAGACAGCGACCAGACGAAACAGTACCGAAATATATTCAGCGATTTCGGGATGTTAGAAACCGATGTTATAGTCTGAACCTGAGCGATGGACATCTAGCCGATTTGGCTTTCCAGGGTCTTTTGGCGCCAATCAAGGAGAGATTTTCATCACAGGAGTTCGAGTCCCTAGCGCACCTAGTTCAGAAGGTATCGGCTCATGAAAGCCGGTTTCAAGAAGCGAAAAAAGATAAATATCAGAGAAGAGTTGCTCAAGTACAGACTTATTCATCGGACTCAGACAATGAGGGATCCGATGCTGAAGTCAGATTGGTGGAGTGGGCTAGGAACAAGAAATCAGTATCATGCCCGTGGGTCAAGGATATCGGCAAGGAGGAGCGATATGACTTTGACATCAATAAAGCCGATAAAATCTTCGACCTGCTATTACAAGAAAAACAGATACAACTTCCACCAAATCACGTGATTCCATCAGCCGAAGAACTAAAGAAGAAGAGATACTGCAAGTGGCACAATACGATATCACATCACACCAATGAATGCAAAGTTTTTGGCAACAAATTCAATCGGCTGTTGAACAAGGGAGGATCAAGTTCGAAGACAAAAAGCCGATGAAAATCGACGGACACCCGTTCCCCGTGAACATGGTTTATGCGGGATCGTCGTCAAGGACTCAAGCCGATGAAGGAAGGCATGTGGATCATAGAAAATCAAGGATTACTTCATCGGGCATGATAGAAAAATATTCAAAGTACGAAGTGCAGTGGTTTGAGCCGGACATGGAAAGATATAATCCGCATTGGAATCGTCCGTTCTTCCGATTTTGCTGGGATCAAGGGATGAGATTGCCATCAATAGAAGATTGCCCTGAGTGCGATAATCTGAGGTTTCAGCGGGATCAGCAGGGAAGTTTTTCACAAGATCGGCCACCCAGGAGACGGGCATCGGTACATAGCCGATTAGGGCCAGTCCACGAAGAGTTCTTTGAAGAAAATAAAGAGGAAGTACATGAAAAACAAGCCCAAAATCCTCAGTGGTGTCCTAGTGGAATATTCACAAAGAATCAGAAGAGAAGGGCACAACGGCTACGACATCAAGAGCAACAAGAAGAACAGAGGCAAGATCAGGAAGAGGCCGATCATCGTCACAAGAGAACTAAATGGGTATGGCGTGTGAAGAGGAAGGACGATGAAGTAGATGCATTGGCTCCAGTAAACATGGTTTTCTTCTTGCCTCGGGAGTATAAAGCACTTTCATTAGACGAGGACGGCAATGAAGAAGTTTTCGCTCAACTAACGTTGCAACCCGATCAGGCCATATTTGATAAACCTGAGGAATCAAAGCATCGGCACTTAAAGCCATTATATATCAAGGGCTATGTGAATGGGAAGCCGATGACGAAGATGCTAGTTGATGGGGGAGCAGCTATTAATCTGATGCCTTATGCTACATTTCGAAATTTGGGGAAAACTGCCGAAGATTTGATCAAGACGAATATGGTGCTAAAAGACTTCGGTGGGAATTCATCAGAGGCGAAAGGCATGTTGAACGTGGAGTTGACAGTGGGAAATAAGACATTACCTACCACGTTTTTCGTTATTGATGGAAAAGGATCATATAGTCTGCTTCTTGGCAGGGATTGGATTCACGCGAACTGTTGCGTGCCCTCGACGATGCATCAATGTTTGATACAGTGGCAAGGAGATCAAGTCGAGGTAGTCGTAGCAGATCGGTCAACCAACATTGCAATGACTGATTTGCCGGTCTGGGAAGCCGATGGTGTTGATTGCTTGTCCTGAAAAACATGGGAAGGGGATTATCTCAAGGTCACCAGCCAAGGGATACAGCCGATTCAGCAAGTCGGCTCTGAATTGTTACTCTGATGGGCTCCATTGAAGATTTCGAGGGGAAACTGGGACAAGGGTTTACGTCGGCCGATGATTTAGAGGAGATTGACATAGGACCAGGAGATAAGCCAAGGCCGACGTACATAAGCAAAAAGTTATGCCCTGAACTTCGAGAAGAATTGGTAACACTGTTGAAGGAGTATCGGGATTGTTTTGCTTGGGAGTATCATGAGATGCCAGGATTAAGCCGATCAATTATTGAACATCGGCTACCCATTAAACCAAGATATCGGCCGTTCAAACAGGCTCCAAGGAGATTTAAGGCCGAATTATATGAGCCGATTAAAGCGGAGATCACAAGGTTGTATGATGCCAAGTTTATAAGACCATGCCGATATGCTGAGTGGGTTTCTAATATCGTCCCGGTAGAAAAGAAGAATGGAAAATTGAGAATATGTATCGATTTCCGGGATTTAAATAAGGCTACCCCCAAGGCTGAGTACCCGATGCCGATAGCAGATTTGTTAGTGGATGCAGCATCAGGCCATAAGATTATTAGCTTCATGGACGGCAATGTAGGATACAATCAGATTTTTATGGCTGAAGAAGATATACATAAAACTGTGTTTCGATGTCCTGGAGCTATCGGCTTATATGAGTGGGTAGTGATGACGTTTGGGTTAAAAAGTGCCGGTGTGACTTATCAAAGGGCGATGAATTATATATTTCATGGTCTCATTGGCTTGCTAGTGGAAATTTACATCGACGATGTAGTGGTTAAGTCTAAGAGTGAGGAAAGCCATATAGCCAATTTGCGAAAAGTGCTGGAAAGGGCCAAGAAATACGGACTAAGGATGAATCCCAATAAATGCGCTTTTGGTGTATCGGCTGGGCAGTTTTTGGGTTTTATGGTTCATGAGCGAGGAATTGAAGTTAGTCAACGGAGCATCAGAGCCATTAAGACTACAGAGCCACCGAGCAACAAGACAGAGTTACAGTCATTGATCGGCAAGATTAATTTTGTAAGGAGATTTATATCAAATTTGTCAGGAAGAATTGAATCTTTTACTCCGTTATTGAAATTGAAAGCCGATCAAGAGTTTGTGTGGGGGCAGATCAGCAGAAGGCATTCGATGGAATTAAGGGTTATTTGAGTTCTCCACCTGTTCTAATTCCACCGCAAAAGGGAGTGCCGTTCAAATTATACTTATCAGCCGATGAGAAATCCATCGGGTCTATTTTTATTCAGGAGTTTGAAGGCAAGGAGCAAGTCGTTTCTATCTGAGCAGAAGGCTTTTGGATGCTGAAACGAGATATCCTGCGGTAGAAAAATTATGCCTTTGTTTATATTTCTCATGCACTAAGTTGAGGAATTATATCCTATCGGCTGAGTGTACAGTGGTTTGCAAGGCCGATGTGGTGAAGTATATGTTGTCGGCTCTAGTTTTGAAAGGGCAAGTTGGTAAATGGGTTTTTGCCTTGACAGAGTTCGACTTGAGGTATGAATCGGCTAAAGCGATCAAAGGACAGGCGGTGGCCGATTTCATTGTGCAACACAGAGGGGTTCACGAAGATTATGTGGAGCCGGTCCCTTGGACTTTGTTTTTTGATGGATCGGTTTGCAAGCATGGATCTGGTATCGGTTTGGTTATCGTATCGCCTCGGGGGGCAAGTTTTGAGTTTGCTTTTACAATTAAACCTTATCGGACTAATAATCAAGCGGAATACGAGGCGGTATTAAAAGGACTTCAACTTTTAAAGGAGATCGGAGCCGATATCATAGAGATTGTTGGTGATTCTTTGTTGGTGATCAAGCAGTTGTCTGGGGAATATGAGTGCAGGGATGACGTTTTGAGATCATATTATGAGGAGTGTACAGATTTATTGAAGGATTTCAAGATGGTTTCAATAGATCATATTCCTAGGGAGCAAAATTTAGAAGCCAATGATCTTGCACAGATTGCTTCTGGTTATCGGCTGAATAGACAGGTTGAGGTTGAAATAGCCGATAATGATGTTCAGGATAAAGCCGATGATTGGAGACAGGAAATAATTGGTTATCTACAAAATCCGTCACAATCGGTTTCCAGGAAGCTTCGGTATAAAGCTACTAAATATGTGCTGCTTGATGGAGAGTTATATTATCGGACTTTTGAGGGGGTTCTGCTGAGGTGCCTGGATTTGGAAAAAGCTAAAGTGGTTATGTGCGAGGTGCATGAAGGCATTTGTGGACTCATCAATCGGCTCATAAAATGAAGTGGTTCCTGAGAAGAGTAGGGTATTTTTGGCCGACAATGCTGGAAGATTGCTTCAGGTACTATAAAGGATGTCAAGATTGCCAGAAGTTCGGGAATATACAACGAGCACCAGCATCGGCTATGAATCCTATCATTAAACCGTGGCCGTTCAGAGGATGGGGAATTGACATGATCGGCCAGGTTTTTCCTCCATCAAGTAAAGGACATAAGTTCATATTGGCAGCAACAGATTATTTTGCGAAGTGGGTAGAAGCGATTCCTCTGAAGAAAGTTACGTCCAAAGAAGCGATCGAGTTTGTAAAGGAGCACATAATTTATCGGTTTGGAATTCCTCAGACGATAACTACTGATCAGGGATCTATTTTCGTGTCCGATGAGTTTCAACAGTTTGCTGCCAGTATGGGAATCAAGTTATTGAATTCATCGCCTTATTATGCTCAGGTAATGGACAAGCGGAAGCTTCTAATAAGAGTTTGATCAAGTTGATTAAGCGAAAGGTTGATGAACAACCGCGAAGATGGCATACTACGTTAGCCGATTCGTTATGGGCATATCAGATAGCGTGTCATGGATCTACCCGGGTGCCACCTTACCAACTGGTATATGGACATGAAGCAGTTTTGCCTTGGGAGACTAACATCGGCTCTAGGAGGATTTCTTTGCAAAATCAATTGACAGCCGATGATTATTATAACTTAATGACAGATGACCTTGAAGATTTGGCTCAGAATCTGTTAAGGACGCTGGAGAGGATCAAGGAAAACAAGGCTAAGGCAGCTAGGCATTATAACAAAAAAGTGGTGAATAAATCGTTTGCTGAGGGAGATCTTGTATGGAAATTGATTTTGCCGATCGGGCCCAGAGATAATAAGTTTGGAAAGTGGTCGCCTAATTGGGAAGGGCCCTATCGGATTAATCGTTGTGTGCCTGGTAATGCATATATACTAGAGGATCTTGGGGGGACGGAGTTTGCTAAAACGCTTAATGGGAAATATCTCAAGAAGTACTATCCAAGCGTTTGGATTAATTCCTGATCGGCTAATGCGGCCGATTTTCTAAAACAGTTCAGAAAGTTCGATGTTTTTGCATCGCCTAAAGATAGCCGATATCAATTGATATCGCCTTTAGATCAAACAGACAAAAATACTAAGGGACAATTGAAAGAAACAGGCAACAGAGCCGATCAGATTATGTTACAGCATAAGTTAATCGGCGTGTCTAGAAATCATCAGTCGTTAGTATCAAGGTTTTACAAGAAGTTCTGAATTGTTTTGATCGCACGCAGACGGATTTGGTCAATCTCATCGATAGCACGAATGTCGTCTTCATTGGAGCCCGGGATGATCTTCAAATTTTTGCGCCGATGAACGACTTGACGCACCGTTGCTGCAACCTTAACCTCTTGGTCTTGTATAGCTTGTGGTAGGCCGATAAGCTAGGATTCTATTGTTTCAAGATCCTTACGAACTTTTTCAAGTTCTGCCAGCAAATCGGCCTCCTTTTTCTTCAGTTGGTCCAATTTGGATTGGAGCTCTTGAGGGGCAGCTACCATGTCATCAAGCTTTTTCTTCTCTATTTGGGCTGACAACCGATCGACTTGGATATCTTGGGTTATCTTTTGTTGATCAACACGATCGGCTATGCGCTGCCTAAGCTTGATGAGTCTAAATCTGTGAGATTCCAGATATGCCGCGGGAGTCAGTGCATCGATAAGTTCTTTGGGCAAATGATGTTCAATATCTGCAAGTCTTGCCCGGATCGGCCCACAGTCTTCCACTAGTGCATCGATCAGATTTTCCAGCCGGCTAATGATATTTGTTAAGTACTCGCGCACATCGGCCGAGAGGGATGGTTTGGTTGCCGCGCTAGTGGTTGTTGCTTCTTCTGCCTCTAAGTACTTGCCGATGTCAAAGGAGAACAAATCGGCTAAGGACTGCAAATTGACGTCGGTAAAAGAATCAGTGAAGAGTTAAAAGTGAAGTATGGATATAGAGAGATTACCTGAGGTAGGGCATCGGCAGCTTGGGTGACATCGGCTTCAAGTGGATGAGTAGGTTGTTCTTCAGAACGGCCGATGTCAGGCGATGTAGTAGGAACAGCCTCATCAACGGCTTGGGGACTGGGCGCTGAGATTAGAGTGGCTGGAGAAGTCATCGGCTCGGTGCTTGGAGGGATGTCAGTAGAAGGTTGAGGTTCAGGGGCCGATGACTCGAGCTGAAAATGAAACTGATGAGAAAAATAGGAAAACAGATAATGATATCAAGACTTAGCACATACCCGAGGAGATGAGGGGGCTGATGTTGTTTGGGGAGTAGGTGGCGTCGTGACCATGACATCGGCATTGGTTTTCTGCTTCTTGAGAGAAAGGCGATGCGCTAGCTTTTTGCGCTTCTGTCCTGTCGGCTGGGGTGCCTGGAGGAGAGCCGATGGGAAGGGAGCATCGCGCCTTAAGTTCGGAGTGGCCGATGGGGGTTGATACATGATTGGCCAGCCACTAGTACTTGTCGTTGGGGGCTTGACGTTGGTAGCCTGCAAAATTAAGAGTGAGAGATGATCGGAGGTGATGATTAAGGCTTATGGGTGTTACCTCGTCATCGGATTCGATGTAGTCGGCATTAAGGCGAGAACAGTAGTGGATGGCCGCTAAGTTGAATAGATGTCTCCTCCATTCTGACCACCATCGGGCAAAAAGCTTTGTGTTGGCAGTACATACGTTCACCTCGGTGGCGGCGCCCAGGGGAAGAGATTCTGTTAAGGTCCGCATCCGATCATACATAGGGCACTGTTGACGTTGCCCCGGGCTTGAAGTTTGTCGATGAAGAATAGGCCGATCGAAAGTTGACCAAGACCAAGCTGACGGGAGCCGACCGATGGATGGTAAAATTCATATGATGGTTGTGATCGGCCCAGAGAGAAGCCAGTCGGCAGCAGACAGGGGGTAACGGCCGATAGAAATTTGGCCTTCGACTCATCGTCTTCTAGAGCGTCAAGTGGATTGAAGTTGGAAGGCATTTCGAATGACGATGCGTCATTGTATGCAAACCAAAGTGTGGCCTCCTTGGTGAAGCCATAATAAAACCCCTTGAACCATTGACTAAGTCCAACGGGTGTTATCTTGCCGCCAGGAAGAGCCGATGCAACTTCGCCCATAGAGATACATCGGCGGTAAGTAAGTTCCTTGTCTTCTGTATGATCGGCTGGAAAGGATTGGTTAAGAAAAGAGGTCTTAGAAAAGGCCTTGGAGGTGTAGACGTTGAGCCATAGTTGCACGAACCACCAAGGACCCCCAATATGGCCGATGGGCTGGCCGGCCGATAGCTTGGTCGCTACTTGATGTAGCAGCTGATAAGTGGCGCCAAGGAGGTATTGCCCCAAGGGGATTCGTTTCCGATCGGCCAAACACTCTGCCAGACATTGCATGTTGGTCGTTGGGCCGAGGGTTGCACCACCAAAAACAAACCGTTCCAACCACAAGTTCAAAAAGGCGACATGTTCCCGATCGTCGACTGATCCAGTTCCCTTGTTGTGGATTGATATATACCTGGACCAACCACCAATGTTCTTCGCTTGAAGCCGATGAGCAGGCTTGAATCAGAGCCTGAAGGGGTCGATGTAACTCATCGTGTCAAGGCAAGTGAGCATAGTCACATCCATCAAGGTGGGGGTCATCGGCCCGTGCCCGAACATGAAGGCATTGAGAGCATCTGACCAAAAATATGAAGCCGATGCAAGCAGAGGTTCATTCTTTTCCATATCGGCCAGAGAAAGGTTGATGCAGTGGCCGATGTTTGATTCCTCCCAGAGGGTTCTCTTCGCGGCTGATACTCTAATATACCAGTCCCTCCACCCGGGAAGCTTTCTCGGCCATGATCTGAAGCTATTGGTCCAATCGCTGACTAACATGGCGGAGTTCTTGAAAGGAATCCATTGGGTCTCGGCGCTGATGAAATCTGTGGGATCCTCGCTACCCATTGGGCCATGGTAGAAGAAATTTGGGTAATCGGCGGCTGGGATCAGAACTTGGTTCCTAAGGTTCTACAGTAAACAAGAACACGACGAAGAACAGGTGAAGAACATGGCAGATTGGATTCATCTAGGCTGCGAAATCAGAGAAACAATCGGGCAGAAAGATTACCTCGGGGACTGCGGATGCTGATGCCATTGCGCCAGAAGAAGAGGAGCGAGAATCAGCGGTCAAAGAAGAGAGCTGTGACGGTTCATCTGGGTTCGTCAGAGTTCGTCGAGGTCTTGGGAGATGAAGCGGTAGTGCTCTGGTGATGTGAAAGCAAAAAAAAAGGCTAGGGAGACGAAGCAATTTATAGAGGCATGATGGCCGGACGGGAATCGAGGCCATTGGCACTGTTTCAAACAATTAAGACAAGTGGGCTACCTTGGGCCGCCTCGGTATGGAAGGAATCTGAAGGCCCAAAATGAAAGAATTTCGAAGTCCTATAGAAAACTCCGAAATTGGGGGGCATGTGTTAACGCCAAAATTTGGTATGGCTCTATATCAGATTCGGTCAAGAAGAAAATTACAGTTAACTAACGGAAGTTGATCCAGAAGGAACCGAATCCAGGAAGAAGCCATAAAGACCACAGTATGGCAGTTAATTACTGTATCTATTAATTAGGCAAGTGCTGGTGTCTATCTTTAGGAAACCTGATCTCGTGTCTGATCGGGTCCTGTTAATGTTTCCTTTTGTATTTAAGAAATCTTGTGCCGTGTCCAATAAGGACTCGCATCAACCCGGGGTATAAATACGTATGCCCGGGTGCTTTGTAAATATCTACATCAATCAGATCAATATAATTTCGGTGCATCGCCACCCCTTTCGATGGGTTCTTGCTTCTCGAGCCGGGCTGCATCGATTAAGTTCGACCTCCTGTGAGAGGGTAAGTCTACCGTGGTAAGGTCACCCGGCCACCGCATCGGCTAGGACTTCTCGGTTAGGTCCGATATTCTAGCCGGTTCACGGTGGATGGCTTACCACGATATATTTATTTGTTATGGCTGCATCGTTTAGTTTGATCTCATAGATCGATTAGGTATATCAATCACGGCGTCGCGATCGTATTCGGCTTACTGGGAGCGATTTATCATCAGTTGTGCGTGCATCGGTTGGGTCCGACCTACTAACTGCAGTGATAAATCGTTCCTGCTAGGTTGATATTTTCTATGCAAGCGTTTTTATCGGATGTATAGCCGATAAATTATCATATTTTACATCATGTTTCGCATTAGATCTATCGCCCATCGAGGTTTGTTATCATCATCAATCTGTGCTGCAACAGTTGGGTCCGATCTACTAGACTGGTAATAATAACTTTACTCTTAATAAGCCAATGGGTTTTATGCGATGTTTTATCGGAGTGTTTAGCCAATAAGTTATCTATACATCCAGCCAATCTGTCCCAAACATGTTTAGAAAATCGCTGCCAAGTCGGGGCGGCACAAAATTGTATATCTCGGTTTTTCCCTATGGTGAGGACCCGGGCACGAACCAGCGAGGACCCGGGCACGAGAACAACATGCAAGGACCCAGGCACGGGCACGGGCACGGGCAACAAGCGAGGATCCGGCCGCGGGCACGAGGACCCGGCACGGGCAACAGGCAAGGACTCGGGCAGGGACGAGCAAGGGCCCGGGCACGGCGCGGCAGCATCTTCAAGCAGCGCAACAATCACTATTGCAATCGGCTGAAGTTTACTCAATCTATTCATTTACGTATTCTGCTTAACTATTCTATCAGTTTACAGCCGATTTTCGAGTATTCCTTCGGTGATCGACTAATTTTGTTTTTGCTTTATCATTATTAGTTACTTTTCATGCCATCATCGGCTTCCAGTCGGTGTATAAGTGTGGGTGCCATGGGCCCCGGGTACCTCATGACAAGCATATGGGCCACTCGGATAGAGGATGGCTAGCCTTGTAATTAAATATAGCTAAATTCGCAGACTTCACCTGTATAGAAAGGGAATATATATCAGTCCTAGTCGGGTGCGTTATTTATACAAGGGGGTCTAAGGGTTGGAGATCTCCTAGTTTAATCCGAATGTCGGTCGACCGGGGCGCCTACCTACTGTAACCCTGTCCCCCAATATCTAAGGAGAGGCAGGGCCGCCCCATGAGGCCAGGTTGAGTTGGTTCACCAGAATCACGTCAACACCACAAATCCTCAAAGGAATAACACCACAACTGGACGTAGGGTATTTACCTCACATCGAGGGCCTGAACCAGTATAAAATCTCCCTGTGTTCCTTTGCAATCCACCGAGTTTCCATCCGCGAGTAGCCCCATATATTTATGCCGTGTAAAACATCGACAGTTGGCCCTGCGCACCAAGTAGGGGCTCGGCGGATCTACATCTACAAGCCGATGGGTCCAGCAACCGAAGTCAGACGGCGGCAAACTCCCCCCGGAATACAATAGGCATTCAAACCTTGACTTTCGTCGCGACCAGATCGGCAATCTCACACCCTGGCCGACACGGACCCAATCAACCGGCCGAGGAACCAGCTGACTCCGCGCCATTTCTTGTCGGGCCACATGACGCTGGGCGGCAATCTTCGACGACATGCTGCCGCGATTCCAATACGCCCGAGTCCAGGGACAACTCTTTCCAGTGTTCGACTCGGACTCGTTCTGAGCCAGCCGAGATCGGGCCGAGAAGGGAAGAGATCGTCAACTCCCGTCCGATCGCGACGCCTCGGAATCTCCAATCTATATCGACACGGCAAGCAACCCGATCCCCTGGAGTTCGACTCGGATACGGCCCCGAGCCACTTGAGATCAGATCTAGGGAGGTAGGAGTTACACTCATCCCCATCAACCATCCCGACTTCGACTCGAAGTCGAACTCCGACTTTCAGTCGGGACTACGACTCTAAGATCGGACAGTAGCTCGGCAAGCTTCTCCCGCCACGAGAAATCTTCATGCATCCAAAGGCTACTCCTACTCAGAGTCACGCCAACAACGAACAAAACAAAGGGAGAGAGGCCTGCCGACTGCAAGAACACAGGAGGAAGAACAAGACGCCTGCACGCCCGCAACACGGCCTACGCAGACTGGGCGAACCGCTCAGCAGCAAACCCTCCAACAAAGTCGGCGACCACGACGTCTTCGTTACGCCACAACAGAACATCGTGGCTGCCGCAAACCTACTGGACACGGTCCAACTTGGCCTGATAACCAGGCCACCCGACGATCGCAAGGATAAAAGCCATGCTTACGCTGCCGCATGTCAGCAGCACCAACAGTCGGGCAACACACTCGTACTGACCAGTCAATCAACTTCCCCAGCGGCAGTCTCATCCACCTCAAAGCGACGTCGAGCGGCCGGCTCTAGTCGGAAGCACGCGGAGTCAAGCCAGACGTCACTCGGCAACCACAACAACCGGCAACGTCGAAGCGACCGTCGGGACAACCAGGACCTCCGAGACCGACTGCGGCGCGACCTTCAGCAAGACATTAATGCTCGGCGCCGCAAACGAGAAGAAGACGAGCAACGCCAACTGGAAGACGAGAACGAGCAATTCGGCCTCCACTACGAGCGGTTTCGCCGCCGTAGTCGAGGTCGGAGTCCTCATGAAGACGAAGGAGTACCGGCCTTCACTCAGGAGCTACAACAAGTCGACTGGCCGTCAAGTTTCAAGCCTACAGGCATCAACAAATACGATGGCAAGACTAATCCCGAGTCCTGGCTCACGGTCTACACTCTGGCGATTCGAGCAGCTGGGGGAAATCAGAAAGTCATGGCTAACTACCTCCCAATCGCTCTAGCTGACTCAGCGAGGACATGGCTAACAGGACTCCCAAAGCGATCAATCGGCTCTTGGAGAGAACTCCGGGAACGGTTCATCACCAACTTCCAGGGAACATACGAGAGGCCATCTTCCGAGTACCACCTATATCAGTTGCGCCAAAGGAAGAACGAGTCTCTTCGTGACTTCATCAAGAGGTTTTCTGAGAGGAGGAACTCAATCCCGAACATCAAGGATGAGGTCGTCATCGCCGCCTTTCGAAAAGGAGTCAAAGACATCTCGTTCATCGACAAATTCACGCGGAAGCCTCCCAACTCTGTCAAGGCCCTATTCGACATGGCAAACAAGTACGCCGACTCGGCCATGCTGTTGCCGAGGACCTCGATGACAACCAAGTCCCCTGACAGAAGAAGCGGGACGACACCGACGACGCGGTCCCGACTAAAGCTGGGATCGCAACGCAAGTCAGACGCTCCATTGTGGCAGTCGTCACAACGCTTCGACTTCAACAACTGAAGATTATCAGAACAACAAGTGACATGCTCGGGGGCTCACAAGCTCAAACACGAGGATGGCATCCACTCCCAAACACCGAACAGCTAAGTCGCTTTCTGATAAACATCTCCTCACTTGGCCTTGCTAGTGCCCAGCCGCTTACACCTAATAGGTGTACAAGTGGGGGGGGCTGCGCATTTACTTTTTCCGTTTTTGCTCTTAAATGTTACAAAAGTACTCGAGTAGCATAAATCTCGATCCGTGAAACTCTGCTCCATGTAAGACGAACTCAAGTCACCAAAACGCGTGTGCCTGGGAAAGAGCCATGAGCCAACTCCCGACGCTAGGGGCTATGACTAGTCGGGCAGAGTGCTTAAACGTAAGGGGTCAACTACTCGAGGAAATTTAATCAAAAAGAGGAAAAACTCGTATTTACATACATTGTAAAATACATTTTATTCGGGTGATTATTTTCATCATCAGATGCTACTCATCCGATATCTTTATATTGCAGGCCTAGCTCCGGATACGCGTGACAGGAACTCAGGGCTACGAGCCCATCTCCTACGCTCGGGGGCTGGACAAGTCTGCCAAAATACACTCGGGATGCTCCATGAGGGCTACTCACCCGAGTACTTGCGCCAGTCGGGACGTCATCTTCCCCGACTACGCTCCATGCGAGCTAACAATTGGCCCCGGCGCCAGTCGGGGCTGTATACCACTCGGCTAAATAGGGTACCCCATGAGGTCGCCAGCCGAACCATCTGCTAATGCAAGTTCGGTACTTGTTCGGCTTTTCCCAAGTCAGAGAAGACTTACATCGTCAAGCGCATCCGGAGTTCTCATGCACTGCGTCACACCTGAGGGGGGCAAGCAGATCCTGCACATACCTACTCGGGTACATGTGGCAACCAGTTTGCATCCAGAACGTAAGTCGGGAAGGCTTGCGAATAAGGATTTCTCTGGCTGATTTGCGGTTACCAACACCAAAAAACTCATCCTGACATGCGATGGATGATACTTCCTAGAGCTATGCTGGGTAGGTTGGTTCAGGCCGACTTACTTGTAATAGCCACCAAGACATGAGTTCCTACAGTAGCATGCTCCATGTGGCCGCCCGCAGGCTGAGTTGAAATTATAGCGCTGGTGCTACCCACAGGAACCGATGAGGTAAACAGATATGCTTCATGAGAGCCTTATTGCTAAACATATATGTTGGGTATCTGTCTTATCACCAGGTTCGAGGATACATCCTTACAAGGATCACAAGCTGGTCTTCATTAAAATTGGAGATGCAGGTATCTCTCTCGAGTACACCTAACCACGTAATGGATTTATTTTTCATACAGTGGTACTCGGCCTACATGCGTGGCCACCAGTTGCCATGAGCAACATTATTCCCGCTGACATGACGCGGATGAGTCTAACTTTCGAGTAGTGCACTACTCGGGAGAGACTATAAATTTCTCATTCCCGCTGACATGACGCGGAGGAGTCTAACTTCTGGGTGGGACGCCACTCGGGAAAGACTATAAACACCCCCTTTCCAGCTGACATGACGCTGAAGAGTCCCATATACGAGTAGCATCCTACTCGGCAAGACTATAAACACACATTCCGACTGACATGAAGTCGAAGAGTCCTACATACGAGTAGTTCCCTACTCGGCAAGACTATAAATCATATTCCGGTTGACATGATACCGAAGAGTCTCATATACCAGTAGTAATCTACTCGGGAAAGGCTTCAAGGTTAAAGATCTTTGACTTCATGTTTAATTGTTTTCACAATTAAGCACAAAGTCGGGGGCTACACCTAATAGGTGCGCCTATTCTGCGCACACTATTCCAACATCTACATCGAGACCTTCATAGCCTCGCTGCCAGCTGACATGAAGCAGGACTCGGGAGAAGCAGCACTCAGACAAAGAGTACTCGGGAGCAATGCACTCGGGAAGACTTCACCGTGGAGGATGAGCACTCGGCATCAGCTGTGACTCAACTATGAAGGTCTCGGGGGCTACTGTGGGTGCCATGGGCCCCGGGTACCTCATGACAAGCATATGGGCCACTCGGATAGAGGATGGGCCTAGCCTTGTAATTAGAGATATAGCTAAATTCGGCAGACTTCACCTTGTATAGAAAGGAATATACAGTCCTAGTCGGGTGCGTTATATCTCTAAGGGGAGATCTCCTAGTCGTAATCCGATGGGGACTCCTACCTTGTAACCCTGTCCCCCAATATATAAGGAGAGGCAGGGCGCCCCATGAGGGCAGGTTGAGTTGGTTCACCAGAATCACCACCACAAATCCTCAAAGGAATAACACCACAACTGGACGTAGGGTATTACCTCACATCGAGGGCCTGAACCAGTATAAAATCTCCCTGTGTTCCTTTGCAATCCACCGAGTTTCCATCCGCCGAGTAGCCCCATATATTTATTGCCGGTGTAAAACATCGACAATAAGTGCTACAGTTTATATCGGCCATCGACCGATGAGACGAGTCCAGATCGGCTTCCAGCCGATTGGCTCATTGATCTAATATTTCCTATCTCCTTGTCAATTGCAGGGTCAAATTGACTGGCACGCCTACGAACCTCAAGATTTTAGGACCTGCACTGGAGTGAAGCAAATCTCCTAGGCCTTCGCGTGTCTCTAGGCGCCAAACCAGGTCGTCGGCCCCCGGCGGTTTTCGGCGTCAACAGCTGCATCAGTTAAGTTTGAACTACTAGATTGATAATGATAGATTTGTCCTTGTTGAGCCGATGGATACTTATGCAATGTTCTATCGGAGTGCCTAGCCGATAGGTTATCTTTTGTTAATTATAGCCGATTACATTATTTGCCTCACGTTTTTTTTGGCACTTTACACCATCATCGGCTTTCCGGCCGATGCACTTCATGTTAATAATTGGCTAGATTATTTACATCGTTATTGGTTCCTTAGCCACATGGTATATTTATCCTATCTATTTATGCCATCATCGGCTCCCAGTCGATGTATAAGTGCTGTCTATATCGGCCATCGGCCGATGAAGCGAGTCCAATTCGACTTCCAGCCGATTGGCTCATTGATCTAATGTTCTCTCCTTGTCAATTGCAGGGTCAAATTGACTGGTACGCCTACGAACCTCAAGATTTTGTACCTGCACTGGAGTTAAGCAAATCTCCCAGGCCTTCGCGTGTCTCCAGTCACCAAACCATATTATCGGCTCGTTCCAGACGCTGTCGGTGATTTTCGGCATCAACACGTTTTTGGCACGCCTGGTGGGACCCGGAATTTCAACATGGCCGGAAAAGAGATCAAAACAGACAACGTAATCCCAGTCAGCATGGAGGATTTAACAGACGAGCAGAGACAGCAAGTCGAGCAAAATATGGCAAATTTTCAGAAACTCTACTTGGAGTCTTTCGGCATGACGCAACAAGGGCCGATTCAAAAATCTCAGTTTCCAAAACCAATTCTGGTTGGAGAATCGAGCCGTACACCACCTGAAAGTCCACCAGTAAAACCCTTACAGGAGATGGTGAATGAAGCAGTACATCACGTACTCATCAATCAATCTGGGATCTTGGTGAACACGCTCCATAATCTCATCAAGAAGACGGTGGATGGATCGATTGCTCAAGAGCCTACTCGAGGTCCTGTATATCTCCCGCCAAAGATGGAGCCAAATCAAGTTACCTATGGCACCATAAAAGATGTACCGGAAAACTTGTTTTCCCACAACCAGGCTGGGGGGCAACAAGATATTCCTACTGGATACCATCGGTCTGCTTATTATGAGGATATCAGCAGAATTACCCAGGAGGTATTGCCGATTCGGCTAATTATCAGAGAGAATATCACAGGCAGAATCGGCTACAAACTCCATCCATACAATATCAGCAGGAAGTCCCAAGGGAAGAAGACCTATCGGCAAGGGTTGCGGAAATAGTGAGGGAACAATTTGGGATAAAGCCAAAGGAACAAATATTTATGTATCGGCATCCATATCTCGAGTGGTTTGACAGAGTGCCATTGCTACACCGATACAGAGTCCCAGATTTTTCCAAGTTCTCAAGGCAGGACATCATATCTACAATAGAGCATATTAGCCGATTCTTGGCACAGTGCGGAGAAGCATCGGCTGAGGAGGCTCTGAGAGTTAGGTTTTTCTCCTTGTCATTGTCTGGATCGGCCTTCACATGGTTCTCTTCATTACCGCCGAATTCAGTTCAGGGATGGGCCAATCTAGAAAAACAGTTTCACAAATACTTCTTTACTGGAATCCATGAGATGAGACTGACAGATTTAACATCGGTTAGGCAAAGACCAGACGAAACGGTGCCCGAATATGTCCAGAGGTTTCGGGATGTTAGAAACCGATGTTACAGTTTGAATCTGAGTGACGGACATCTAGCCGACTTGGCTTTTCAGGGTCTCTTAGCGCCAATCAAAGAGAGGTTTTCATCACAGGAGTTCGAGTCCCTAGCGCACCTGGTACAGAAGGTATCGGCTCATGAAAGCCGATTCCAAGAGGCGAAGAAGGATAAATATCAAAGAAGGGTTGCTCAGGTACAGATTTATTCATCGGACTCAGATGATGAAGAATCCGATGCTGAAGTCAGATTGGCGGAGTGGGCTAGAAACAAGAAATCAGTATCATGCCCATGGGTCAAGGATATCGGCAAGGAGGAGCGATATGACTTCAACATTAATAAAGCCGATAAAATCTTCGATTTACTGTTACAGGAGAAACAGATACAACTTTTGCCAAATCACGTGATTCCATCAGCCGAAGAACTGAAGAAGAAAAGATACTGCAAATGGCACAACATGATATCGCACCACACCAACGAGTGCAAAGTTTTTCAGCAACAAATTCAATCGGCCGTTGAATAGGGGAGGATCAAATTCGAAGACAAAAAGCCGATGAAAATAGATGGACATCCATTCCCTGTGAATATGGTCTATGCAGGATCTGTGGGCACCCCAGAAGTGCATTATGAAGAGTAACTATTACGGCAACGCGAACTATCTAGAAGGATGGGGTCTTGAATAAAACCCGAATAAATGCGGTAACCATCCATCCTCATCGCAGACTTGCCATAATCTTTACCCACTCACAATACAAATCCAAAATGCTGAGAAGTGTACAAAAGAGATAATCATAAGGATAGCTTGCCAGTCCTCCCCGTCATACGCCCGTCAAACCACTCGATGGTGGCGACCAAACACGATACGTACCCCAGAAGACTCGAACCACAATAGCTATCCCCCAACCATCTCAATTATACACAACTCATACTCATGTTCAGCTAGTCCCCAGGAAAGCGACTAGCCTCACACTTTCATCGCAAGCAATTGATAAACATCACAAGTACTCTAAAAATGGATAGACGAGCAGCAGAGTTACAACTATTACCTAGAGGGTTCACACCCTAATTCATCACAAAGTGACACAAAAGATTTGCAGCGGAATATAAACACAAAAGACAAGAACCAGTGGTGCCAAACCCAAGCACAGGGCAACCGACTGGGGATAGAGCTCAACTTCAACTACACATTATCCTCGCCACCGTCGGCGGGATAACAGTAGATCACACCATCTTCGTCGGTAACCTCACCTGAAAAGATGCAACGTGAGTACGAATGGTACTCCGCAAGACTTACACAATAATAATAGTACAAAGGAAGCATGCCGGTTTCTACATCAAGGAAGAAGGCTATATTGACTTGATTTTGCACAAAGCTGATTTTATTGAGCAATTAATACTTGAAACTATAAGCATTTTGAGAAATAACACAATCTGAATTTTTAAGACAGCAAGCTTATAGTTCTGAAAATGAAATATAAATGAGCACCAACCGTGCTCTAAACATTACCCACGGGTCACCATTGCCCAAACAATTATGCTACACAAGCATATCCGTTCTCATGACTAAACCAAGTCATAATCATCATCTATGGGCTACCATTGCCCAAACAATTATGCTACACAGGCATATTCTTTCTCATGACTAAACCAAGTCATATTTAATATCCAAAAATCCCTTATATAAACCCATCCATCCATGACTATCCTAAGTCATGGTAACCACATAACCCAAGTTGGATGCTAACATGAGTAACTAACACATCAAGCGGTCGTCCTGTAACCGTGGACACGGCTATTCGAATAGTTCTTACTCTGATCAGAGGTGTACATCTTTACCCACACGATGTGATAGAAGCCAAACGGCTACACTCTAGTTTGATCTGTACCCGTCGGTACCCACACTCTACACATTGAGTGCGGACTAGAGGTCACAACAGAACCTTTTGCACGCTTAGCCCCAACCACCTAAACCACGTCTGGGCCCCCGACGACTTAGCCGCGTGCGTGCGTGGCAGCTAAGGCGGGCTCACCGTCGCGGGAGGCACCTCCGGCCATATGGATTCACCAAGTGCAGGCCCGCTCTGCGTACTCGCACTGAGGTCCTCCAAAGGTCTCCCCTCACGACTGACGGATGGGCGTAGATGGTCGCAGCCTCCCGTGCTACTAAGTTAAGCCGTCCCATGACCGGCGTGTGGAAGTACGTAGGGTGCTTGAATAGATGTCAACATGTTCGGTCCTTTACGACCCAGACGGAGCTATGTGCATCGGGGAAACACCATCCCTTCATCGCCCTATCATCCGTCCAAGTCAAACATATTTTCAATTATTATTCAGAGGTTATTCTTTTCAGATTTGAACCCATTTATTCGCTTTAAACTAGTTTTGAACCGATAGCTCCATCTATCGGACTTTTTCTAAGTCTATAAGCATGGCTAAGCATTCGGTAAAATAAAAGTATCCCAAAGTCCTTAACCAGTGGTAACAAGGTATAAACATGAGATCAATAACCAAGGAATGGAAATGCATACAATTGGGTAATATTAACTCTACCAATTTTCCCCATTTTAAGCAGACTGAAGCATGCATATAGATATTGTTTTCACAAACAAATCAATTTATTGAAAACATAGGTTCAATATGCTTAGACTCTTGCCTTGCTGCAGCGATAAGTCACACTCAGGCTCTGGGTTAATCTCCACGTACTCCGTATCCTCAGAATCTATCGATAAGAAGCAATATGCAAATAAGAAGCAATAAACATGTCCATGCAACATGATTAATTAATTATGAGATAAATACAGAAGGTAGGGTGTGTCCTAATAAGATTTTAGGAGAAAGAACCAAGTCATTTCCATCTCTGGTTTGTGAGATACAAAAATAACAAGCCATATACGCTGAAATGGCAGATTTGGAATTATTTGTGTATCACCCTAGTGTATTAGGGGTAACTTGCATTTCCCATTAAGGTTCTATTTGTGTGATCATTTTTAGATGAAAGTGTATAACCTACTGGTTCTAACAAAATTGAGTTCACTAGAATTGGATTTAAAATGATTTAGATATAGATTTTACAAGTTTAGCAAAAGGAAAGGTAAGCAAATTAATTAGGCCTATTTTGGGAGGTATTTTTTTATCAAATACAAATTTTCCACAGTAAGGTTATAATTTTCTGAGTTTAACAGAAGTGGTTTCACATTTTTAGCAAATAGGATGAATTTTCTGGGAATATTTCAAGTTATTAAGCCCAAAATAAGTCAATTTTGCTTCATATTATTTTATGGATATTTTCTGTACAGAAGTTGTCCTATTTTATTTTACAGTAATAAAGTTCACAAATTTACAGAGCTAACAAAATTGGTTTCACTCAATTTGGAGTCAAAATGGAGAAGTTATGGATTTGCAAAGTTTAGCCATTTTTCTGTTGTAAGATAAATCTTTTAATTACTTTTCCTATTTCTTTCTTCTTTCTTCTTTTCTGATTTCCCTTGCAGCCCAGGCCCGCAGGCCAGTGAGACAAAGTGCGTGAGAGCAGGGCGCGGGCACGAGAGCGCGAGGGCGCGGGCACGAGGGCGCGGGCGCGAGCAGACAGAGCCGGCGAGCTTCTCGGCGGCGGCGGCGACGGTGAACGGCAGCTCGGCTGTGGTCGGGCCCAAAACAGAAAAGGTAGAGGAGTTCATGGCGGAGCTAAGGGTGGTCTTCTTGACACCTCGGGTGACTGGAATATCGCCGGCGGCGAGCTCCAGCGGCGGAGTGGTTCGGGTTGGCTAGGCCGACTCGGCTACGGGCGGTTTCAGGCCAAAACAAAGCATGCCTTAGCGTCTAAAGGGTACCAAGATGCTCACTGAAGGTTGTGCTGGTCTCGGTGAAACGGAAACAGCAACGGCGACGGCAAACTTGGCCCGGCGGCAACGGAAGCTTCGGGTTCCACGGCGGCGTCTCTCTTCGCTCGATCTGCGGCCGAGGTCAGGTGTCCACCAGGTTAGGGATCTCTTAAAGATAGTCTCAGTGCAAGGAATCGACGGATGGCTCACCCGATCAACAGGAATGGCAGCGGCAGAGCGATGACTGGAGTTAGGGAAGAATGTGTCGACCTCGAGCTTCGGGATACCACAGCTCGATTCTTTCGGTTGGTGGTCTTCTGGAGACAAGGCGATGCTGGAGGCGCAGTGGCTCGGGCTGGGATCACCTGAGCTCGCCGGAACAGCGACGATGTCGTGGCGGCGCTCACTGGACCGAAGGTGAGGACGACGGCGGCTTCGGCCGGCAATTCCTAGGGCGACCAAAGACAAAATGGAACGATCAGAAGATGGAGATCATGTTCCCGAGGCTTAGAAGGGATGGAGCTCACCGGAGCTAGCTGGGTTTCTGTCGAACACTGACGGCGCCGGGGAAGATGAAGTTGCCGACGGTGATTCTTGGGAGTTCCGTGGGTTTTCTCGGTAGGAACGTGGAGAGGATGAGGAGGAGGTTCTGATGGCAAGATTAGAGATGAAGTGGTCGATGCTCTCCAAGCTAAGCTGTCCAGGGCTCTGTAAACTAAGAAGGAGGGAAGGAAGAAGGAGGCAGTGACACGTTAGCTCATGCAATGCTGAGTTGCTCCATCTCCACAGTACCTCTGGTGGGTCCCACGTGTCAGGCAACAATGTTCTACTCATATTTAGCTAGATTTACTCTATGGCTTGTGGGTCCAAGTAGTGATGGTCTACGAGGAGTGGAGGAGTATGGGTGAATTTCCTGGTGAAACACACTGTCACATGCTGCTATGAGGCTGACAAGTGGGCCAGGTCTTGTGGGGTCCACTGGTCAGTGTCTTGAGAGACAAGAAACCTCTAGAGACTATTTTGTGAGCTGTCCAACATGCAGTTCTCTAAATTACTGTTTCACTAAGTAAATGAGGAGCATAAATTATGGGAAAAATACTAGAGGTAGAGAAAGATGTGTGTAACCTGCTGACCAAAATTCGTGGTTAGAAGAGGTCTGGTTCATCTCTGGTGAAAAAGCAAAGTAGGCACACTGATCCAGTTTTGCTGCAGTTTCACTTGTTTCTCCAGTGCCTTGATCTTATCATTTTATGTGTTTTCTTTGGGAGATAAATTAATCCAAAATTCCTGATGATAGGATTCATGTGGGCACACACTTTGGCAAAAGGGCTCTGTCTAATTAGTCCTCATTTTCATGTGGTGAATTTTAGAAGTAACCCAATTTATTTCAGCTAGCTTCCTAGCTTTGCTGATTTGAGGGAATTTGTTGAGGTATTTATTGAAGTGATAAAATTATGTAAAATTTACAGTCAGTAAATTAGGTGAGATAATTCTTACAGGAATTTTTCCATGATTAAATGTGCAGCCAAACATCTTAGGAAATTCCTCAGACCATACAAGGGCATATGCCAAAGAGAAGGATCCAGGCTGAAACTTGTTTGGAATTTTTGAGGGGTCTAAACCAATGAAGTAAATTCTGGAAAAATTTTATTAATTCATGATAAATGATCTAGTATTTGAATAGATTATTTCCCCCATATGTTTCTATGCAACTTGCTGCACTTTTTGGTGTTGCTCTAATTTTGCCGATTAGGGTTTTACTATTGAGAGTTTTGAAAATTTGCAAACTTCACTTTCGCACGAGGTGACAAAGCAAGAAAATTAATTTGTGCATTCCAATAACAGTAGGTCATGGCACTAATTACCTAGAATTAGATTTGGGGCTATGACAGGATCGAGGGATCAGACCGATGGAGAAAGGCGTTGGGGTAAGAGGACAAGGATTACTTCATCGGACCTGATAGAGAAATATTCAAGCCATGAAGAACGGTGGATTGAGGCAGATAGTGAAAGATATGATCCGCATTGGGATTGCCCGTTTTTCAGGTTCTGTTGGGATCAGGGTATGAGATTGCCGACAATTCAAGATTGCCCCGAGTGCAGTAGTATGGGATATCAGCATGATCAGCAGGAAAGGTTTTCGCAGGATAGGCTGCCTGGGAAAAGAGCATTGGTACATAGCCGATTAGGGCCGATCCACGAAGAATTCTTTGAAGAAAATGATGAGGAAGCACATGAAAAACAGATCCAAAATCCTCAGTGGTGTCCTAGTGGAATATTTACAAAAAAATCAGAAAAGAAGGGCACAGCGGTTATGGCACCGGGAGCAACAGGAGGAACAACGGCGGGACTACAAGGAAGCCGATCATCGTCACAAGAGGACTAAGCGGGTATGGCGTGTGAAGAAAAATGACGATGAGGTTGATCCATCGGCTCCAGTAGACATGGTTTTCTTTCTGCCTAGGGAATACAAAGCACCTTCATCGGACGAGGAAGGCAGTGAAGAGGTTTTTGCTCAGCTAACGTTGCAACCCGATCAGGCTATATTCGATAAACCTGAAGAGTCAGAGCATCAGCATTTGAAGCCATTATATATCAAGGGCTATGTGAATGGGAAGCTGATGACGAAGATGCTAGTTGATGGGGGAGTAGCTGTTAATCTAATGCCTTATGCTACATTTCGAAAATTGGGGAAAACTGCCGAAGACTTGATCAAGACGAATATGGTGCTAAAAGACTTCGGTGGAAATTCATCAGAGGCGAAAGGCATGTTAAACGTGGAATTGACAGTGGGAAACAAGACATTACCTACTACGTTTTTCATTATCGATGGAAAAGGATCTTATAGTCTACTTCTTGGCAGGGATTGGATTCACACGAACTGTTGCGTGCCCTCGACGATGCATCAATGTCTGATACAGTGGCAATGAGATCAAGTTGAGGTAGTCCTAGCAGATCGGTCAAGCAACATTGCAATGACCGATTTGCCCGTCTGGGAAGCCGATGGTGTTGATTGTTTGTCCGGAAAAACATGGGAAGGAGATTATCTTAAGGTCACCAGCCAAGGGATACAGCTGATTCAGCAAGTCGGCTCCGAGTTGTTACTCTGATGGGCTCCATTGAAGATTTCGAGGGGAAACTAGGACAAGGGTTTACGTCGGCCGATGATTTAGAGGAGATCGACATAGGACCAGGAGATAAGCCAAGGCCGACGTACATAAGTAAAAATTTGTGTCCTGAGCTCCGAGATGAATTAATAAAATTGTTGAAGGAGTATCGGGATTGTTTTGCTTGGGAGTATCATGAGATGTCAGGATTAAGCCGATCAATTGTTGAACATCGGCTACCCATTAAACCAGGATATCGGCCGTTTAAACAGGCTCCAAGGAGGTTCAAAGCGGAGTTATATGAGCCGATCAAAGCGGAGATCACAAGGTTGTATGACTCAAAGTTTATAAGGCCGTGCCGATATGCTGAGTGGGTTTCTAATATCGTCCCGGTGGAAAAGAAAAATGGGAAATTGAGGATATGCATCGACTTCCGGGATTTGAACAAAGCTACCCCCAAGGATGAGTACCCGATGCCGATAGCAGATTTGTTGGTGGATGCAGCATCAGGCCACAAGATTATTAGCTTCATGGATGGCAATGCAGGATACAATCAAATTTTTATGGCAGAAGAAGATATACATAAGACTGCATTTCGATGTCCTGGAGCTATCGGCTTATATGAGTGGGTAGTAATGACGTTCGGGTTAAAAAGTGTCGGTGCGACTTATCAAAGGGCGATGAATTATATATTTCATGATCTCATCGGCTTGCTAGTGGAAATTTACATCGACGACGTGGTGGTTAAATCCAAGAGTGATGAAAGCCATGTAGCCGATTTGCGAAAAGTGCTAGAAAGGGCAAAGAAATACGAATTAAGGATGAATCCCAATAAATGCGCTTTTGGCGTATCAGCTGGGCAGTTTTTGGGTTTTATGGTTCATGAGCGAGGAATTGAAGTTAGTCAACGGAGCATCAGAGCCATTAAGACTATAGAGCCACCAAGCAACAAGACAGAGTTACAGTCATTGATTGGCAAGATTAATTTTGTAAGGAGATTTATATCAAATTTGTTAGGAAGGATTGAATCTTTTACTCCATTATTGAAGTTGAAAGCCGATCAAGAGTTCGTGTGGGGGGCAGATCAACAGGAGGCATTCGATGGAATTAAGAGTTATTTGAGTTCCCCACCTGTTCTGATTCCACCGCAGAAAGGAGTGTCGTTCAAGTTATACTTATCAGCCGATGAGAGGTCCATCGGGTCTGTTTTAATTCAAGAGTTTGAAGGCAAGGAGCGAGTCGTGTTCTATCTAAGCAGAAGGCTTTTGGATGCTGAAACAAGATATCCTGCGGTGGAGAAATTATGCCTTTGTCTGTATTTCTCATGCACGAAGTTGAGGCATTATATCCTATCGGCTGAGTGCACGATGGTTTGCAAGGCCGATGTGGTAAAATATATGTTGTCGGCTCCAGTCTTGAAAGGACGAGTTGGTAAATGGATTTTTGCCCTGACGGAGTTTGACTTGAGATATGAATCGGCTAAAGCGATCAAGGGACAAGCAGTGGCCGATTTCATTGTGCAACACAGAGGGGTTCAGGAAAATTATGTAGAGCCGATCCCGTGGACTTTGTTTTTTGATGGATCAGTTTGCAAGCATGAATCTGGTATCGGCTTGGTCATTGTATCGCCTCGGGGGGCAAGTTTTGAGTTTGCTTTTACAATTAAACCCTATCGGACTAATAATCAAGCGGAATACGAGGAGGTATTGAAAGGGCTTCAACTCTTAAAGGAGATCGGGGCCGAAGTCATAGAGATTGTTGGGGATTCTTTATTGGTAATCAAGCAACAATCTGGGGAGTATGAATGCAGGGATGATGTTTTGAGGTCATATCATGAAGAATGCAGGGATTTATTGAAGGATTTCAGGATGGTATCGTTGGATCATATCCCTAGAGAACAAAATTTAGAAGCCAACGATCTTGCGCAAATTGCTTCGGGTTATCGGCTGAATAAACATGTTGAAGTTGAAATAACCGATAATGATATTCAGGATAAAGCCGATGATTGGAGATAGGAAATAATCGGTTATCTGCAAAATCCGTCGCAATCGGTTTCTAGGAAACTTCGGTATAAAGCTACTAAATATGTGCTGCTTGATGAAGAATTATATTATCGGACTTTTGAAGGGGTTCTGTTGAGATGCCTGAATTCGGATGAAGCCAAAGTGGTTATGTGCGAAGTACATGAAGGCGTTTGTGGAACTCATCAATTAGCTTATAAGATGAAGTGGATGTTAAGAAGAGTAGGGTACTTTTGGCCAACAATGCTGGAAGATTGCTTCAGGTACTATAAAGGATGTCAAGATTGCCAGAAGTTTGGAAATATACAGTGGGCACCAGCATCGGCTATGAATCCTATCATTAAACCGTGGCCGTTCAGAGAATGGGGAATTGATATGATCGGCCAGGTTTATCCTCCATCAAGTAAAGGACATAAGTTCATATTGGCAGCAACAGATTATTTCACAAAGTGGGTGGAAGCGATTCCATTGAAGAAAGTCACGTCCAAGGAGGCGATTGAATTTGTAAAAGAGCATATAATTTATCAGTTTGGAATTCCTCAGACGATAACTACCGATCAGGGATCTGTTTTCGTGTCCGATGAGTTTTAACAATTTGCTGCCAGTATGGAAATAAAGTTACTAAATTCATCGCCTTATTATGCTCAAGCCAATGGACAGGCAGAAGCTTCAAATAAAAGTCTAATCAAATTGATCAAGCGGAAGATTGATGAACAGCCGCGACGATGGCATACTACATTAGCCGATTCATTGTGGGCCTATCGGATGGCATGTCATGGATCTACTCGAGTACCACCATATCAGTTGGTATATGGGCATGAAGCAGTTTTGCCTTGGGAGACTAACATCAGCTCTAGGAGGATTTCTTTTCAAAATCAGTTGACGGCCAATGATTATTATAGTCTGATGACAGATGAACTCGAGGATTTGGCTCAGAATCAGTTAAGGGCGCTGGAAAGGATCAAGGAGAATAAAGCTAAGGCGGCTAGGCATTATAACAAAAAGGTGGTGAATAAATCATTTGCTGAGGGAGATCTTGTATGGAAATTGATTTTGCCGATCGGGTCCAGAGATAGTAAGTTTAGAAAGTGGTCGCCTAATTGGGAAGGGCCCTATCGGATTAATCGTTGTGTGCCTGGCAATGCCTATATACTAGAAGATCTTGGGGGGACGGAGTTTGCTAAAGCGCTTAATGGGAAATAACTCAAGAAGTACTATCCGAGCGTTTGGATTAACTCCTGAATCGGCTGGATGCGGCCGATTTCTAAAACAATTCAAAAAGCCGATGTTTTTGCATCGCCTAAAGATAGCCGATATCAATTGATATCGCCTTTAGATCAAATAAGATACTATCAAGCAAAGATAGAATAAGCTGAGTAAGCAACAGAGCCGATCAGATTATGTTATAACAAAAGATGATCGGCATGTTCTGGAGCAACATCAATGGCATCAACGATAAAGTTTTACAGAAATTTTTGAATTGTTTCAACAGCATGCAGGCGAATCTGGTCGATTTCATTTATGGCGCGGATGTCGTCTTCATCGGAGCCTGGGATGGTCTTCATGTTCTTGCGCCGATGAATGACTTGGCGCACTGCTGCTGCAACTCTGGCCTCTTGATCTTGTATGGCTTGAGGTAGGCCGATGAGCTGGGATTCTGTTATCGCGATATCATTGCGAATTGCTTCGAGTTCTGCCAGCAGATCGGCTTCCCTTCTCTTTAGCTGATCCAATTTGGGTTGGAGTTCTTCAGGGGCACTACCATATCATCAAGCTTCTTCTTTTCCGTTTGAGCTGATAGCCAATCGATTTGGATGTCTTGGATCATCTGCTGTTGGTTGGCACGATCGGCTACACGTTGCCTGAGCTTAACAAGTTGGAATTTGTGGGATTCCAGGTATGCTGCGGGGGTCAGTGTGTCGATGAGCTCTTCGAGCAGGTGTTGCTCAATCTCTACGAATCTTGCCCGGATCGGCCCGCAATCCTCCACCAGTGCGTCGATAGGGTTTTCCAGCAGACGGCTGATGTTTAGCAGGTATTCGTGCACGTCGGCTGGAAAGGATGGCTTGGTTGTTGCACTGGTGGCTGTTGCTTCATCTGCCTCTAAGTACTTGCCGATGTCGAAGGAGAACAAATCAGCTAAGGACTACAGGTTGACATCGGTAAAGGAATCAGTAGTTAGTTAAAATAAAGTATGGTTGTGAAGAAAATACCTGAGGCAGGGAAGGGGCAGCTTGAGGAATGACATCGGCATCGGATGGTTGAATAGGTTGTTCTTCAAGATGGCCGATGTCTAGCGCTGAAGTCGGAGCAATCCCAGTATCAGTTTCAGGGCTAGATGGCGGAATTGGAATGGCTGCAGAAGTCATCGGCTCGATGCTTACAGGGATATCGGCAGTAGGTTGAGGTTCGGGAGCTGATGACTCAAGCTGGCGATAAGATCAAGTGTGAGGATGGGAAACAGATGATAATGTCAAGATTTAGCACATACCTGCGGGGATGAAGGAGCCGATGTTGTTTGAGTAGCAGGCGGCGCCATGATCACGGCATCGCCACTGATTTTGTCTCTTGTGAGGGCGAGATGCCAGCTTCTTGCGGAGTGGTCCTGTCGGCCGTGGAGCCCGGAGAAGAGCCGATGGAGGAGAAGCATCCTGACCTAGGTGTGGGTTGGCCGATGGTGGTTGGTATCTAATCGGCCGGCCACTGGTGCTTGTTGTCGGTGGCTCCACATCAATAGCCTGCAAGATAGAATTGTAAAAGATGATTGGAAAAATTAAAAGGGAGATGGAATGTTACCTCGTCATCGGATTCGACATAGTTGGAGTTGAGGCGAGAGCAGTAGTGAATGGCCGATGAGTTGAACAGGTGTTTCTTCCATTCCGACCACCATCGGAAAAAGAGCTTGGTGTTGACAGTGCATACCTCCACATCGGCGGCGATGCCCAGAGATAGGGAATCTGTTAGTGTCCGCAACCGATCGTACTCCAGAGCGCTATTTACATTTCCCCGGGCCTGGAGTTTGTCGATGAAGAACAGGCCGATGGGGAGTTGACCGAGGCCGAGCTGGCGGGAGCAAACTGTTGGGTGATAGAACTCATACGATGGCTATGATCGGCCTTGAGAGAAGCCAGTCGGTAGAAGATGGGGAGTAATGGCCGATAGGAATATGGTCTTCGATTCATTATCGGCCAGAACATCAAGTGGATTGAAGTTGGACGGCATCTCAAATGATGACGCGTCATCATACGCGAACCATAGTGTGGAATCCTTGGTAAAGCCATAATAAAGGCCTTTGAACCATTGGCCGAGTCCGACCGGGGTCATTTTACCGCCAGGAAGAGCTGATGCAGCTTCGCCCATTGAGATGCATCGGCGATAGGTGGGTGCTTGTTCCTCTGTGTGATCGGCTGGAAAAGATTGATTGAGAAAGGAGGTATCGGGAATTGCCTTGGATGTGTAAACATTGAGCCATAACTGCACAAACCACCAAGGACCTCCGATATGGCCAACTAGCTGGCCGGCCAATAGTTTGACTGCCACTTGATGCAGCAGTTGGTAGGTGGCGCCAAGGAGATATTGCCCCAGGGGAACTTGTTTTCAATCGGCCAAGCGTTCTGCCAGACATTGCATGTTGGTTGTGGGGCCAAGAGTTGCACCGCCGAAGACGAACCGCTCTAGCCACAAATTCAAGAAGGCGATGTGTTCCCGATCATCGACTGGTCCAGTTCCTTTGTTATGGATTGATATGTACTTGGACCAACCGCCGATGTTCTTTGCTTGGAGCCGATGGGTAGGCTTGAATTGGAGATTGAAAGAATTGATGTAACTCGTTGTGTTGAGGTAGGTGAGCATGGTTACATCTATCAGAGTTGGGGTCATCGGCCCATGTCCAAATAGATAGGCGTTGAGGGCGTCTGACCAGAAGTATGAGGCCGATACAAGCAGAGGTTCATTCCTCTCTATCTCAGCCAGCGAGAGGTTGATGCAGTGGCCGATGTCTGCTTCGTCCCAAAGAGTTCTCTTGGCAGCCGATACTCTGTTGTACCAGTTCCTCCACCCGGGAAGTTTGCTCGGCCATGATCTGAAACTGTTGTTCCAATCGCTGACTAACATGGCGGAGTTCTTGAAGGGGATGCGTTGAGTTTCGACGTTGATGAAATCTGTAGGATCTTCATTGCCCATGGGACCATGGTAGAAGAAGTTTGGGTAATCGGCGGCCGGAATCAAGATCTGGTCTCTAAGGTGCTACAATATGCAAGAACATGAAGGACAGAAAGAGGTTACGGCGGAATCGAAATCTGGTCTCTAAGGTGCTACAATATACAAGAACACGAGAAACGGAAAGAGATTACGGCGGAGTCAAAATCTAGTCTCTGAGTGCTACAGTAAACAAGAACACGAGGAACAGGAGCAGATTCGATCCAGGTTGCGAGATAGAGAAGACGATTAGACAAGGAGATTACCTCTGGGACGGCGTTCGTGGAAGCCATTGCGGAAGAGGAAGATGAGCGAAGATCGAAGGTTGAAGAAGGAGACCGCAGCAGTTCGCCTGGGTCGCTGGAGTTCGTCAAGGTTTCGGGAGGAAGTTGAAGGGGCTCTGGTGATGTGAAAGCGTAAAGAAAGGGGGCTAGGAAGGCGAAGCGGTTTATAGAGGTATGATGACTAGGCGGGAATCGAGGCCGTTGGCACTGTTTCAAACATTTAAGGAAAATAGGCTACCTTGGGCCGCCTCGGTGTGAAAGGAATCTGAAGCCCAAACAGAGGAATTTCGAAGTTCGATAACAAACTCCGAAATTGGGGGGCATGTGTTAACGCCAAAATTTGGTACGGATCTTTATTGGGTTCGGTTAAGGAAAAATCATGGTTAACTGGCGGGAATTAAATCCAGAAGAAGCCGAATTCAAGAAGGAATCGTGAAGACCATGGAGAGGCAGTTAGTATCTTATCTATAAATTAGGTAGAGATAATATTTTTTTTAGGAAGCCTGATCTCGTGCCCGGTCGGGACTTGTTATTTTCCTTTTCTGTAATTAGGAAACTCCTGTTTCGTATCTGATCAGGACTGTGTTAACTCGGGGTATAAATACGTATGCCCGGGTACCTTGTAATTTATCAATCAGATCAATACAAACTTCGGCGCATCGCCACCCTATTCAACGGGTTCTTGCTTCTCGAGCCAGGCTGCATCGGTTAAGTTCGACCTCCTGCGAGAGGGTAAGTCTCGTTACCCCGACTACCGTTCCGGCTAGGACTTCCTCAGTTAGGTCCGATATTCTAGTCGGCCTGCGGTAGTCAGCTTATCACGATATATCTATTCTGTCTACGGCTGCATCAGTTAGGTTTGATCTCATAGGCCGAGTAGATATATCACATCACGTGTGCATAGATTTATCGGCTTACTGGGTGTAATTTATCGTCAGTTTATGCTGCATCGGTTAGGTCCAACCTACTAAACTGCGTGATAAGTTATTCCTGCTAGGTTGATCGGTTTTATGCAAGTATTTTATCGGGATGTATAGCCGATAAGTTATCATATATCACATCACAATTGCATTAGATCTATCGGCCCATCGAGATTCCTTTATCGTTATTAATCTGTGCTGCATCAGTTAAGTTTGAACTACTAGATTGATAATGATAGATTTGTCCTTGTTGAGCCGATGGATACTTATGCAATGTTCTATCGGAGTGCCTAGCCGATAGGTTATCTTTTGTTAATTATAGCCGATTACATTATTTGCCTCACGTTTTTTTTGGCACTTTACACCATCATCGGCTTTCCGGCCGATGCACTTCATATTAATAATCGGCTAGTTTATTTACATCGTTATTGGTTCCTTAGCCACATGGTATATTTATCCTATCCATTTATGCCATCATCGGCTCCCAGTCGATGTATAAGTGCTGTCTATATCGGCCATCGACCGATGAAGCGAGTCCAATTCGGCTTCCAGCCGATTGGCTCATTGATCTAATGTTCTCAAATTGACTGGCACGCCTACGAACCTCAAGATTTAGGATCTGCACTGGAGTTAAGCAAATCTCCCAGGCCTTCGCGTGTCTCTAGGCGCCGAACCATATTATCGGCTCATTCCAGATGCTGCCGGTGATTTTCGGCGTCAACAGTATCCTTGCTTCTTTGCACAGGCCAGCATGCCACTTCAAATGCCCTATTCCACCAGAAGATTTTCTAGATAGTTTAGTTTTGCATATTCTACAATTCGCAAACATTACCTCCCTTCTATGAGGGCCGGTCTCCTTGATCTCATTAAAATGTTGCCATGCGGGGGGAAGTTGTCACGACCGGAAAAAACACCGTTTTCCCCAATCGCTAGTGTATTAATCTCCGTCCCAGGAAAAGCCATGGTACACTGAAACAACATTGATACAAAAGACACCTCTTTATTATATCGATAATATTTACATTATTACAAAGGCACATAGGGCCTGACCACAAAAGAAAAACGAACAGCAGCCGAAAAGCGGGTCTACGGCTCCATCTTCACAGGCGTTCAACTGGGGTATAAGAAAAAACTCCACCAAGGTCTTCATCTCCAAAGCTAAGCTCGCTGAAGGGGGAAAGATTGAGCAAGAATGAGTACAACCACCGTACTTAATAAGCCACACCAGAGATATGCAGATTTAATGCAAAGGGGTACAAGGAATTGTTTAATAGGGTTAATTTTGCAGCAAACAAGCCTTTTAAATCATTTTAGTATTCCAAGGCATTTTTGAATCACGATCCTAAGTCTAGTTCCAAATTATTATGAAAGCCGCAAACCCATGTGAACCTGCCTTAAACCAAGTCAACCAAACCCAAACCGGTCAACCATCAAGTTTTAATCCATTAATCCTTGGTTCCATTTTAATAGATGAAACATCTAACTTGGGTACATTGCTAGGTTTGCCCATAACTGAGGGCGTGGCTATTCGAATAGATTATACTCTGGCCAGAGGTGTACATCTTTACCCAGAAGACACAACTCCCTCACGTGTTCCCACGTGCCCCATACCACCACGGTATTTGGAACGGAAGTCGTGACATAAACCTTCACCTAGGTCAACCATAGACAAAAGAACCGACACCAACCCCCGTCTAGGGCCAAAACCCTGGGACAGGTAGACATGGTCCATACCCACGGCATCTTGATCCCGGATACCCCGTGACCTTCATTTGCCAGAGACGTCAGTCAACAACCAGACTTCATCCGTCTCTATCCGTGTTCCTTTGTCTAAAGCTGATCTAAGCTACGGGTTAAGCTTTACCCCTTAGACATGTGATAGTATGGTTATGCTTTGCAACGAAGGCCCAAAGACCGGTCCTTATGTCGGCAGAGGTGCGTCTAACCAGAACCAACCATGCACCTCAAGCCTAGCTAAAAACAGGTGATGCGGGGGGTATGGAGTTTGGCCCGATCTTCACGGCGTAGGATTGGAGGATAACTGGACCCGTGCAACCTGATGAACGACACCGCCAACCACCGTCTCGGCTACAGCAACCTGCGGCACTCGATTCACCCAACCACACGCTTCGATCCTTTTGTTTACTCTCTCACATGGAGTAAACGGATTCTTACAATCACAGGAAGCAATTCCAAGAACAACGGAGTCAAGACACTCAAATCAATTCCCGTTTCTATGGGGGGTGGAGTAGTATCACACACAAACCCTAGAACAAGATTCTATATTTCGAAGTATCAAAATCTGCTTTACATAATAGGAGAGCAGCCCTTTATATAGGCTTGTGAGGTCGGTGCTACAGTACGGCGGTGCTACAGTAGCACGTTGGTGCTACAGTGCATGTCTGGATGCACTGCATGCTTGAAGTAGAAGCTAGCTATCTGTAGCAAAATTCAAGTGGCATTTTACCTCTAAAATATCTATCCTATACATTGTATACTTGTGTTACAAACTAGCAAAATTCAACTTGATCTTCTCCAAATATCAAGCCAGCTTGCGCTTAATCTTGGTATCTGGTGTTTTAATTCTCTTGCTCTGGCTTGCGTAATTGGTCCTATTGGTCTGGGTGTGCTAGCGATGTCCTCATCAACAGGGTTTTGGGAATTTTGAATAGAGAAGATTCATGTCTAGGCAAAACCAGTCATTCCCAAAGTTATTTCAAAGTGACATTATTATTCCCATATTCTAGATCATTGAAAAACATAGTTGTTTCTAATTAAGTATGGCTAAGCATAAACATAAAATAGCTAGTAAGCATCACATATATAACACAATACTAGCTGCTTTTGGTTACGTAGGGTTGACAAAGAATATTATAACAATGATAAGGCTATAACAAGGAATATTGGTACGACTAAATAAAACAATTATAAACGAGGTAATTTTATAAAGCAAAATACAATAATTTAAATCAAAATAATTTTTGTAAATTGGGTTTTAATATGCTCAAGGAGAGCGTGACTTGCCTTGCTCAAAGAAAAAGGCCTTCCGACGTCTTAATCAGCACGTTGGGATCCTCCAAAAAGACGAAACTACACTAGACACGTAAAATAAGGCTAAAACACTATTTAAGAAGCAGAAACAGTACATGAAAAGCACATATTTGGATTCTTCATGATTTAACAAAAATTTAGAGACTTGAAAGGGTCAATTTAGAGTTCGTACGACTGAGATATGGCCATCCGATGTTTATATAAAATTTAAATGGAAATTTGTGAATTATTGGAATTATTTTTTATTGAAAATCCATTTATTGCATCAGCCCTCGGGTTGAGAGACTGGCCAGTGGGTCCGGCATGTCGGCGAGGGAGAGAGGAGAAAACCTCAGACTCACTGACATGTGGGGTCCACCAGTCCACCGTGAACCCAGTTCACAGACTGGGTTCACAGGGATGGACGGCCCAGATCAAGCGCTGAGAACCAACGGCCAAGATCAACGGTGACGCAGAGAAAGGGCGTCCACATGTCAGCCACCGGGAGATGGATGACAAGCGAGGGCCACCGGCAGGCCGGCCGGAGAGAGGTGGCGCACCTGCCCCAATGGTCGTCACCGATGGCCATCGGCGCGGCGGCGGCCGGCGCAAACGACACCAACCGGGGGAAGAAGGAGCGGCAGTCCTCACCACGGCGCGGGGACGGCGAAAGGACAATGGCGACGACAACGGCGAGCACACGTCGGCGACGGACTCCGGGGCGGCGGCGTTGCTTTGGGTCGATGACGGCGAGGCTGCTCCGGTGAAGCGACGGGCGAAGAGGAGGTGAGGCCGAGGAAGAACTTGTCGTCGCGGTTCCGAGGACGGAGGCGGCGTGGCCGAACGGCGCTCCATTGAGGCGGAAGAGGCGGCCGGAACAACTTTGCCACCGAGGAGAGAGGTGATGCCGAGGACAACGAGATTCCCGTGGCCTTCGGGCTTGGGGCAGGCACAACCTAAGTCGTGCTTGCCGTCACGGAGCCGAAGAGGAAGACGGCAAGGCCGGGCGGCACTCCGGCACAGAGGAAGGGGCTGCCGGAGTTCATCCGGTACGACGGAGAGAGGAGAACGTGTGGAGAGACGGCAAAGGGCTCGGGAGCTCGTGAGGAGGCAGGAAAATGGGAGAGGAAGACGTCGGGGTCCCTTTTATAGGCTACGGGGAGAGAGGAGTGGCGCATGAGCAGCCAGCCCACAGCCATCGATGGCGGGGGTTACACGAGGATTAAAATCAGTGGTTAAAGACAAATTAGAGCTCCGTTCATGGGGATTTCATGGGGGAATTAGATAGGAGTGAATGGGGATTAAAAACCCTCATTCAATTTGGTATTTAGTGGCTGAATTGGAGGGGAATTAGGGAGGGCAATGGCTGTGGTTTTCACAGGGAGAGTGAGAGGAGCCGCCGGCTGGAGGTTGGGGATGACGGGTGGGGTCCACCCGTTAGTGGCCGAGCACGTGCGTGGGGAGACGGAGGGGAAATGGGGACGCGGGCCGGGGGAGAAACTGGGACGGCCCAGGGAGAGAAGGAGAAAAGAGAGGAGGGCCGAGAAAGAGAGCGGAGATGGGATGGACGAATTTTTACTGTTACTAATTTATTTTTTTTTTTAATTTACAAAACTAATTTTCAATTTGGATCATTTGCAAAACTAACCTCTTGCCGTCCTGGGCAATTTTGCATTCGGCCCCCTGGGGGCATTCGCCGCCGTCCCCCAGGGCGGCGAATCCACGTGGCGTCCCCGGGCTAACGGCGGCCGGCGCCGCTAGCCGTGCCTGACGGGGAAGCCATTCGCCGCCCTGGGCCACGGCGGTCAAGAGGGTAGTTCTGCAAATAATCCAAATCAAAAATTAGTTTTGTAAATTAAAAAAAATTAAATTAGTAACAGTAAAAATTCTGGGATGGACCCTGCCCGAGAGAAAAGGAGATTAAGTTTAGTTTTATTTTTATAAAAAAACTGAGAAATGTTATTGTTGCTTAAAAATTAATTATTATGCCCTATAAATTAAAGTAAAAATTGAAGGAACGATTTAGAGCATTGAGAATTTAAGAAAAAATCCCCGGGCCACATTCGAATTTTTCTTGGACGTATTTTATTGTTGATTATTTCTTTTGGCTTTTAATAAAATTCTATTATTCCATTTTTCAAATGAATTTTAACTGGGGTGAATTTATTAGGACATGACAGAAGTTCTTGATCTTTTTGAGCCGGTGACCGTCGATGTACTCCTGCTCATAGTTTCTGATCCTTCTAAAGCCACATGTACTTCTTCATACTGTCCTTGTGGTATCAGAGTCGACCTCGTGACATCTTACTCGACGTTTGGGTACGACATCGGCATAAAGTTTGGGTTATAGTTGCTTAAATGGAATGACGAGTAGTTCAGATCATCCATCCTGAAATATTAAAATTACGTGTGTATAAATTTAGAAAATTAATTCATATAACGAATAGTACAAACAAACAACGAAATGCAAAAACACAATCTCTTACCTTGCAGCAGTGGAGATGCCAGATTTGGAGCACTGGAGGGCTTCCCTAAAATCTTTTTGATTTTTAAACAAAATTTGTCTAAATCAAAAATTCAAACTAGAACACAAACTCACAATTCAAGATGAGAGGTTTGGATAAGCTAAGATGTTGGGGTGTCTGCTCTATTTATAAAAAAAAATTTATATTTTTTTGTTTTTCGTATTTTTTCAGATTTTTTTTCTCTTCAACAACTAATTTCAAAAATAGCCGTTGAATGCCACACGTCACGTCCCCATTCGCCACGAGACAGACGTGCCATGCCACCCGCGGGCTGCACTGTGCTAGGCCCAGCGTACCATAGCAGGCCATGCCGTACCGGGCCAGGCCGATCCGCTACAGCAGTCAGACCATGCCGTGCTGACCCATGTGGCACGCCTCCGGCCCATACACGGCACAGCCTACCGGGCCGTACAGGTACGGACCACCGCCAATCGTGCTCAGGTCGTGCCGTGCCAGGCCGGGCCGCGACAGCACGGCCTATTTGGCCGCGTTCTGCCTATCCGCACTAGAGATGTCCAAATGGGCCGTGCCCCGTCGGGCCGGCCCTGGCACGGTGCTACAGTAACCGTGCCCGGCCCGGCCCGGCACGGTTGGCCGTGGGCCGTGCCGTGCCTGGGCCGGCGGCACGGCACGGCGGGCCGGCACGGCACGGCCCGTGGACTGTAGCGGCCCGACCGGGCACTGGGCACGGGGCACGGGCACGGGAACTGGGCACGGGGCGGGGGCGCGGGCACGGGCACGGCAAGGGGGCGTGGGGCACGGGCACGGCAAGAGGCGCGGGGCACGGGCACGAGCCGGCACGGGGCTCGGCGCAGGCGGGGAGGCGGCGGACGGCAGCCTCGGGGGCGGCGCGCAGGCCGGGAGGCGACGGCGGAGGGCGCGGCAGGCGGCGGAGGCCGGGGAGGCGCTCGCGGGAGCGGCGGCGGAGGGGGCGGAGGAGGCCGAGGCGGCGGGAGGAGGCGGAGGAGCCGAGGAGGCCGACGCGGCGGGAGGAGGCGGAGGAGCCGAGGAGGCCGGGAGGAGGCCGAGCGGCGGCAGGCGGTGGAGGGGGCGGCGCGCAGGCGGGGAGGCGGCGGCGGAGGCCGGGGAGGCGCTCGCGGAGAGGCGGCGGAGGGGCGGAGGAGGCCGAGGCGACGGGAGGAGGCGGAGGAGCCGAGGAGGCCGACGCGGCGGGAGGCCGACGCGGCGGGAGGAGGCGGAGGAGCCGAGGAGGCCGGGAGGAGGCCGAGGCGGCGGCAGGCGGTGGAGGGGGCGGCGCGCAGGCGGGGAGACGGCGGCGGAGGGCGGCGGCAAGCGGCCGAGCCCGGGGACGCCGGACGCGCGGCGGCAGGCGTCGGCGGACCGGGCCGGCCCGGGCACGATGGGCCGCCGACGAGCCGTGCCGGCACGGCACGGCCCACGACCTCGGCGTGCCGTGCCTGGGCCGGGGGGAAGGCACGCGGGCCGGCACGGCACGGCCCGCTACAGGAACCGTGCCTACACGGGCCGTGCCGCATAGTGCCGTGCCACTATCGTGCTAGGGCCGGGCCGGGCCGGGCGGCCCGTTTGGCCACCTATAATCCGCACTGGTAACGGCAACAGGGACCCGCCTCCTTAAACCTACCCAAATCGGGGAACCCACCCGCCGCCGCCGCCGCCTCCTCCCACCACCGGCGAGAAGCATCCGGCGAGGTGAGCAGCCAATCCACCCACCCTTCGCTGCCTCGCGCTCTCGATCCGCGGCGCGCGGCCATCCTCCCGCCGCGAGTATTGCTTCTGAACCCCGCCCCCGGAGTGCAGCGGTGGGCGGCGGCGGAGCCCGCCTGATTCCATCCATGGATCGGCCAAGGAGGCCAGGGAGCGACCGTCGGTACCCTCCTCAGGTTCAAGGCAGGAAGCGCAAGAGGAACGACGGCGACATGCCAGGGTCGGATAAGGTGATACCAATTCCACCTGAAACTCACCCCCCATGTTTGGTATTGCTATCTTGTTCAACATTGGGTGGGTGATAGTAGTAATAACATTCAGTTTTTGCATCCAAGATATTACCCTATCATGATATGCAACATGTTGAGTGGCATGCTTTTTTGTTTTTAGCCCTCTAACCCAATTATCATAACATGCCTTCTTAAACTGATCCATATAATTTCTTTTTGTTATTCAAACTCAACCTTTTCTTATGGTTATTTTCTGCTGGTCTAGTTAATTCCGCTTTGAACAATTAAGATAATAAGATTAATATATTCTTTTTGTGCAGTGGGAGGATGTATGTTCAATTTGCGATGATGGCGGTGATGTGCTTTGGTATGTGGGCTTACATTCAAGTTCATAACGTGTTGCAATTTTAGCTTATTGATGAATAGCTTGTTCCCAAGGAAAAACAATAGTACATGGTTAATGTCAATGCTTCTTACTATTACTTGCCTTTTCTTAGCTGTGAGGGCAGATGCTTGAGGTCTTTCCACGCAACAAAGATACACCATACAAAAATAAATAAGTGCATAACCCTTGGGCTAACTGAAGAACAATGGAAAATCTTTAGTCAAAATGATGAAAAGGTATATCTTATTTAAGTTGCCTCATTCGTTAGAATTGAACGCTTTTGTATGTCTAACATTTACATTTTTCTTCATATTTTTTGTAATTCAGAATGGTCTGAAATATATATGCAAGAACTGTAAGTATAATCAGCATCAGTGTTTCTCTTGTGGATTTCTGGGTTCTTCAGACTTGTCATCAGGGGCTGAGGTATGATAACACATCTATTTGATTATTTCTCTTAAGGTTTCACTTGATTGAAATGACAATGTGACATCTAACAAACTAGAAAAAATAGGAGGGACTCAATTCTTGCTAATAAAGAATGTACTACTATCGCAAGATGCCATTTTCTCATTGTCATATGCTCCAAATGTTTGTAAACTTCTAATATATGTTTGTTATCATATGAATAAGTTCAATTCTTTGCTAACTTCTGCATGTCTCGACAGGTATTCCAATGTGAGGATGAAAAATGTGGACACTTTTACCATACGAAGTGTCTAGCTAGACTTCTCTACCCTGATAGCAGTATGCAGCCCTTAAATTTTGAGCAGGAAGTTGCTCGTGGACTGAAATTCCTTTGTCCTGTGCATAAATGCCATGTGTGCAAGGAAGGAGAGAACAAGGATGACAAGAAAATGCAACTAGCAGTATGCAGACGCTGTCCAACTGCATACCACAGGAAGTGCTTGCCAAGGTTTGACTTCACATTGGAGATGCCTCTGCCATCCTCCAGGCGTTCTATTTTTAACGGTCTGTTGGTGAAAACATGATTTTTTTTTTCTTGTGCTCACAGTTTGCACTTGTTTTGCAGCAATATCCTCTTTGAAGGCAATAAAAGTAAGGGTACCATGCAAAGGGCGTGGAATAACGTACTTCGTGGTCAAATTTTGATCTACTGCATGTGTGTTAATTCTCCTACTGTTGTCAATCACATGAATTACTAATCTTGCCCATCCAAAACTAAATGAATTCTCTTTACAGGAAGCATGATATCGTACCAAAACTGGGAACACCCAAGAGGAACCACATTGTCTTTCCTGATTGCAAAAATCTTTTGACACGCGATCATTCAAAGGCCAAAGGGCAAGAAGATGCACCCACAGTAGAAGATATACCTGACGAAGACATGCCACCTGATCATTCCTCTTCTGAACAGTCCCAGCCTCCTCAGAAACCGGCAGCTGAAACTGACCAGGATATTTCCAATGGTTTCAATTCGTTTGCACCGAAGGCATTGTTCCCACTTCCTTATCCAGGTTCCTGTGGTTGGCTTGATGACTAACCATCCAACCTCACCTTTTGTGGGTAAAGCCAAAATATATATACGCCAGCAGATTGATGTAATTCCTGCTAGAACACTACCGCTTTGTTCGGAAATTAGAAATTTAGAATGCGCAAAGTAATCTACTTTGTTAAACTATCACGTACTATGCCATAATGCCACTTCTGTGTATTGGTAATATTATTATATTATTTACTATTTTAATGGAAGATAACATTGCGGTTGACCATTGTCCAGTATCCTGCATTAAGTCATTTCAACAGGCAATTTTGCGGCTGAACTTCTATCTGGTATATTTGTTGCGTATTACTGAATTTATTATCCGTGGAAAAGGCCCAAAAAACGTTAGAGAAAATATTTTTTTATTGAACAGGAAAAATCTCGATCCGTGTTACCTGTTTTTTGCCCAAAGGCAAGTAATCATGTATTCATGTGAGAACGGAGGAAAACATCATCTGTTTTTTCGGCAGCTGACTCATTCATTAACATATGCTATCCTAGCTTAAGATGATTTGTGCATGCATTCTCCACTCGGTTCAAGAAGGGGTATATTGGCATTAAGTGGTAGACTAGGAGACTGTTTATAGTAATAAATAACTATCTGTGCTGAATTTTCTTCAAATGGCGGCCGTTGACACCGTTTCTGCCTGATCCAGCTGTGCTCGGCCTAGCCTCACTTGGTCAAGCATCACTAATTCACTACCATTTGATTCTCTACCACTCAGAATATGCAATGCTCACAATCTCAATCCTCAAATGGTCAATGCACCACCTCCTGCCAGTACTGAGATCAGATACAGTTGGTACTACAACAGCACAACGAGGACTACAAGCAATCTAGGCCATCCATATTTTGATCCGATGGTCTAGATTCCGTGCTCAAGACAAATAAAGTAATTAGTTTGCTACAGTAAAATAGTGCTACATTGATGTGTTCATCTGGACCCTTGATTTTTCATCATGTGGTGCTAGTGCAATTGCTTAAGTTGTCGTTACAATCTCAATAAACCATTTTTAAGAAAATTGAAAAGCCAATGTTGCTTAGTTTTCTCAATGAATTTATCATTTGTACGTAATTGCTAATTTCAGTCGGAATTTCTAGTATATTTGTTGCGTATTACTGAATTTTTCCGTATAGAAGGACAAAAAAATTGTTAGAAAAAGTATTATGTATTGAACAGGAAAAATGGTCAAAACACAGCCGCCAGCTGCCAGTATTGAGATCAGGTGCAGTTGGTACTATAACAACACAATAAGGACTGCAAGCAATCTGGGCCATCCGTATTTTGATCCAATGGTCTAGATTTCCTGCTACAAGCCATAAAATAATTAGTTTTTCTATAGTAAAAGAGTGCTACATTGATGTGTTGATCTGGACTCTTGTTTTTTCATCATGTGGTGCTAGTCCAACTGCTTAAGTTACAGTAACAATCTCAATAAACCTTTTTGAAGAAAATTGAAAAGCCAATTTTTCTTAGTTTTCTCAATGAATTTATCATCTTTACGTAATTTGCAAATTTAAGTACAAATTTCATCCAACAACCCCTGGGTCCAGGAAGAAAATTATGTGCCTCTCGAAACTTAAAAATTCACACAAATATGAACAGGTTTCGATCAGATTTAAAGAAATTTAGCAAAATTTTGGGTGGGGAAGGTTTTGGGGGGTTTGTTGCTATCTCACATATACCAAGATACAAAGTGTTGTCAACAAGACGAACCGTGGTAGTGTGGACCCAGTGCTAAGTGGAAAACATACTACTATCTCTTTTTTTTAATAAATGATACCATTGATTTTTATCGTGATATTTGACCATTCGTTATATTTAAAAAATTAGTATAAATATAAAAAATATAAGCCATACTTAAAGTTCCTTTAATGATAGTCGTAACAAAATAAACTATACTTAATTTTTTAAAATAAGACAAAAAGTCAAACGTCGTGTTAAAAGTCAACAGTATTATCTATTAAAAAACGGAAGGAGTGCTAGAGAGGTTTAGCCACAAAACTAGGGTGCACCCACAAAATTGCCTGTCGAAATGCATCAAAAGCACACATATGCCTCCTACTGCCATGGTGGTGTGGACACATACGGGAGAAAATTAACTAGGTTGCACCTACTGTCAGATGGTCTTCACTGTTTGAGCAATGAGATTATGTGTTCCACTACTCGAATACTCGATATTAGAGATAAGGGCAGAAATTAAAGAGAGTGAGCTGGTGGGCCAAATATAGACTTAGTCTTAAAATAACAACAGTAAGATGGACTTACAATGCCAACTGTAGATCTTTATCGAAGGTTTCAGGAAAAAATCTTTATCATAAGGTGAAAACACTTACCAAAAGTTTCCAAAGAGAGGTCCTTTTACTGAAAAAGAGAAATATTTCCCAAAAGATTTTTGGGGATTGGGCTTTACTGAGACAAGGACTATGAATAGAGCTTTGCTATCAAAATGGATTTTCAAGTTGATTAATAGTGATGGAAACAATTTATGTATTGAGCTGTTAGAGAAAAAATATTTACTTTCAAGGGGTTTCTTTCAATGATCTGGGATAAGGGGATCCCAATTTTGGAAGGGCTTGATAGCGGTTAAACCTTGGTGTAGAATGGGAATTGAATGGAATCTTGGAGATGGTACTTTTATTTCCTTTTGGGAGGATACATGGATAGGGAATTGTCCTCTTAAGTTAGTTTCTACATTCTTGTTCAATATCTGCAACCAACAAAACATTTTAGTCAATGAGGTGCTGCAAGAGGGGATAAACTGTCTTTCTTTCCGAAGAAATTTTAGCAATTATGAGATAAATTCTTTGATGGAGTTGAAAGAGATGATTAATTCTGCCACCCCAAAAAAAACCAAGCTGAATAAATTTGGGTTCTAGATAAGAAGAAAGTTTTTACTTCTAGATCTATGTATAGAGCCCTTTCTTTTAGAGGTGTAGTTGATAAAAACATAAATGATATCTGGTCTGCTCCTATCGCTCTTAAAATTAAAATTTTTTGTAGCTAGCATACAGAGATAAGATTCAATTTGCAGTATAATTGAAAAAGATGAATTGGGAGGGTGATGATTTCTGTCAGTTTTGTAGTCATCTTGAGGATGCCAACCATATTTTGTTTAGATGTCTTATGGCAGTTTTTGTTTGGTGTATATGCAAGGATTCAATGCAATGGTCCAATAGACCTTTAAATTTTAGTGATTTTTTTGAGATAGCAGTAGTAAGAAGAGGCCCTTGCAATTATAGAGTAAAGTTGATGATTTTAGGGACTGTTTGTTGGTATTTGTGGCTTACCAGAAATGACTTGGTCTTTAATGATAGAGTTGTTTCTTCCCCTTTAATGCTTATACACCATGTTATTGCTATTTTTTTTTTTGCAGTGGAAGACTCTGAGGAAATCATCTGAAGTGGCAGAAGTGGAGGCCTTGGTTGCCTTATTCCAGGAGAGCATTGGCAAATTGAGAGCTGAGAGGAGTGGAGCGGGCTGAGTTTTAGACATGAGTTTAACTTTTGGTTGTATTATCTTTGTCTTGTGCTGAAGTAGGGTTTGATGGTCTGTTATCTAGCTCCTTTATGTCTTACTATGTTTTTCTGTTTGTGGACAAATTTTATACTCTTTTGTTATAAAGCTGGTATCCCCAGCATAAACTCGTTGTATCATTTGGCTTTCTTATAAGCAGGACTTTAAGCCTTTTGTCTAAAAAAAGAGAGATATTTCTACTGACTAAATAATTCTAGGTAACTAATTTACTAGCTAGTTATATAAATATGCAAAGATAAACACTTTAATCCACTATGCAAGTTTTTTATTTATTGAGAAAGTCGATGACATTCTTCAAATAAATTAAAATATATCCCTTCCATTCCTTTCTTTGGTTCATGCTCCTATATGAGCACTACTTGAGCACTGGCAATGTGTACGGAACCCCCTTTGGCAAAAAGTAACATTTGCTATCTGGAAGGCAAAGCCAGATCATCAGCGCTCTTATATCATTGTCCAAAATTCATGAGAATTAGCTCTCTGCAACCCATTTTCTAAGATATATAAAAGATCTGATCTCTTTAATTATTTGACAAAATGATGTTGATAACCGATAAGCATTCATGATGCTCTTATATCCAGGTCCCAGCTACTAGGTACAGGTAGCTGGCAATGCAAGTCAAAAGGATCAAGAAGCCGTCAACACTGCCTTGATCAAATTAACCAAATCACATGATACATAGTCGAATCTTGTGCCCGTGGAATCCGTTACAAATAATCACAGCGTCATGATCTTGCTAGAGAGAGATCATGGAGATTGGAAAATCTAGTGATTATTCTAATCTGCACCTTAATGCTCACTGGAATCTGAACACCAATCCTCTAGAGGACTACTTGGAATCCCAATGAGCAAATCTTATTGACAACTCAAGTCAATTGCAGGGATGGCCATTGAATAATGCTTAGGAATGCTAAGCAATGGCGACACCATGCACTAAAAATACTGTCAAGCTGCAGCATAAACAAGAAAAAATTATATAGTTTCTTGCAGGATGCATATGTGTGTGTGTATACTAGTTTGCTTTGTTTTTGGATCTAACAAAACCATCATTTTTTTTCTCTGTTGGACTCAGCAGTTTCGTGTAACTGAATTAGGCAGACAATAAGCACACTGTTCTAAGTGATCAGAAGTGCACCTGAAGGAATAGTTTTGCTTTAGATTTAGCTGCTCGCCGTGCGACCTGATCTTTGCAGTTCCAGGAACTTTTAATGGTGTGATCGATATTCACAACACGAAATACTCCAACCTTGCATGCATGCAGAGTGATTAGTTGTGCAACTCGTATAATTACAAGAAGAAAAGAGTGAAAAAATAATGAAGCTAGCATATATACACACACACTAGAAGTAAACACAAAATGGCATATAGCTTGTAAGAATGTTTTGTGATATCTTTCTTACAATTAATCAGGTACTGCTGTATAGCTTATACATGAAATATTCTTAATTTGTTGCGTTGCGATCACGTCGCAAAACAGTAAGATGGCAAAATTGCTTCCCAGATTATATATATAAAAACATCTCGCGCACATACATACTAATTAGTACTAACGTATCATGACATACTACTGTTCATACAAGCCACGTACTGATCTTTAGATCTGCATATCTCAACAAGTGCCCTAATCAACATGCGTCACACGAGTGGTCATAGATCACACACACGCACAACCACAACATTTACCACATAATTAATTAAACAACCACATGTACGTACAATACTCAACTGATTAATTAAAAACTTCATGTAAAAACAGAATCTGATTATTACTACAATTTATTCGATTGATGAACCTAGCAGAGTTAGACTTGGATGCATAGTTATTTTACAGCTGCAACTTACAACAGACGCAACATAGACAATACATATGTGCAGAACGTACAGTGCTCGAAGATACGACTACCCATACTTAACTGTTCAGTGCTAGCTAATTATGCTGACACGGCTAGGCTAGCTTAGGTTTAATTATCCATGTAATAATAAAAAAATTACATTAATTAACCAGCTTGTACCGTACGTACACTTGTGGTCAATGGTCACATAAAATAACAACCAATAAACTCAAAGCCCTAGCAATTGGTCTCCTCCTTCTTAAGCTTCTCGCCAATTAACAGATGGATTCTTGATTCCCCACTTCCCTACTAAATCCCCCATGGATGCTCACCTCTAGCTAGCTAGCTCCGAGCTCTAGCTGTCGCTGCCGCCGCCGACGCCGCCATGGAAGCCAACTACCCAAAGTACGTCCTCTACGGCCTCCTCATCGTCGGCTCATGGCTGCTCTCCTGCCTCCTCCACTTCCAGGTCTTCCACCTCTCGCTCTTCCCCTACCCCTCCTACTTGCTGTCACGGCGAATCGTCCTCCCGCCGGCGCTCGACGCTAGCTTCCTCCCTCCTCCACCCGACGACGCCGTCGTCTCCGATGACGGCGTCGAGAGGAGACGCTCGTCGGCAAAGGCGGAGGCGGCGTCGTCGTGCGACGGGCGGTATGTGTACATGCTGGAGGTGCCGTTGCGGTTTCAGATGCTTACCGAATGCGTCGAGGGCTCGCCGGCGTTTGAGGACCCGTACCACGTGTGCGTCCTCATGTCCAACTACGGCCTCGGCCCCGTCATCCCTCCCGCCGCCGGAAATGGCAGCGACGGCGACATCATCCCGAACACCGGATGGTAAGAATGCATTATGCATCTATAGTCACATTGGATCGTTTCGGTGGCACCCTCGCCACCGTCGCCGGCCGGCGGTCTTGAGTTTTTCTAATGAGCTGCGTCCATGGCGGCGATGAATGTAGGTACAACACAGACCAGTACGCGCTGGAGGTGATCTTCCACAACCGGATGCGGCGGTACGAGTGCCTCACCGGCGACCTCGCGGCCGCGACGGCAGTATACGTGCCGTTCTACCCGGCTTTGGAGCTGAACAGGCACAAGTGCGGGGGCAGCGCCACGGCGCGGAATGAGCCGTCCAAAGAGTTCCTCCGGTGGCTGTCGTCGCAGCCGTCGTGGGCGGCGCTCGGCGGCCGCGACCACTTCATGGTCGCCGCACGAACGACGTGGATGTTCCGGCGAGACGAGGCCGGGGACGCGCTCGGCTGCGGCAACGGCTTCCTCGTCCAGCCGGAGTCCGGCAACATGACGGTGCTCACCTACGAGTCCAACATCTGGGAGCGCCGCGACTTCGCCGTGCCGTACCCGAGCTACTTCCACCCGTCGTCGGCCGGCGAGGTGGCCGCGTGGCAGGCCCGCGCCCGCGCCGCGCGCCGCCCCTGGCTGTTCGCGTTCGCCGGCGCGCGCCGAGCCAACGGGACGCTGGCCATCCGCGACCACATCATCGACGAGTGCACCGCCTCGCCGCCGGGCCGGTGCGGGATGCTCGACTGCAGCCACGGCCTCGAGGGCAGCATCACCTGCCGCTCGCCGCGCCGCCTCGTCGCCCTCTTCGCCTCCGCCCGCTTCTGCCTCCAGCCGCCCGGCGACTCCTTCATGCGCCGCTCCTCCATCGACACCGTCCTCGCCGGCTGCATCCCTGTCTTCTTCCACGAGGCCTCCACCTTCAAGAAGCAGTACCGGTGGCACGAGCGCGACGACAACACCGCCACCACCACCGGCGCCACCGACCACCGACGATACTCCGTCCTCATCGACCCGGACGACGTCGTGGAAGGCCGGGTGCGCATCGAGGAGGTGTTGAGCAGGTTCACCGACGACGAGGTGGCCGCCATGAGGGAGGAGGTGATCAAGATGATCCCTAGGTTCGTGTACAAGGACTCTGGGGTGAGGTTCGATGGCGACATGAGAGACGCCTTCGACATCACCTTCAAAGAGGTCATGGCGAGGATGAGGAGGATCAAGAACGGCGAAATCTTGGGATGGAAACAAGATGGAGACGACGATGTGGTTGCAAAAGATTCATGACACAAGTGAAATTTTTTGTGTTAATTAGTAGTGTTTGTTTTGTTAATTGTTGTGCTTGTTGTTGTTAATTGTCACTGTTACCGTGTATGTTGTTACATATAAATATATCAGTGCGTATATTGGCGGTATGATGAGAGAAAATTAGAATAAGAACAATCAACTGAAAGTGTTAGTTTTCTTTCAGTTTGTATATGTGTAGATTTATTATTGTATCTTGTCATGTGGCAATATGCCCAATATATCCTGCAAGGTCTGAAGAAGAGGCTTTTAGTTTTACATTATATAGTTGTGTGTTAATTAGTATAGTGCGAGCATGCAAATTACTTATATGTTTTGGCATTTGTATAACTAGCCAAATTCCCTGTGCAAACTGTAGAGCTATAGATTAAAGTTATGATATACAATTCTTCTATTTCTATAGTTTCAAAAGAAAATTTTGCAGGTCTGTAATGATCAATCTAATTTGGATCTAGCAAATGCACATAATCAATAACATAGATTTTTCTCCTTTTCTCTCTATTAGCATCGATGACAATGTGGTTGCAAAAGATTCATGACACAAGTGACTTTTTTTTATTCCTTGTGTTAATTAGTAGTATACTTAATTAGTGGTTCTTGTTTTGTTAGTTGACGTGCGTGCTGTTGTTAATTGTAATTTCACTCTATATATTTGTTACCTGTAAATTTACCGGTGCGTATATTGACGGTATGATGAGAGAAAATTAAAATAAAAACAATCAACCGAAGTGTTGGTTTGCTTTCAGTTTGAATCTATGTAGATTAATTGTACTCCCTCCATTATAAAATTTTTGATTTTGTTGACTTTTAAATATGTTATTTGACCATTCAACTTATTTAAAAACTCAGTGTAAATATGCAAAAAATTAAGCTGTTTTTAAAGTATCTTTAATAATAAAATAATAAAGTATTTTAATAATAAAACAAACTACAATAAAATAAATGATGCTTATATAGTTTTTTCTAACAAGACAAATGGTCAAATATTATATCTAAAAGTCAACAACGTTATATATTTAAAAACAAAGATAGTATCTTGTCACGTGGCTATACGTCCAATATATAGTAGTGTGTTAGTATATTTAGTGTGAATCTACTTATTAATTTATATGTTTTCGCATTGCTATAAATAGCGAAGCTAGATTAAAGCGTATTTGGTATATTTACTTCTTTTCCTTATAACTTTTGATATAATTTTGTAGATGTCTGTAATGATCAATTTACATAATTATAATTAGAACTACCAAATGTGCATGATCAATAACAACATAGAGCTTTCTCATTTTCTCGATTAACGTGTCAATCTTTTAGACTTGGAGAGCAAACATGATGACTTCTTTTAAACTTCTCTAATACTATAATATAATAGATAAGGAGTCGCAAATACGAAGATAACCACTCAAATATCGTAGTTATTGACCTATGCAAGACAGCTCAAACCGGTACAATTTGGTTGCATGCAACAAAATTCGATGAAATTTGAGCACCTAGCTAGCTCAAATTTCCAACGCAGTTGTCATCAATTCGAATGGATTCACACTTCAAATTTCCAACGCACCCCCGTTGAATTTGTAAGCCCTGCAATAGATTCTCCATGTGGTTTAGTCAAGTTGGCGAGAGAATTTCAGTTGCGAAGGATTCAAGCCACCCAGCATATTCCTTCCAGCTACCACATTACGATTTTACCCAAGTTAAAAATCCTAGCATGGTATGCACCAATAAGACCAAATTAATATAGGTGATCAATGGTCCTGGCAAGGCAAAACCAATTCCCAGGGTGTGTAACAAGCAAGGTGTGTGCACAGTGCCAAACAAATGCCATGCATGTGCTGTGGAGACTACCATCACATTTTTTTTTTCCCTGAAAGTAGGAGAGTAGCAATATGCATCCTAGCCAATTCTCTATTCTAAATTTGCATGGTGTGTCACAGTTCCAACCAAGCAATTTCCTTGGAGTCAAAAGGAAAATGCTTTGAATATTGAGAGTACAAATAAGCATACCCTGTTCTAGTGAATTTGTGGAACAAGGGTGACTCAACCCCATTTCGTTTAATCCTGAAGTTGTACACATGTGTGATTAAGGACTGTTAAAGTAAATATCTAAACCGATTCCTCGGTCACTCCATTGGAGGAGTAAGTCTGCAGCTACAAAAGGCCAAGAAGGCGTACGTGCTACAACCTAGCTAGTGCAATTAAGAATGTCACCATGCTTGCCAAGAGAGGGCAGATCACCCCATTTTGCTTATGAATCTGATCAGCAATTCATCCATGCCGTCGCTGCTCTTCATGTTAGGGGAATAGACTCAACACGATAATGTATTGATCACGGAGAAATACATATATAGGCTCCAACCTTCCATAACCACTTTACCGATTTATAGTAACAGAATCGGGAGGGTAGGAAGGGAGAACCGACAAAAGATAACATGCAAGATATTTTCCAACACCCCCCGCCCCCCCAAGTCGCAACTTCAGGCTAGCGAATATTGAGACTGGAATGAAACTCGGTGAAGACCGGCGTAGGAAGACCTTCGGTGAAGATGTCAGCGTACTGGGAGGACGTGGGCACGTGGAGGACACGGATGGCACCAACGGCGACCTTCTCTCGAACAAAGTGGAGATCAATCTCAATATGCTTAGTGCGTTGATGTTGCACCAGGTTGGAAGAGATATACGGTGCTGACGTTGTCACAATAGACCAAAGTAGCCTTCAACGGAGGGGCATGTAACTTGTGGAGCAACTAACGGAGCCAAGTGACCTCGGCAACAGCATTAGTGACAACTCGTTACTCAGCCTCAGTATTGGAGTGAGACAGTGTTCTGACGCTTGGAGGACCAGGACACCAGATTGTCACCAAGGAAGACAGCATAGCCAAAGGTAGATTTCCCGGTGTCGGGACAACCTGCCCAATCAGCATCAGAGTAGGCAATGAGGTCGTGTGTGGCATATCGTCGGATGTGCAAGCCCAAGTCCAAGGTGCCCCGAAGATAGCGCAGAATCCGTTTCAGTGCAGAGAGATGTGGCTCACGAGGAGCATGCATGTGAAGACAGACCTGTTGCATAGCATAGGAGATGTCCAGACGCGTGAAGGTGAGGTACTGTAAGGCTCTAGTGAGACTGCGAAAATCGGTCGAGTCAGCCACAAGATCACCGTCGGCTGAAGAGAGCTTGTCACTGGTGTCAATCAGAGTCTGGCACGGCTTGCAATCTATCATGCCAGCACGGGCGAGGATGTTGATGCAGTATTGCCGCTGGCTGAGCAGGAGCCCAGAGGGCTGCAGGGTGACACTCACACCGAGGAAGTGATGGAGAGCCCCAAGATCCTTTATCGAGAACTCGGACTGGAGGGCCGAGATAGTCCACTGAAGAAGATGTGCTGATGAAGCAGTCAGAACGATATCGTTGACATAGAGCAAGAGGTACACATTGTCTGCTCCATGGTGAAGGATAAATAGAGAGGTGTTCGAACGAGCCTCAGTGGACCCAAGAGACAGCAAGTAAGAGGCATACCGGCTGTACCAAGCCCGGGGAACCTACTTGAGACCATAGAGGGACTTGTTGAGGCGGCACACCATATCTGGGCGACTGGAATCAACAAAGCCTAGGGGCTAGATGCAGTAGACGGTTTCCTGCAAGGTGCCATGCAGAAAGGCGTTCTTCACATCTAATTGGTGGACTGGCCAATCACGGGAGACTGCAAGACTGAGAATAGTACGAACTATAGCAGGCTTGACGATCGGGCTGAATGTCTCAGGCAATGCTTGGATGTTGGGTAAAGCCACGTAAAACCCAACAGGCTTTGTAACTGTCAAGGGTGCCATCAGACTGCATCTTGTTCTTGAATATCCACTTGCCAGTAACCACATTAGCACCGGAGGGTCGAGGAACGAGGTCCTAAGTGTGATTGGCTAACAGAGCATTGAACTTGTCCTCCATAGTGGCGCGCCAATTGGGATCCATGAGGGCCGCCCAGTAAGTACAGGGAACAGGGGACAGCGCGGCTACATGGAGGTTCAGCCGATGGACCTCCTTGTGCACGCTGGCCTTGCCACAGGTAGTCATGTGATGCTCGTTGATGACAGGAGATTGACCCAAGTGAGACTGTGGTGCTGGGGCACTAGGCACACGCCGGGAGCGATGCTAGGACGGGGCAGGCGCGACGGGCGGTAGCACTGAGCCTGCTGCCAAGGCTCATGGGGCTAGTCCAGACACGGCCTGCTGTAGAGGCGACAAGTGGACGCAGCCGCCTGGTGCCGCGCGGTAGATCCGATGGGTGCCTATACAGGAGCAAAGAAATCCTCCAAAAAATCGAGGTCAATAGCACTGATAGCGGGGACGGACCCCTCGGCAAAAGGAAAAGAGTGCTTATCAAAGACAACATGACGCGAGATAATAACCTGATTAGTGACCGGATCAAAGCACTGATACCCTTTATGATGGAGAGGATAGCCAAGGAACACACACATAGTGGAGCGAGGGGATAGTTTGTGTGGGGCGGTGGCGGCTAGGTTGGGGTAGCACTTACAGCCAAAAACACAAAGGTGTGTGTAGGATGGGTGAACTCCATGTAGGGCGAAGAAAGGGTATGGTGTTTGAGCATCTTGGTAGGGTGGCGGTGTGAAGAGCCTCAACCCAGAAGGATTCGGGGAGGTTGGCCTGAAAAAGTAAGGAACGAATGACATTATTGATGGTACGGAGGATGCGCTGAGCTTTACCGTTTTGAGGGTAAGTGTGGGGACACGACATCCGCATGGTGACGCCATTGGTGAGGAAGAAGGTGTGGGCAACGAAATTGTCGAACTCATGGCCATTATCGCACTGGATGCTGTGGATGTTAGTAGCAAACTGGGTTTTGACATAAGCAAAGAAGTGTGACAAAGTGGAAAAAGTCTTGGATTTAAAGCGCAAAGGAAAGGTCCAAACAAAATGGGAATAATCATCTAAAATAACAAGATAATATTTATAACCAGAGGTGCTAACAATCGGAGATGTCCACAAATCACAATGCAAAAGCTCAAAATTGGACGAGGCCCTAGTAAAGGAACTTGTAAAAGGAAGGTGGGTGTGGCGTCCGAGTTGGCAAGCATGACAGAGGTTGGTGGAGTTGCTCAGGGACAGTGGGAGGATGGAGGCGAGGCGGGTGAGCGCGTCGTGACCAAGGTGCCCAAGACAACGATGCCATAGGGCATCAGAGATGGTGCTGATGAAGGCAACTGGCGGTGCGGATGACAGAAGGGCGTGGTGGAGGGGGTACAGGGGACCGGAGCTATTGAACCTGACGATCATGGTCCTGGTACAAAGATCCTTCACAGAGAAGCCAAAGGGGTCAAACTCGACAGCACACCGATTATCAATGACAAAACGTCGGATAGAGATCAAGTTCTTGATAATGAGAGGAGAGCAAAGGATATCCTTGAGAGTAAAAGAACAATTATGATGACGAAGGTTAGTCTGTCCGACCGCGGTAACAGGAATAAAGGAATCATCACCGACAATAATATGAGAAGGGGAGCGGGAGGTGGGTTTTGTGGAGAAGGAGAGGGCATCGATGTCGAAGGTCATGTGTGCAATAGCACCCGTGTCTATATACCATTCATTCGTAGCCGGTTGCTATAGGGTTGTAGTATTTAAGGAGCCAAATAACGAGGCCTGATCCCACTATGAGGGTGCACCAAGGAGCCAGCCCACTGGCTACTGTAGACCAGGAGGCAAGGTAGCTAAAGGCTGGGCCGCAAGGCCCATGGCGCCTAAGGGGGGATAGCCCATGTACTGTTGCTGCAGGAAAAATTCAGACGAAGACAGGCCAGCCGATGGGGCAGTGAGGGCGGCCCTGGCGAAAGGCGGCCTAGCTGGCTGAGGACTGAGGAGGCCGCGGCCTAGGGGGCCTGGCCACATATGAATGGTGCTGGCCCATGGTTTACGCGGAGAGGGCCACGCCTGTCGTAGAGAATTAGGGAATTTTTTTATTTTTATTTTTTTTAATAAAATATTTACAAAATTATATTTTCATTTCAAATATTTACAAAAATATAGCCCCCAACGCCCTCTGGGAGGGCGTTTTTTATAAAATCGCTCTCCTAGAGGGCGATTTGATGACATGGCCGACGGCAGTAGGCCGGGCGGCCCACGGCCGTCAGCGATTTTGCAGGCGGCCTCCTGGCCGGCAAAAAACCGCCCTTCCAGAGGGCGGCAAGGGGTCCGCCTGCAAAAAGCCGACCGCGGGGCTGGCAAATTTACAGGCGGCCCCCTTGCCGCCCTCTGGAAGGGCGGTTTTTCGTCGGCCAGGGAGCCGCCTGCAAAATGGCCCGCCCTACGGCCGGCTTTTTGCAGGTGGCCGCCTTGTCGCCCTCTGGGAGGGCGGTTTTTAGCTAGCCAAATATAAAGCCTCCTCCCAGACTTCAAAAATGTCATAAAATTCATAGAAATCACAGAAAAAAGAAGAGAGAGCTGAGAGCGAGGCTAAAGAAAGCAGCGAAGCTCTGCCGATTTGCTGATTCGTCTATAGGTAAAATCTATTGTCTCTTTGTAATTTCTATTTGTACGCAAGAATTGATGTAGTATTCTACTGGTTACGTGTATAGTATTATATGAAAATAGGTTGTCACTCGTAGATCTGTAGGTTTTTAGTTAATCTGTTAGATGACTTAATTTGTGTAGAGATGGTAGTTATAAAATATCGATTACACGGTTTTAGATATGAGGAGAATATTGATACCTAGTTCAACAGTATTTTTTCATCGACAGAGATGTCAAATAAGGTGATATTTCAGTTATTTCACAGGCAAGAGAATATTAGGTATGGTCCAGAAGGTGTAGACCTGTTGGAGTTTAGTTCAACAGCTAAGGGCATTGATAAGCCAGCTGAGAGAAGTTTCAGGTCAGTATACAACTGGCTGATGCGAGGCTTTCGACTGGACCCTCAGATCAACGCAATAAACTTGTATGTTGTAGTTAGTCGTGCAGTTGAAGGTTAATTTTGGGAACTGATGCCGGTGGATTGCACTGCCACTTGGAGATAGTACGTGGAGAATGCATTCCAACGTGGTTGACCACTGGGCATACTTGTGTCGGTGTATGAGAAGGATAACACCGCTGCTGCAATACCCGTGCAAGATGACGAGGGTCCAAGTAAGACAGGGGGTGATGGCGAAGCAATGGAAGAAAATAAAGAAGTAAATGAAGGAGGGAATGAAGAAAATAGGCAAGCAACAGGTGCAGCAGATGAGGGCGAACTAATCAACACCATAGTTGAAGAAATGGATAGAGAAGATACTGAAAATGAGCATACAGAGGATGATGATTCGTCTGATGAGGACAACGTAATCCCTGCAGAATGGAGCAACGAGGACTTCTCTAACCTTGCCATCTCCGAGAGGCATCATGTGCCATGGGAGTACAAGGAGAATGAGGTTATCCAAGGGGCTAAGTATGCATATGTAGAGAATTTGAAGGAGACAGTAAAACATTGGGCAGTGTCACTTCAGAGAGAGTTCTCGGTCGTGAAGTCAAGCAAATCAGTGTATGAAGTGAAGTGCGTGAAGGATGGGTGTCTATGGCGGGTGCATGCATATAAGGGTAAATGGAAGGATTATTGGCAAGTTTTAATCGTGACCGAGCATTCATGTTTCTTACCAGGTGTTGAAAAATATCATAGAAATATGACATCTGCATTTGTTGCAACAGAGATGTACTCCCATATTATGAATAATCTGGGGTACGAACCAAGGTCAATTGTTAGACATATTGAAGAGAAATTCAAATACACAATTAGCTATGCTAAGGCTTGGAGGGCAAAACAAAAGGTTATAAAGATGAGATTTGGCATATTTGAAGCATCTTATGATAATTTGCCTCGTCTGTTAGCCTGTATTCTTCAGAGGAATGCAGAGACCTACTACGATCTAAAAGTCTTTCTATCAATTGACCATGGTAACAAAAGTATGTTGCAACGGGTATTCTTTTCATTAGATGCTTGCATTCAGGCATTTATGTATTGTCGTCCCATCCTCTGCATCGATGGGACATTTCTGACCGGAAAGTACAGAGGGCAGATATTAACAGCAATTGGAGTTGATGGGAACAACCAAGTTATACCGGTGGCTTTTACTTTTGTTGAGAGTGAGAACACTGATAGCTGGTATTGGTTCCTAGAAATGGTTAAGTCTGCAGTTGTACGGATAAGACTAGACGTATGCCTCATACATGACCGTCACGCCGGCTTGCTGCGGGCAATTGAGGAATTGAGATATGGATGTGTTGAGAAGGGATACCCACCAAGGTGATCTGATGTCCAAAGCAGATGGTGCATGTGTCGTATAGGTGCTAATTTCTACAGACAGTTTAAGAATAAGCACCTTATGGATCTTTTCAAGAGGCTATGCGCCCAGAATAAAAAGAAGAAATTCAATGAACTTTGGAGGAGATTGGATGAGCTAATCTCTAAACAAACGGATGAGCAGTCTAGGAGGGCTACCATTGGAGGGGATGAGGCTCCAGAAGCTCTTGGACCTCTATCAAGTGACAGACCTCATATGAAAAGAAGATCTGCATCCTCAGTTAGAAAATTTTCAGAGTGAATTGAGAATGAGCCAAAAGAGAAATAGGCATTGTTGTATGACAATGATGGTTCTTGATTTGGCATAATGACCACAAATTTGGCAGAGGTTTATAACTGAGTGATGCATAGTGTTCGAGGGCTCCCACTTGTTGGCATAGTTGAATTTATCTTGCATAGCACATGCAAGTACTTCAGAGATCGGTTCAGACAAGTTGGCCCCTCAATGGTGGACAATAATCTTTTTTTCAATACACTACTGACTAAGTACCTGCAAGATAAAAGTAATAAGGCCCGAAGACATCGAGTTATATCTCAAGGTACACAAGAACACAGATTTGAAGTATTGTGTGTCGACAAGGGCATGCGCGGAATCTACCGCAAAAGAGTTATGCAGGAGTGCGTGCTGAAGGAAGACGGGACCTGCAAGTGCTCGTGCCGAAAGCCTATTCTGCTCCACAAGCCATGTTCTCATGTTATTGCCGCGAGTGGTGAGTGTGGGATAGAAGCACGTTATTTTTTCTCACCTTATTTCAGAAAAGAAGCAATCTACAATACTTGGAGTGGAGAGATATACGGCTTTGGTATTGCGGGGACATTTACTACGGAGCATTCTCAAGCTATCTACATTTCTGACCCAACAAAATTGAGGGATAAAGCAGGTCGCCGCAAGACAAAATGCATCCGTAATGACATGGATGAGTCAGAAGCCGGTGGAAGGCATAAACGTTGTTCAAAGTGTGACCAAACAGGTCATACATATAAGAAATGTCCAAATGATGCAACCGGTCCAAGTGCGGCGAAAGCTGGACCGTCGGGTTCAGGCGCTGATGGCAGTGGTCCTACTGGTGAAGACACAACTTCAAGACGACTCCGTCCTAGGCATTATCGAACATTTCGTGGTGCTGTGGTGTAGTGTATGTCTATACTTGATCTTTATTATAATGTGGTCATTTAATTAACTTTACAATCTTACTCTTACTTGTTGCTTTGTCAATAAAATTTACACTAACTCTCCATGTGCATGCAGGTATGGCGTACCATACACCAGAGATACTCGATCGGGGCCTCGACCAGTCCCACCGCTCTTACTTATCAGCCGTCGAGGGTGCACAGCTATCCACCTTCCGTCCACGGCCTTCACGTCACCTCCTGCAGATATACCACCAGTTTCGTGAGAGGTAAGAGCTGTGTTGTACCAACATTCATTCACATCGTTTGTACATATCTAAGTTCCCCAATATTGATTACACTGCTATATTCTGCAGGTTGCGTGCAGCTGGACTTCTTCCGTTGTGCAGACTAGTTGAGCCCGCACCACACGAGAGGGACCCCGCCAGGCGATGGGACGCTGACAGGTCACTTCTGGCAGCACTGGTGGATCGCTGGAGATTGGAGACACACACGTTCCACCTACCGTGTGGCGAGATGACTCCCACACTCCAGGACGTGTCCTACCTGCTGGGACTTCCCCTCATAGAGGACGCAGTCGGTCCGGTTGACGGGGCGCACGGTTGGGCGCAGGACATCACTGCTCGGTTCGAGCCCATGCACCGTCGACCTGGACTTGGTAGGCCGAGTTCGCTACCGCCTTACACCACGAGCGGCCCCTCGCAGGCGTGGCTGCTACAGTTCACTGTAAGTGGCGGATTACTTTCAGGTGCAAGTATGCGATTTGTAAAGCAATAGTGGCGTTGACTATAATCTTGCATTACAGCCTGATCAGCTAGACCCTGAAGCCAACGAATACTCGGTGAGTCGGAGTTTGGAGGCGTACCTGTTGTGGCTGTTCGGCTGGGTGATGTTCACAAGCACGACAGGGCACGCGGTAGACAAGGGACTGATCCACTACGCTCGTGCGATCGCCGACAGCGAGGCTGGCTGTGTACCGCAGTGGAGATGGGGATCTGCTGTGCTAGCAGTGACGTACCGTGCTCTTTGTGACGCGTGCACAAAGACCGATCCAGGTGCGATTCTCGCTGGTTGCCCTCTCCTTCTGCAGCTATGGGCGGCCGAGCGGTTCGCGATAGGCCATCCTCTGATTCATTACTCTCCCTACGAGGACGGCCTTGGAGGCTTGTACGGGCAGTCAGCCGAGGACCGTCTGACTATGGGGATGATATGGTGTCGCCGTGAGGTACGTAACATGAAATTCTATGTTTACCACTTATGCATAAACACTGACGTGTTTCCCTTTCCTATTTTGCAGCGCCGTTACGCTCATACGCAGGTTAGGAGGGCATACTCCGACTTCGTTATGGAGTTCGACCGCCTTTTGCCCAGCGATGTCGTCTGGGAGCCGTATAGTCCGCAAGCCATCGCAAGGGACCGGGGGGCTGGACCAAACGTACTGGATGACGACAGTGCCATTGGTGTTCAACATCTTCGTCGAGCCCCACTGTCCGCAGCGCGTGTTGCGATAGTTCGGCCTATGTCAGCACGTGCCTGTGGAGATCGTTGTACCGTGCGACGTGCACCGGTTAGCACAGCTACGTTCTTTGTTGAGTACTGTATCTCTTTAATATAGTCTAATGCATTGTCTGTATATAGGTATAATCGTAGGGGACAGGCAGACGGCGCTCAGTGGTATCCCTGTCTGCAGAAGTACGTGGAGGACTGGTTGTTGGCGACGGAGGAGGTCATCGACGACATACATCCACACACTAAGGACAACTACCTAGCATACCTCAGGTGGTACCAGCCCCGCACGCGCACACGCGTGACATTCACCCCAGAGGATCCACAGCCACACGTCGCCGCTACGACAGACACATATCCTAGACACTGTGACCACGACTACTTCCGCGTGGTAAGTCACATTATCTTTGCACTTTGCTATTCTTTTTGTACGTGTCCACGGTTCTAACACATATTCACGTCACATTTGCAATAGGCTGACGCAGCGTGACAGGTTCAAGCTGATGTGAACGGGCATTCGGACGGTTGGATAGTGGGATCGTGCTGACTGCGGACGAGCAGAGGACGACTTTTGGGAGGATTCGTCATGCGATGCACATAGTGCTTCGTGCGCTCACTTGTCGTGCGTCCGACACGGTACCTCCCATAGCTATACATCAGCAACAGCCACGGCCAGCAGGAGCAGGAGTGCGCCCACCCCGTCCCAGTCAGCTAGCTGGCTCCCCTAGAGGTAAATTCTGCTAACCATCGGTTCATAACATATTTCCTTCTACGACATGCACTGTTTTACATCAATATGCTTCCGTGCAGCTTTCGTTACACCGTACCTACATCCCTTCGGAGCTGTCACGTCGACGTAGGGAGCGTACCACACGCGCAGCAGGGCATGAGCAGTGCCTCCCGGGCCACCACAGGAGGTCCTTTAGGTTATATCAAACTTTACTTTTGCGTTGCAAAATTTCGGTTTGCAATTATCAATAATTTTGTGCATAGGGTTCCACTCTACAGTGCCGGAGATGTTTGCGGGCGCTGGCTCCTCCGCGCAAGGCACACGCGGAAGCGGTTGGGCACAGAATCCTTTCGAGGGGGACGACTTGGAGGACGAGGACGAGGAGATCCATGAGGTACTAGGTTCCTCGCAGCTCGAAGGAGCTCCACCACCGCAGACACAAGACCTACCAGCTGCCACACCCGTGCAGGTGACCCGCGCTGGCTGCGCCGTACTACTAGACCGGCTGACATACTCCCAGAGCCAGGTGCAAGCGCAGGCTAGGAGGATGAAGAGTGCTAGAGGTTACGGTTAGAGCCCGTAGTATGTTGTACCAGTAGTAGTTCACCTGTTGTACATCGTGTTTAATTAATTCTACGTTTACTGAACAAACCCCTTTACTTCGTTTACGCTCGTCGATCAAACGATGTACTCCTCACGATCTACGTTTGTGACGAAACTGATCAAAAACATGAATTTTCGAGTTTCAACTTCACGACGAAAGTACATTCCGAGTGATGACAACCGAGTAAACGCTAATTGCTTACGAACGTAATGAAATTATCCATCCAAGGAGTACAAACGGCACATGAAACGTTTCTAGTTATCGTTATTACATGCCTTAGGGAATTTTAATCAGATATCCAACTAAAGATGCAACTACTGTGTGCAGCGTCTCGCCGCCTCTTTGCACGCAGTGCCCTCTCCCGTTTCTCCCTCTCTGCCTCATCGGCTTCCTTCTCCTGTCACTCCTTCTCTTCCTTCCTCTTCTGCTCAGCCTCCCACTTTTCTTCTGCCGTCCAAAGACGTTCGAGGTGGTCCCTGTGCTATTCCTGCGACATGTGAAGATACTGTGCGTCCTGTGGACAGATCTTCGTATCTATCCACTGCACAAAGTCGCACAGAGGCGGAGGAGGCTTTGGTGCCTTGACACATACAAATTTATTAGCTCAAAGGTTCAAATATTTCGTACTACAAGATAATTCGTATTAACTCCACTGGCTTCTTCGTCTTCCCCTTCTTTCCTTGCAGCTTCGGCTTCTCCGGGGAGTACGCATAATTCGCACACATCCAATACCTTTACCGAAATGTGTAATCCTTCTTACTTATTTCAACTTTACATTCATCTCTGCACCAATACATCGGCGGAGGCACGTCAATCGAAGGTCATTGATGACTGGACATACCAAACGCATCCATAGCAACCTACATTATAAATAAATAAACACAAGTTATAACTCGTTAGGCCAAAATAATTTATACAACTACATACCTAGGGTATACTACACATGACTAAAAAAATAAAATATAATCGTCCTCATTTCCATCTCCCTAGCGTTTCTCGAACTAGTACTACTCATTTAGTAAAAAAAACTAACTTCTCTCATGCGACCTATCAATGTCCTTAGCCGTTATGTTCAACTACAATAGATCTACATTCTGTGGACCAAATCTAACATTTATTTACCTGTCAAATAAATAGTACAACACTACACATACTACATCATTTGATGAATAGAAATAAAAATTACAAAGAGCCATAAAATATTACCTATAGACGAATCCGTAAACCGGCAGGGCTTCGCTATTTTCGTTCGCCTTCGTTCTTAGCTCTCTCTTCTTTTTTTATTATTTTGATGAATTTTATGAACTTTTTGAGGCTGGGAGAGGGCTTTATAGGGAGGTGGTAAAAAAATCGCCCTCCCAGAGAACGATTTTTTTAATAAAATGAGCCATTTTGCAGGCGGCCCTCTGACCAACGAAAAACCGCCCTTCCAGAGGGCGGCAAGAGGGCCGCCTGTAAATTTGCCGACCCCGCAGCCAGCTTTTTACAGACGGCCCCCTTGCCGCCCTCTGAAAGGGCGGTTTTTCGCCGGCCAGGGGACCACCTGCAAAATGGCTGACGGCCATGGGCCGCCCGGCCTAAGGCCGTCAGCCACGTCATCAAATCGTCCTCTAGGAGGGCGATTTTATAAAAAAAACACTTTTCTAGAGGGCGTTGGGGGTATATTTTTATAAATATTTGAAATGAAAATATAATTTTGTAAATATTTTATTAAAAAAATATAAAAATAAAAAAAATTCGAGAATTGGGTACGCGATGGCCGCCACCACTACCGGATGCGCCATTTTGGGCGGTCTGGCCGCCGCCACCGACGTTGACCCCACCGCCGCCACCGTGACGGCGGCGGTTGCAGGAGTTGCCGGAGCCGCCGTCCTGGTTCCCGGTGCCGGCGCCCCTAGACAGAAGCAGCGCCGAAGCCAGTGGAGTGCGCCGGGTTGGGGCGGCCGCTGTCGTCTTTGTACCGGCGAGGAAGATAGTAGACGAGCTGGCTGAGTGCTGCGTCTTGAGCTCCTCAAGTTGTAGTTGGGAGCGGACCTCGGCAAACATAGGGAAGGGCCGCTGCATAGGAATAAGAGACTGAAGATGACTGAAGCGTTCGCTCAAACCTTTAAGAACCGTGAGGACAAGGGTGCGGTCGCCGACGGGCTCGCCGAGATCGGCGAGGTTATCAGTCATCGACTTGAGGCGGCGACAGTAGTCGGAGACAGTGAGATCGCCTTGGTGAAGAGTGTGGAACTAGGCCAACAGGTTGAGGACGCGCCGCTCGTGATTCCCGAGGAACTGGTACTCAAGCCCGCGCCAGACGCGACAAGCAGTGGCATCGATTGTCATCACTTCTTGCAGCAAGTTGGTGGAGATGGTGCCGTACAACCAGCCAAGCACAACGCAATCCATCTACATCCAATCAGCACGGTTGGGGAAGAAGTCGTCGGAGAGGACGTGGTCCGTGAGGGCATATTTGCCCAAGGCCACAAGAAAGAGACCATGCCACCGTGTGAAGTTAGCGGCCGCAACGTCAAGGGTGACAGGAACCAACGCCTTGACGTTGAGGACAGAGTCGGCCTGGGCATGGAGAGCAGCACGGGCATCATCGTCGAGAGTAGGCCGAGGGAGCGGAGCGCCGCCGCTCGGGAGCCCATAAGCAGGAGGGCGCCGGGGTGGCTTGGGTCGCTGAAGGAGCCGGCCGGGTTGAGGCGAAGATAGCGGCGAGATCGGCCGGGAGCAGCGTGGCGGAGACACGGGGGTCCGTCGCGGCCGGAGGTTCGGAGAGAACCAGCGTAGAGGCGGCGCCAGCATTGGGAGCAGGCGGCGGCGCGGGGAGATCGCCGGGGGTAGTTGCGGGCGCAGGCGGGGGTACGGCGAGGAGAGACGTGATGACAGAGGCCAGGACCGCCCGGGCCGTGGCACAGGCCCGAGACGCGTCGGAGTCGGCTACGGCAGCGGCCGTGCCTGGATCAATCTGCAGGCCTTCAGGCAGTAGAAAAGCAGAGCGGACGACGTAGGCGACAGCGTCGGCCGCGGAGTCGAGGACGGCATCGAGCGGCGAGGAAGGAGTAGAGGAGGCACTCGACATGGCGGCACCGGTGGGAGATCGGTGGGAGAAATTAGGCTGCGGAAGCGAAGGATCAGTAGTCTGATACATGTTAGGAGAATAGATTTAATGTGATAATATATTGATCATAAAAAAATATATATATAGGCCATAATCTTTTATAATCTCTCTACCGATTTATAGCAACAGAATCTAGAGGATAGGAAGGGAGCACCGACAAAAGATAACATGCAAGATATTTTCCAACACGTCAATTAATTCAGCAGCTCCAGATCGTCCGAGTTCAATTGGCAGATTGGGATCAGGGATTGGTTGATACAGGATTACCACAAGCTCCTTGTAGCAAGTTAGATATATAAAGAGGTGGTCAACTTCATTGAGACAAATTAAAGAAGTGGACAACTTTCGAGGACAAATAAATGATTTTTCTTTCTTAATTGAAACATGACATTGTTTGGTAGGCGACTCTGTTCACAACTTGATCAATGGCACTCACGCTATTGAAACTTAAGAATTAAGATCATACTTAGAGTCCTGTACAGTTTTTTAAGTTTAACTTTGTCTATTCTATTGAAAAAATAATTTTACTTTTATGACACCACATACCATTGCGTTGTATCAGCAATGAAGCTACATTTTCTATCAGAATTTCACTTCCGCACAACCGTAATATTTTTTACTGTTTTTTCAGGCCAACTGTTAAAATCCATGCATTGATATAAAAAGAATGACAAATCGTGCCAGTATTTAGTTTCAGGCTTTCATATAAAATGTCGTGAGCCGTAATCCAAAATCTGCTTAACAGAAACAAGGCTATATTGTACAGACAGATGATCAATTGCTCTTATCCTTTAGATGATAAGTTGAAAGAAGAAATAGGAGTACTATTTTTACTCTGTTCTTTAGGCATTTCCGGCAGTTTCAGTGTCTTCTGCCGTCAACTTGGTAAGTGTGTCTCTCTCAGGTTCTCAGTAAGTAATCTAGTTTTAGTACTCCAGGAAAAACCTAGCAACTGCACTGAAAGAAACAAACGCAAACCAATACTCGTATGTATCATGCTAAAAAAAATGTTTTTAATATTAGAAACGGTTTACATCTTCGGTCTAACCAATAGGTTCCACTATTGAAATTAAAAGAAACATAATACATTTCGTTTTGCCATAACAGGCACTTCTAGAAAGGAAGTTTAATATCGAATTGGCGAGAAAAAAATACAAGTAGCTATATCCTATGTTCGTCCCAAAATATTAGAGATGGGCGTGGTCCAGGGTGGGCCAACCCAGACACGCCCCATGCGACCCAGCTAGGCTGCAATCCTTGTGAACTGTGGGTCGACCCATTGGGAACTGTGGGTCAACCCATCAAAAAGAGAGACAGATTCTGGAGCTCCACTCATCCGACGGTGGACGACCATGAACCTGAAAAATCAGTGGAGAAGAGGATGAGGTAGGAGACTAGTTGGGGACAATTTGGCTATCTGAAGACTGTGGGCTGATTGTAATACCTGAAAACTGCGACCGGTATCAGAACAGAAATTGGGAATTTGGTCAAGAACTCACGCTACCTGATGATGGCTCGATTGCAGGTGTCTGCGACGCCGGCAAGATGCAAGATATCTGCTTCGCTACCCTACCCTTCTCATCATCTCCGAGGCGAGGAGATCTTTTTCATGACCAGCCAGTGCATCTTGGCATCCTAGCACGGAGGTAGAATGGGAACGGTGTGGTGTGGTGGAGGGCGGTGGAAGGCAGGAAGCGGCTGCCGATGTCAAGAAATCAATGGAGGAGACATGCGAAAGGTGGGGGCGTCAGTAAAAAACCCATTGGGCTGGACCTCTTATTCATTAGAAGCCCCTTTCTATTTTGGAGCCGGCCCACATATCCAATGAAGCCAAGTTTATTTTTTTAATAATAGATAGGATCCGGCCTCTATATTCATACGTAATATATACAGCCAAACATTATAAACATGAGTACATAGACTCTAAATCTCCTAACTAAGTAACATAAAAAAAAGAAAAAAGCTAGAAAATAGATTAAAAAAAAGCTAGAATACGAGGCGTTTGAATTGGCTTATTATGCCAGCTTATTAGCCGCACGCAAAACGAGAACATCATTAACATATGATTAATTAAATATTAATTATTAAAAACTTGAAAAATGGATATATTTGATTTTTTTAGAGATACTTTCTATAGAAAAATTTTGCAGAAAACACACCGTTTTATGTTTTAGGAAGCGTGCTAACAGAATCGAAGGATAAGCTAGAAGCAATAAGCAAAATCAAACAGCTTCAAATTTTCTGCTTCTTTGCTTCAACTTTACTTTATCTTATACAATAACAACATATCATATCACTTGTCTACTTAGAAACTTTGATATCAGAATCATCCTGCAAGAAAACAGTTATAGTTGCTTGTGAGCCTTGTCACGCAAAACCACATTGAGGCGGTCACCACCGCTGATAAATTCACTCTCTAGCCTTCTTCTCGAGCATCAACTAGCACTCACCGCCTCTCGTGAAGCTCCTGGCCTCACGTGACCAAGCATGAGAGGGAGGAAAGGGGTGGATCTAGCCCGTCCTGTCACCGCCGCGCCATCTTGCTGCTGCCATTGCCCACTGTCGCTAAATCCGGCTATGGCTGTGGGGAAGGAAAGAGCAGAACTAGTCCCCTATACCGCCGTTGCCCACCGTCACCAGATCAAGTTGTGGACACGGGAAAGGGAAGAGCGGAACTAATCCGCCATGCGCCACGATGCCACCCGGACGCACGCATCCACCTCTAGAAATACAAGGGATTTTAGTTATGTATCTGGTCTGAACGAGCAATAGCTAAAATCTCTTATATTCTAGAATAAAGATACACTGAATTGAAATTCATTGAATGCGACGCTGACCCTGCCTGTGGCTGGCGGCTCGTGACAGGGTGACGGCACGGTACAGAAAAGTCGGTCGTAGGGGTTAGGGATGAGGCGTCGCAATGGATTGCATTTAGTTGTAGTTTAATTGTTAGCATCTAACCGCAAAGTTTAAGGAGGGGCCAGTCGATTTCTGAATAGGCCCACCTGTAGTGTGGCTGGGCTAGAAAAAATGGTGTTTGGACAGATCAGTGATAGATTCAGGATCATTTCAGTGGAATTTTTTTTAGTTTTATATTTTTTTAAAAAATATTTATAAAAGTATATTTTCATTTAAAAATTTTACAAAATATACTCCCAATGTCCTCTGGGGGGTGTTTTTTAAAAAAAATACCCTCCCAAAGGGCGATTTGATGACGTGGTAGACAGCCGTCGGCCGTCCGGCCTACGGCTGTCTGCTATTTTGTAGGCGGCCCCCTAGCCATAAATAAACCGCTCTCTGGGAGGGCGGCAAGGGGGCCGCCTGCAAAATGGCCAGCCACAGGGCCGACGCTTTTGCGGGCGGCCTCCTTGCCGCTCTCCTAGAGGGCGGTTTATTTATGACCAGGGGGCCACTTGCAGAGTGCAAAAGGTTAGTGGTATCAGAGCTCAAGGTTGCTTGGTGAGAGATTTCTTGTTTCGTTTTTTTTACCTATAGTCCAGAAGCCCAAAAAAATAGTAGATTAGATTATCGAGGTCCAAGACAATTCGAGCCTTTTTATTAGTTTTGCTTAGTTAAGTTTGTTGAGTTTTCTGTTGCATCGTTATGTCGAGTTGTTGGTCTTAGCGTCTAGTCGTTTATAGTTTCAAGTTCTTGCCACGCTATATCACCACCATCATCGCCATCACCGCCGGTTGAGTCTTCAATCTAGGGTTTGCTGAGTCCAAGTTGGTCTAGTCAAATCCTAGTAGAAGTTGTGCTTGAGTCCGAGTGGGAGAACTTGCCGATCCGAGGTGGGGTTGAGCCACGAAACCCTAACGCGCGCTACCTACCTTAAAGCATCGGGCAAATAAGTATTCTGTGGACATCTACAGAAAATTTCTTAGAAGGTTCTCCCCAACTTTGCTAGGTATGTCCGAAAAATTTTACGAAATTCAGCCGGAAAGATTGAGTTTTCGAGGTCCGAAATTTCAGCACGGGTTTTAAAGTACGCTCACAAATTTCTACAGACCATATCTTACATCGGTTTGAGTTGTATCTTCCTAAGGTTTTGCTGTTCTTGAGTTACTAGTTGCAAAAAAAACAAAACATGCCAAAAAACAAAAAAGAGCAAAAAAAAAGAACAAAAAAGTGGCCATTTTGTAGATGGCCCCCTGGCTATAAATAAACCGTCCTCTGGGAGAGTGGCAAGGGGTTACCTGTAAAAGCGTCGGTCCCGCGGATGGCGTTTTTACAGGTGGCCCCCTTGCCACCCTCTCAGAAGACGATTTATTTATGGTCAGAGGGCCGCCTACAAAATGGCAGACGGCTGTCCGCCACATCATCAAAACGCTCTCTGGGAGGGCGTTGAGAGTATATTTTTATAAAATTTTGAAATAAAAATATACTTTTGTAAATATTTTTTAAAAAAGAATAAAAATAAAAAAAATTCCATTTCAGTGAGGAGCATTCAGAACTAGTTGCAGTAATCCAAACTCTGGAGCCAACCAGATGGACCGATCATACCAGCTAGCTTATGGCTACTTTAGGCACCGCTCTTATTGGTTTCTAGCCTGAGCGACTTTTTCAATTTTGATGAGCACGTTTTCTAAAATATTAAACGTTATGTCTTTCACAAAAGATTTCTATATAAAAGTCCGAGACCATCTATTGGTTAAACATTTTATAAAAAAATCCCTCAAACGATTTTTTCTATATCTAAAAATCTAAGATACAAACCATTAAATGCAGTTGCACACATTTATGACTAAGTTATATAAATTTATAACTAAAGTTACGCGTGATCGATAATAGCAACTATAACAAATTGAAAGCATAACTACAGCAATTTAAAGTGTAACTTGGAACTCGATTCTCCCGTTCTGAATCTTAACGTTCGATCCAATGGCCAATATTGTTGTTTGACAAAATTCAAAAAATCAAACGTTTGATTAATAGCAAATTTATAAAAGTTCTTTTAAAAATTAAATAAATTTATTTTTCATGTTTGTAATAGTTAATACTTAATTAATTTTATCTGCTAATGATCCACTATGTTTTCGTGCAGCGATAGGCTAACCTCACATTCAACCGGAGGATTTGATTAATTCAGTCCGAGCAGGCAGTCTTGAAGTGGTATACACATATATAGCTTGTGATCTCTTAGGGAGAGAAACTGATATGCTGTTGGAGAGCAATTTGACCGTGACAACTGACTATGCACGCATCAGAAATTCAGGATCAGGGTGTTTCCGGCGTCAGATGATCATACGTACGCCAGACTTTTTAGTAATTTGGGGTGAAATATGACACTAAAGTAGGTAGGAGTAATAGCTGAGCGTCCACGCGAAACAGATTGAATGAGTAAAATAGATTTTTTTAAGTAGTGAAAATTATACGTACTAAAACTTACAAGCTTTAAATGTGACAACCTCCGTTGCTTAACCGTCAGCTTATAAGCTGTAGTCAAAATTTAAATCTTAAAACTTAATTTTAAAATTAATTTTAGGTTTTTTTATCATACTTTATTTTCCAGTAATAACACATATATAAAAGTTTTATCCATAAATTATTATTTGATAGTTAATAAGCCATAATGGCTTTTAATCAGTATTTACTGTAACTCTCAACTAATTAAACCAAAGTCTACGTATGGAAGCCTAAATGCAGTAGCAAATAAGAGCCAAAACATTTATACGATGACACTTCGTAGAACGTACATTTGTCGATGGGCAATTTGTAGAAAACCATTCTCTCTGTTTTAGATTATAAGTCGTTTTAACTTTAATTAAAGTCAAACTACCCTAAATTTGACCAAATTAATAGAAAAATATACCAATATTTACAACAACAAATTAATTTCATTAAATCTAACACTAAATATATTTTTATAGCATATTTTTTTTAAAAAATATTACTATATTTTTTTATAAACTTGACCAAACTTAAAAGAGTTTGACTGTGATCAAAGTTAAAATGACCTATGATCTAAAACGGAGGAAATAGTTGCTTGTAGATGGCAAAAACATAGAATTTCTTTTGTTAATACGTTAACACAACTCTTTTTAATAATAATCACCGAACTCTGTTCAGTCAGTAACCCAAAACTTGGAAGCCAGTGAAACGAATCATCTTAGTTGTAATTGTAACTACAGAGGATTGATAGATGATTCAGTCACATCGAGCACCCAACTTTGAAGTGCTATATCTCGACTTTGGAATCCATATATACGTCATACGATGGTATGTAGCTGTATACTCCCTTTGTTTTCAAATAGCTGACAGCGGCACTACTCATCTTCAAACTTTGACCACTCATTTCTATTTCAAAAAAAATTAAACACCTAAAGAAATGTCATATTATCAAAGTCTATCATATCTTAAACATAACCATCAAAATTTCGTGTATTATAGTTTAACCATTTAATAGTACCTAGTGATCAAAGTAAGTATATATTATTGGTCAGCGCTGACAGTTAGTATTTAAAAACAGAGGGGAGTAATATATCTATAGCCAGTGATTTGTGACTGCATATATTGACCGTGATGAGCAGAGGCTTACTTGTTCAAGTCTTGGCTGTTGAATTCCTGAACCAACAGACGTCAGATGGTGTTGAGACTTGGCTCGAGCAGCTGGACCGTCCAAGAAGCCTACGTGGAACGAAGTGGTCCGTTCTGCCGGACGGCGTTCTTCTCTTCCCGGTTGCCGCCAAAACCAAACTTTGCCAATTTCGTGATCTACTATGTCTGCAGTTTGACCTCTCCTCGGTTTGTGGGTGGATGCCAATTCTGGAGCTAACTAGTTGGAGGCGCCCAGGCTGTTTTTAATTCAAATATCTGCGCTAACTAGAGATATATGCTACTACCAATTTATAGCTTTTTTTTTTTCAAATATCAGTTGTCTATGATTTTGTAGGTTTGATTGCAAAATTCGTACGTCATCTATATGACAAATGAGTCAAATAAGCGTAATTCTCTGATCTAGGTCAGTACTACCTCGTTTTTGATAAATGACCTTAACTTTTAAATATTACGTTTGATCATTTATCTTATTAAAAAATAGAAGAAATATGTAAAAATATAAACCATGTTTAAAGTATCTTTAAAAATAAAAAAGAGTAGAGTAGCCTTTTTCTAACTATTAATTACTCCTGTTTTGTACGTATAGCGATTAGCGAGAGCATATGAATCCGGCCACCACATCATCAGGTGAAATCAGAGTGTCAACAGCCATTAAACAAAGCATGTTAATCACGTTCAACTATGGGTTACTAATATAATATGATCAGGGTGGTATACTGTACGTGGTGAGTTGCCTCTTGACAAAGCAGCAACGCCAGCACGCGCACAGAACACCAACGACGTCGATCATCACGTGGCCTTCACGCTACGGCCACGTGTGTGCCCATTCCGCACCCGCGCCAGGTGCAGCTGCTACCGGCGTGGGCGGGCGGCGCCATGTTCCGTTGGTGAGATCGCCGTGGGAGGAGGAGATGGGCCACGGATCTGATCCTCTCCAGGAAGAAGATGCATTGAATGGTCTCGGCACCCGTGTTTCATGAGCGTGCGATGGATCGAACGAACGGGCGGTTTGTTGGCTTACTGGATAATTAATGTGAGGCCTCCTTTTTGATTTTGATACACACATTAGTATGTTACTCCCTCTATTTATAAATATAAGCATTTTTAGAGTAGAGTCAAAAAAAATTATAAAGATTGATGATATAAAAATAGTGTTAATAGATTTATCGTTATATAAACTATCATAACATGTAACTCTTTTTATTTAAAATAATTTATTTTTATGGATGTTATTGGTCAAACTAGCATATTGAAGACTATGTCCAAATATAAAAACGTTTATATTGTTAAACGGAGGGAGTATATTTTTGAAAGATGAACGGAGGAGAGCTTCCCTACCTGAATACTTAGATTAAAACACAAATAAAGGATTATAAGGTTCAAAGCACAAGATTACATAGATGACAAAGGATTGGAGAATCAATTTTTCCAGTGCGACGCCACTTGACGTTCTTGTGGATTCATCCTTTCCGCCCAGAGTGTTACATCCTCGATGCACAGGCGCAAAGTCCGCACCCCGGAAGATCACCTCGTTTCTGTGATTCCACAAGCGCCAAAAACATAGCAGAAAGAAAGTTTTGAACCCGGTGGCTGGGATTATGCCAGGGGGCTGAAGATGGCCGAGTTCCTGAGCTATGCGAGTGGATGGATGGATACTTATCAACTCCCAGAAGGCTTCTGCAAAGGGACAAAAGAAGAAAAGATGATCTTTGTCTTCATCTTGGTGTAGGCATAGTTCGCATTTCGCCGTTTGTACAATGGTCTTCTTAAGCAAGTTTGATCTTGTGGGCAGCTTGTTCTTGCAGAGTAGCCAGGCGAAGAACTATACTCAAGGGGGCACTGAATTCTTCCACACAAAATCCTAGTTTGGGCAGGGGGTAGATTCTGTGTTCTTTAACTGATTGTAAAGACTCTTGGACATGAGTATCAGGGTTTTGTCAGCTGAAGCATATATCCTTCTATCTTCTACCTCGTCCAGGTGGACCTCCTGCAGCTGGGCTTGCATACAGGCCAGTTGCTCTGTCGCCACCGAGGAAAGGCGAGGGACTAGAGTGTGTATAATGCCTTGTGTTATAGCCTGATTCACAGTCAGTCCTGTCCTTTCGCAGTGAGAGTACAAAGCGGGATAGTATAGTGCCAGCAGCTCAAACCCACACCAAGTGTCCAACCAAAACGAGGTGCACCTACCATTCCCCACGACTACTCTTGTTAGGCTTCTGTATTGAGGAAGCAGGTTGGCAATGCTGATCTAGTGATGCCCCATGTTCTTGTCATGCTGGAGCATGTCTCCTCCGAAGTAATTCAAAATCCAATTAGACCAAGCTGATTTCTCAATATGCAAGGAGTGTACTCTTTTCAGCAGCAAGCACGTGTTTTGTAGTTTCAAGTCCTTTGGCTTGCAGAGATGCTCCCATGCCACCAAGCATTTGGCTCCACTGCACTTGTCTTCTCCCGACCACAGGAAGGCTCTTCTCTTTTTGTCTATAGCATCGATAGTTCCTTGTAGAAGCTAGATGGCGGACATCACATAGATAGGGAGGCTATCAAACACCGAGTTGACCATGACGCTCCTCACAACATAGTTGAGGAAGAAAGCTTGCCATCCAGCTAGGTAGATGTCGACTATGACAATTATCGGCTAAAAATTAGCAAGATTAAGCTTGCTGTTTGACAGGGGGAGTCCCAAGTACACCTGTGGAAAGTTTTCCACCTTACACTGCAAAATACTTGTTAGATTCTGTGTTTGTCTCGGGGTCACATGCATCATTACCATCGTGCTCTTGTTGAAGTTGATCTTTAGGCTGGTCGCTGCTGCAAAGTTATCAAATATTCTTTTCAGGGAGAGAATCCCACTTTGGTCGGCTTTACAAACAATCAATGTATCGTCCACACACTGAAGCGTGGTGCAAGCAACATCATCTATTAGTGGGTGCAGGACCTCCTTGCTGAGAGCAATAAGCCGCTGTAGTACATCCGCCACCAAGATGAAGAGGTATGGAGACATTGGGTCGCCCTGCCGTAGATCTTGCTTGCAATGTATCTATCGATGCTTTGCACCGGCAATAAAACTACAGGGCTACTCGGCGAAGGGGAATTCGATGGATTGTAAAGGAACACAGAAGATTTATACTGGTTCAGGCCCTCGATGTGAGGTAATACCCTACGTCTAGTTGAGGTGTTATTCCTCTGAGGTGTTTAATGATCGATGATCTTGTGTCTTGTTGGGTTGCCCTGAGGGGCGCCCTGCCTCCCTTTGTATACTAGGGGACAGGGGTACATGATAAGGATCCCAGCCGGATACGGCCAAGGGATATCCTTCTTAGAGATAGAGCCCTATCCGACTAAGACTATGTTTTCTTATTATACAAGGTAAAGCCTGTCGGGTGCTATCTTATCTCTAACTACATGGTTCGGCCCATCCTCTATCCGAGTGGCCCATATACTGGTAATGAGGTACCCGGGGCCCATGGCCTCCACAGTAGCCTCTGAGACCTTCATAGTTGAGTCACAGCTGATACCAAGTGCTCGTCCTCCACGGTGAAGGTTGCCTGAGTGCAATGCTTCCGAGTACTCTTTGTCCGAGTAAGTCTTCTTCCCGAGTCCTGCTTCATGTCAGCTGGCAGCGAGGCTATGAAGGGTTTTATGTAGATATATGAATAGTGTGTGCCGAATAGGCGCACCTATTAGGTGTAGCCCCCGACTTTGTGCTTAATTGTGAAGACAATTAAACATAAAGTCAAGAGATCTTTAACCTGGAAGTCTTTTCCGAGTAGATTACTACTGGTATATGAGGTTCTTCGGTATCATGTCAACCGGAATAAATTTTATAGTCTTGCTAAGTAGGGAACTACTCGTATGTAGGACTCTTCGACTTCATGTCAGTCGGAATATGTGTTTATAGTCTTGCCAAGTAGGATGCTACTCGTATATGGGACTCTTCAGCGTCATGTCAGCTGGAAAAAGAGAGTTTATAGTCTTTTCCGAGTGGCGTCCCACTCGAAAGTTAGACTCCTCCGCATCATGTCAGCGGGAAAAGATATTTATAGTCTCTCCTGAGTAGTGCACTACTCGAAAGTTAAACTCTTCCGCGTCATGTCAGCGGGTAAAATATTGCTCATGGCAACTGACGGCCACGCATGTAGGTCGAGTACCACTTTATGAAAATAAGTCCACAGCGTGGCCAGATGTACTCGAGAAAGATACCTACATCCCCAATTTTAATGAAGACCAGCTTGTGATCCTTGTAAGGATATATCCTCGAGACCTGGTGGATAAAACAGATACCCAAACATATATGTTTAGCAATAAGACTCTCATGAAGTATATCTGTTTACCTCATCGGCTCCTGTTAGTAGCACCAGCGCTATAATTTCAACTTAGCCTGCGGGCGGCCCACATGGAGCATGCTACTATAGGAACTCATATCTTGGTGGCCCAGTGCTGACTGTGTAGGCCCAAGCCCATTTAGTCGGCATCGGCTCTATAAAAACAGGGAGAGAGAAAAAGATTCCTTCATCTTCCCCAAATCAACCAATTGCTTCATCTTCCACCTTCGCGCCCAACTTTTCGCCTCCCGCCCGGCTAGGGTTAGCTGCTGCTATTTCCCACCCGAACTCGGGCGATTCCAATCCTCTTCGTTTGTTCCAAGCCCCCGATTTGCTTTTCCCCAAATCTCACCGCCTCCAATCATGCCGAAAGCTTCGGATCTTGCGGGTGCGCCGGGAAGTTCTTGGCCGATTTCAGATTGCGGCTCGGTGAAGCTGGAGCGGCTGGAGAGTGAACTGAAGTTGCCTAGCCAAGAGGTGATTCACTGGCGGTCGGCTAAGGGTGAGTCGGTCCCAAATCCTCAACCTGGTGAAACGGTAGTTTTCGTCTCTTTTTTCGATCGGGGCTTGTGCCTTCCGTCTTCTGATTTCTTCCGCCGCATCCTTGACTTCTACGGGCTAGAGTTGGTGCATTTGAACCCCAACTCGATTCTTCAGATCTCCATTTTTGTTACTCTTTGTGAGTGCTTCTTGGGTGTTGAACCCCATTTTATCCTCTTCCGACATCTGTTCCACATCAAACCCCAATCCTCCAAGAGCAATATTACTGTGATTGGGGGGGCTAGTCTCCAGCTGAGGAGTGATGGGAAGAAGACATATCTTGATCTCCCCTTGAAGTCTTCTCTGAAGGGCTGGCATAAGGAATGGTTCTATTACGCCAATCTGGCTCCCTCCTTGCGCCCATTTACTGGCTTGCCGCCCGTGGTTTCGCCAAACTAGTCAGCAGAGCCGTCCTTTGAAGATATGGGCCAGGCACATCTACTGTTGCCGAAGATAGATGACCTCAAGAGGGCTGGCCTGATAGGACCCTGGGTGGCTCGTCGCTTCCTGACCCGGCGCATTCAGCCGCTGAAGCTGAGGAGTGCATTTGGCTGGGCCTTTAAAGGCAAAAACAATCCTGACCGAGTAAGCAACAAGTCGGCGAACAAGGGGGCAGTGACCGAGACCCTGTTCGGCTACTTCTCTGAAGGGGTGGTCGTGACCGAAGATGATAACCGCCGGGTCGCGGCCTATAGCTTTATTCGGCCTCGGACCAAGGTAACCTTTGATCTTCTTCTGTGATGAATGCCTGTGGAACTGTGATTGTTTAGCATTGTGTGATGTATTTTGTTGACTCACTTATAGTGGCATGAAGAGTTTGATGAAGACTCCCGCCCGTTGTCGGCCGTCGCGTCGAAGAAGAGGCCGAGGAGTCCCTCTGCTGCCCGACCCGACTCCAAGAGAGCGGGGAAGAAGCCGATTCTGTATCGGGGCGAGGGGGCCATGATGCCGCGCGCCGTGGCAGGAAGCCTGAAAATAAAGGACGCCGTCACCGCGGCGCCCAGTCGATCAAGCCCCAGGTTGAGACCTGCGGGTTTGAGCCCAACGTTGTCGAGCCCGGCAACAGCGCCACCGAGGGGCCGGCCAGAGCAGACACCGCCAAGGACGGAGGAGCCCAAGCCGACCACACCGGAATTAGAGCCGACTCGGGCTGATGCGCCGCCGCTGACTGTAACGCCGACCGGGCCGACTACCGGAGCTAGCGCTCTGCCAGGGCCCGGGTCGCCCGGCAAGAAGCTGAAGTTCTCCAAGAGGTGCGCTGCTCCGGGTCTTCTGAAATTCTTGCGTGTTGGAGTAGTGTCTTGATGTTCTATTTCATCGTGCAGGAAGCGGGCCGATATCGATCTCAAGGAGATCAATCCGACCGCTCCCCTTGAAGAGCCTGCCCCAGCCGAGCCGGCAGCCGCGAGCACACCCACTGAGCCGGTGGCCAGCCCGGTCGCGGAGACCGAGGTGGTCCCGACTGCAGGGTCACCATCGCCAGCCGACCAAGAGGCGGTTGCTGAGGTTGAGGCCCCAGCCCCTGAAGCGTCACCTGTTGCGGAGGCCGCCGTCGGAGCCCTTGAGCCGGTGCCCGAGGCCGCGGGGGACGACGGTGTGGAGGCCAGGACCCCATCGCCGTTGTGGTCGTCGTCGTCGTCGTCGCCGCCCGAGATCCCAAACCTACCGCGGATCGAAGCTCCTCCGCGTGTGATGCCCTGGACATTCACATGGACTGCTCCTGATAGGACCGTGAAGAGCTTCCGGCTTGATGAAGTTGTCGCGAGGAGGGAACGCGAAAGCTTGCTTCGCGCCGCTATCAGCGGGTCCAAAGGAGTCGGGGTATGATTCTTGTGGTAGAGTCTTGGCGATCTTCTCGTTTTGACGTCTGACTCCATCCTTGACTTGTCTTTTATCCTGAGTAGAAGCTTGTCGACCGCAATAAGGCGATGATGGAGATCCTCGTCGAAATGGCTCCCCACCTCGCGGAATTGGAGCAGCTCCGGGCATTGAAGGCCGAGATGGAGGAGCGTCACGCGGGGAGGGAGGCTTGGCTGAAGAGTGGCGCCGATCAGCTCAGGGAGGAGACTTGGGCCCTATCCAGAAAGATTAGAGGTAAACTCCCCGAATGCATCTTCCCGACCGAACCATCGTCATATTCATCCAGCTGCGTTGTTCCCGACTGCCCAGTTATGTCATGACTGCACGGTTGAGCTCTTGGCTAATCTGTTGTGCAGCCCTCGAAGCAGAGTTGAAGACCCGAACAGAGAGGGAATCGTAGCTGAAGGAGGCCGAAGAAGCTAGGGCCGAGCTTGAGAGGGTCAAGGCCGACCTGACAAAGGCCAACACCGAGCTTGACCGGGAGAAGGCCGAGTTGAAAGAGGCCGTCGTCAAGCTTGGTAAGGAAAAAGCTGAATTGGAGAAGACCGTGGCCGGGTGGGAGGCCGACTATGAAAGTGAGTCCTCAACCTGACCGTGATCTTAGCCAATCCATTAGTCGTTCTGTTTGTAGCCAAATTTGACAAGTTTACTTGCCGGCGGACCTGGGCAGACATGAGAGCCAATGTCCAGGCCCAGTATCGGTTCTACACAGAGGAGATAAGAGTAATCAGGGAGTCACGGGAGGCCCTCGTCGGGTCCATGAAAGGGCTGCTTGACCTCATAGATCCCCGCCCTGTGGGAACCAGTTGCAGCCGGATCCCCCAGATAGAAGCGCGTCTTGAGGATGCACCGAGTGCCTTGAAAAAGTACTCGGATGAGCATGTCATTGCCAGCGTGGCCCAGACCCTGGCGATGACCAAGTCCATCTACCCAAGGGCAGATATTGAAGCCATCAGGGAGGGGTTTGCCAAGGAGACAACGCTGGAGGAGGCGCTGGAGCTGATTGCCCGGGTGAAGCCGACTGCTGAAATAATTACCCGAGACCTAGGTCTGTAAGGGCAACATGTTATGTAGTCGGTATGTATAAACTTTTGTGAAAAAACATGTGTAAATATGTGTGCAGTGCCACCAAGCTTATCCCTCAGTCGTCATTAGCTTTACTTGACCGTGTAGTCTGCGCCGAGTTAGTCTGTCAGAACTTAATAAAAACGTTCGAAGTAAGAAGCACTCGGGCAAACGTGACAGTCGTAGTAAGGCTTCATAACTGAAGTAGGATAAGCTCGTATGTTATTGACAGAACACATATATACATGCAGCCCCCGACTCACTACTCGGTTGATACAAGCGGCGTAGTGAGTCAGAGAAACTGTACACATGAAAATTATAAAACTCAGGTATAGAAAGGACGTAGCTGTTCTATATTCCATGAGTTGCTGATGAGATCGCCGTCTTCGGTCTTCAATCGGTAGGCGCCTGGCCGCATGACCTCGGCTATAATGAACGGCCCTTCCCAGATTGGGGATAATTTGTGCCTGTCTATGGTGGTTTGTATTTTCCTCAGAACGAGATCCCCGACCAAACAGGCGTGGCGACGGACATTGCGATTGTGGTAGCGACGTAGGCCTTGAAGATACCTTGCCGACTGGATTATTGCGGTGTCTCTTGCTTCTTCCAACTGATCTAACTCGACCAATCGGGTATTGTTGGAGATGTCTTCTGAGTAAGCCCGGACTCACGAAGAGCCATACTGTAACTCTGTTGGTAGCATAGCCTCGGCACCATAGACCAGAAAGAAAGGGGATTTCCCTGTTGCCCGACTAACTGTGGTTCTGAGAGACCACAACACAGACGAGAGTTCTTGTACCCACCGGCCCGCATATGGTTGTAGTCGGTCAAATATTCTGGCCTTGATGCCCTGTAAGACCATGCCGTTGGCTCGTTCGACCTGGCCGTTGCTCCGTGGGTGTGCCACAGATGCGTAGCAGATCTTGATGCCAAAATCTTCGCAGAAGTCTTGGAATACGCCGCCCGCGAACTGAGTACCGTTGTCGGTGATGATGCGGTTAGGGACTCCGAACCGGTATAGTATACTCATGATGAAGTCCTTTGCTCGTGCCGCTGTAATTGTTGCAACGGGTTTAGCCTCAATCCACTTGGTGAATTTATCCACCGCGACGAATAAATGTGTAAACCCTCCTGGTGCTTTCTTGAAAGGCCCGACCATGTCGAGCCCCCATACTGCGAATGGCCAGGAAATAGGGATAGTTTGGAGTTCCTGGGCTGGGAGATTTGTTTGTCTTGGGTGGAACTGGCAACCCTCGCACTTGCAAACAATGTCCTTGGTGTCTGTTACTGCTATGGGCCAGAAAAATCTCTGCCAGTAAGCCTTTCCGACTAACGTCCTAGATGCGGCGTGGTTGCCACATATGCCCGAGTGGATCGAATGCAAAATCTGCTTGCCCTCCTCGGTGGTGACGCAGCGCATGAGGACACCAGATGCGCTCCTTCGGTACATGTCTTCTCCGACTAGTAGGAAGCTTTTGCTTCGACGCTTGATCTGTTTGGCTTGACTGCGTTCTTCCAGGAGTTCATCGTCCAGGAGAAATTTGACAACAGGAGTCCTCCAGTCTTGACATATGTGCAGCACCTCGTCTGTGGCCGGGGTAGGTTCGCCTCCTGACTGCTCCGGCGCCGGTTTCTTCTCGACTGATGGCTCCATAAGTTGCTCGACAAAGATTCCAGTCGGAACTGCTTCTCGCTTGGATCCCATGTTTGCCAGCTCGTCTGTTGTGTCGTTGTATTGACGCAGGACATGTGTGATTTCCAGCCCGTCGAACTTGTTTTCCAGCTTGCGGACCTCCTGACAGTATGCCGCCATGGTATCGTCGAGACAAGTCCAGTCTTTCATGATTTGGTTTACCACGATTTGAGAGTCCCTGCGCACAACCAGTCGACATATGCCGAGTGATATAGCGATGCGGAGCCCATGGACAAGTGCCTCGTACTTGGCGACATTGTGGGAAGCCGGGAAGTGGATTTGTAGAACCTACTTCAGTTTTTCGCCAGTGGGGGAGGTCAATATGACTCCAGCCCCGGCGCCACTGATCCGTAGAGAACAGTTGAAGTACATTGTCTAGTACTCTAGCTTTGCTGTTGGTGTTGGCAGTTGAACTTCCGTCCACTCGGCCACGAAGTCGGCTAGAGCTTGAGATTTAATTGCTGTCTGTGGCTGAAAGGTGATATCGAACGCCATTAACTCGAGTGCCCATTTAGTGATTCGGCCGGTGGCCTCGCGATTATGAAGGACATCCCCGAGTGGAAACGCTGTGACCACCGTGACTTGATGTGCTTGAAAAATAATGCACCAGCTTCCGGACTGTGATGAGTAGGCCATATAGCAGCTTCTGGACCTGCGGATATCTCGTCTTCGAGTCGGCAAGGACCTCGCTGACAAAGTAGACTGGCCGTTGTATTTTTTGAATATGACCCTGTTCGGATCGCTCAACCACCAGCACCATGCTGACTACCTGAGTTGTTGCTGCCAGATATAGCATTAGCAGTTCTTGGGGCATAGGTGACGCCAGCACGGGAGGTGATGTAAGGAATTGCTTGAAATCTTCGAAGGCTTGCTGGGCTTCCGGAGTCCATTGGAAATTGTCTGCCTTTTTGAGTAGCTTGAAGAAGGGCATACCCCGTTCACCCAGTCGGGAAATAAACCGGCTGAGTGCCGCCATGCAGCCTATCAGCTTCTGGACGTCTTTAAGGTTAGTCAGGGGTGCCATGTTCCTGATGGCGTTGACTTTCTCCGGGTTGGCCTCGATGCCGCGGTGTGAGGCGATGAAGCCGAGTAACTTGCCGGATGGCACTCCGAAGGCGCATTTTTCCGAGTTCAACTTCATCTTGAATCGTCGAAGATTTTGGAAGGTTTCTTCCAGGTCAGCGATGAGGTCTTCTTTGGACTTGGTCTTGATCACCACGTCGTCGACGTAGGCTTCCACGTGCACCCAATCTGAGTGTGCAGACACCGCTGAATAGCCCGTTGATAGGTTGCGCCAGCATTCTTCAAACCGAACGGCATTATGATATAGCAGTACGCTCCAAACGGCGTGATGAAAGACGTCTTTAAGCAGTCTTCCTCCCTTAAGCTGATTTGATGGTATCCCGAGTACCAGTCGAGAAAGCTGAGTAGGTCGCACCCTGCCGTGGAATCAACCACCTGATCTATCCTAGGAAGACCAAATGGGTCCTTGGGGCACGCTTTGTTGAGATCGGTGTAGTCAACGCACATGCGTCATTTACCGTTTTTCTTCCGAACCAGAACTAGGTTTGTCAGCCAATCCGGGTGATAGACCTCCTTGATGAACCTGGCTGCGAGGAGCTTGGTGATCATATCCCGAATAGCATCTTTGCAGTCTTGAGCGAAGCGCCGCAGCCGTTGCTTGACTGGCTTGGCATCTGTCTTCACATTGAGGGCGTGCTTGATCACCTCCCTTGGTACGCCCGGCATGTCGGATGGTTTCCATGCGAAGATATCTTTATTAGCTTGTAGAAAGGTGACGAGCGCGTCTTTCTATTTGGGGTCGAGTCCGGTCTCGACTAGAGCAGTCTTGGAGGGGTCGGAAGGGTCTAGGAGGATCTTCTTCGTGTCAGAGTCCGCTGAAATTCCCGACTTCGCTGCTTTTTTCGCCGGAACTTGATCCTGCTCGACTTCTGTTGTGGCGGCTTGCCGAATGCTATCGCGCCCGACTGCCGCCTCTTGTGATTGAGCCAGTTCACAGCTCTCCTTGTCGCAGGTGAAGGCTTGCTTGATGTCGCTGCGGAGGGAGAGGACTCCTGCTGGCCCGGGCATCTTGAGCACCATATATGTATAGTACGGTATCGCCATGAATTTGGCGAGTGCCGGTCGTCCGAGTATCGCATGGTACGCGGTCTCGAAGTCGGCCACCTCGAAACAGACGTTTTCCGTGCGGAAATTATCCCGCGTGTCGAAGGTTACCAGCAAGGTTATCTGCCCGAGTGGAGTTGATGATAGGCCGGGAATTATCCCGTGGAAGGGCGCAGTGCTCGGCCGTAGTTCTGAACGAGGAATCTTCATCTCGTCCAAAGTCTTGGCAAACAAGATATTGAGCGCGCTACCTCTGTCGATGAGGGTTTTCTTCAGCCTGATGTTTCAGCCACCTCGTTGTCCGACTTTCGTTTGCGGCTGCTAGACTTATTTTGAGACGGCTCATTGTCAGTTTTCACTTTTGGTCCTTCTGTGGGACTCCTTCTCGTTGAGGCCTCTGCAACCGCTTCAGCCGAGTCGGCGTATTATTGGCCATGTCGAACAGAGCCCGGACAGACGGCGGTGGTTTCCGAGTGAACTTCGCGATGAATGGGGCGTCCTTTACTCCCTTGCAGAAGGCGGCGATGACAGCCTCGTCGCGGATCGTTGGGATCTTGTTATGCTTCTCGGAAAACCTCTTGATGAAGTCTCGCAGACTCGTTCTTCTTCTGGTGCAGCTGATAAAAATCATGCTCTGAGGATGGTCTCTTGTAGGTCCCCTGAAAATTCACGATGAACCGCTCCCTGAGTTCTCCCCAGGAACCGATCGACCGCTTCGGGAGGCCTGTCAGCCATGTCCTCGCCGAGTCAGCTAGTGCGACCAGGAGGTAGTTAGCCATGGCTTTGTGTTGTCGCCCCCAGCAGCTCGAACTGCTAGGGTGTATACGGTGATCCAGGACTCGGGATTTGTTGTGCCGTCATACTTTTCGATCCCCGTGGGCTTGAAGCCAGTCGGCCAGTGGACGTCCTGTAGCTCTCGAGTGAAAGCTGGAATCCCTTCGTCTTTGTGGGGGCTCGGGCTTCGACCACGGCGGTTAAACCACTCATGATGGAGGCCAAAACGCTCGTTTTCGTCTTTCCAGTCGGGCGCTCATCCTCTTGTCGCTCCGCGCCGGGCACTGAAGTATGGCGAAGGTCGTGCTGTATGCGCTCTCGGAGGTCTTGATTAGGGCGGCGATCATACTGGTGACGACGCCGGTTGTTGTTATTATTATTGCCGAGTGTAGTTTGCCTAGACTCCTCGCGTTGCCGACTTGAGCCGGCCGCCCGACGCCGAGCTGATGTGGACGAGCCCGCTGCTGGAGATCCCAACCTTTTAGTTGGTATTATGGTGTCGCCCGACTGCTGTTGTTGCAGGTAGCAGCCGTGATCATCGCCTTGATCTTGGCGATGGTTGGGGTGGCCTGGTGGTCAGGCCCGAGCTGGAGCGTGTCTAGCAAAGTTGGGGCGGCCACAACGTTTTGTTGCGGCGTGACGAAGACGTCGTGATCGCCGACTTTAGTTTGGAGAATTCTGCTGCTGGGCTGCTCGCCCAGCTCTGCGCAGCCCGTCGTTTGCGAGCCTCGCGATCAGCTTCCTCCTGTTGTGCAGTCGAGCGCTGCCCTCCTCCTGTTGCTCATTGTATCGGCGGGGCCCCCGTGAAGGGTGGTGTTGAAGCATGAAGATTCGCGGGGAGGAGAAAGCTTGCCAGACTGGAGTCTGAACTAGCGTTTCGAACCGTTATCCGACTTGGAGTTGGACTCCGATAGTTTATCGAGTGAGAACGGACCCCAACCTCTCTATATCTAATCTGAAACGTGCGCTTTGCCGTGTCCAAACTGATCATAGGAGATCGGGTTGTTTCGCGGAGTGTAAATCTGCAACTGTCCGCCGGTCCGATGTGGGAGATTGACGATCTCCCCTTCTCGGACCAACCCGGGCTGGTCGAGGCCTAGCGCAAGTCGGACGCCAAGGAGAGAGTTGTCCCTACGCTTGGCGATGTGAAGGACTGCCGCAGTAAGTCAGGGGAAGGAGATCACGACGTCCTGTGAACCGACTGGCGCTACGTCGGCTGCCCCTCGCCGGCTGGATTAGATCTGCTCCGGCAAGGTAGGTTGCCGATCTGGTCGGCAATGAAATCGAGGCTTCCGAAAGAAATCTTGTCTCCGGGGGAGAACTTTTGCCGTCTGACTCTGTTTGTTAGGATCCATCGGATTTGCTAATGAAGAATTCACCGGAGCCCTACCTGCGCGCCAACGTCGATGCTTTGCACCGGCAATAAAACTACAAGGGCTACTCGGCGAAGGGGAATTCGATGGATTGTAAGAGGAACAAGCAGATTTATACTGGTTCAGGCCTCGATGTGAGGTAATCCCCTACGTCCAGTTGAGGTGTTATTCCTCTGAGGTGTTTAATGATTAATGATCTTCGTGTCTTGTTGTGGTTGCCCTAAGGGGCGCCCTGCCTCTTTATATCTAGGGGACAGGGTACATGATAAGTATCCCAGCCGTGATACGGCCAAGATATCTTTCTTAAGATAGACCTATCCGACTAAGACTATGTTTCTTATTTATACAAGTAAAGCTGCTGGTGCTATCTTATCTCTAACTACATGATTCGGCCCAATCCTCCATCCGAGTGGCCCATATACTGGAATGAGTACCCGGCCATGCCTCCACAGTATCCATTTCCCAGCACACGTAGGAAATACGCCTGATCTTGAGGTGGATAGATGGAGGAGATCCCATTGCACCATGTTCTAGGAAACCCCTAGCTGAGAAGCCGACAACTTCCCAATTTACTGAGTCAAAGGCTTTGCGACAGTCTAGCTTAAATACCATAGTAGCTGCGCCTTTTTGGCAGCCACTGCACCAATTTTGTCGCGAAGATGAAGTTTTCTATCCTCTCT
>RYFJ01004468.1:0-29249 GCA_003991445.1 Oryza meyeriana var. granulata | reverse complement strand
GGTAGGTGCGAGTTGTCAAAATGCCCTCAGGCAGTCGTACTCATTTGCGGCGACCGTAGGGAACCGCGAGGAAGTTTTAGCCAACCTAGCATTAACGCCGGGCTTGTTTGAGCAACGGTAACGATTGTTGTCGCGAGGTAAGAGCTTGATTGTCCTGACTGTAGGCGTGATGTTTGTTGGTGTTGGTAGTTCGTAACTGCAGTCCAAACCAAGTTAATTTCTTCACTGGCGTCCACGAACTATCGGACTTAGAGTTGAATTTTGATTAGCTGTCGTTGGCTGAACACTGATCAAGCGCTCATTTCACTAGCTCTCGTGCCCATTCTTGAACGAGTAATCTATGCCTGTCATGGTATCTGGCCTCGGCCGAGTGGTGAGGGACATTCCCTCTTAGGATGTGGAAACGCTCGAGGACTCACTGTGACTTGTCGCATAGCACGACAAGTAGTTGGCTCCACCAGCTTTTCGGACTGTTGATGAGTAGGCCGTATATTCGCTTCTGGACCTAGCGGGTAATCTTGTTTTTGGAGCCGGCAAGGACCTCGCTGACAAAATAGATTGCGGTATTGTTCTGAAGGATGACGGTCCTCTGTTCGGGGATCGCTCCCAGCCAGGCTATCTGGTTGGTGTGTATAGTACCTGTTTACCTGTGGTGGTGTTTAGCCCGATGTTAACGCAGCTAAGCATTAGTTGGGTTCCTGGCAGGGGTGCGCCAGCCGAGGGTGATGTTGAAGGAATTCTTGAATTCGAAAGGCCGTGGGCTTCCGCCAGGAGGTCATTAAAAGTGTCGCCTTTTTGGGAGCTTTAAAGCAAATATAGCATGCCGCGGTTCGCGGCTAAGATCAACCTATTGCGCGGTCTGAAATTAAATTCCCTATTGGACCTTGGTGCCGCTAAGGATGATGCGCGAGCCTATAGCTTCGGACCCGCCATTTTTAGGGATTATGGGTACGGACGGGCGCATGTTTTGATGGCGTTGGGACTTTTCCTCCGGTATGCACGAGCCCCTGAAATCCTTCAATAAATCTCGCGGCGCGGAACCGGATTTGTTCAAAAGCTAGAAGATAATCTTTCAGTACGCGAACCTGCATTCTTCATGATCCGAGAGGCGCACTACTTCGCCGGTAACTGCACTTGAACCGGGAAGTTTTCTTGGAAAGTTATTCACTCCAGATTCGCCATATGAAGTCGTTTCTGGAGACCATTGGTATACAATGAACTCTCACATTCGTCGACCGTAGGCTCCCCACGTTGCGCCGATCTGAGTGTGCAGACAGAGATAGTTGCTTGATCACCAATAAAGAATCCTCCAACAATTTTTCTATGATACTCGGGCGCTGATTTAGCCCTTTCCCCGTTTGGTAGGTTTGCGCCTGCGGATTTTTCATAACGTTATCGAAGGAGAAGTATGAAGTACTTTGTTGAATACTAGCATTAAATAATACTACGCTCCCAAAAGCCGCGGGTGATGAAGATGTTTTAAACAGTCTTGTTCCCTTCAAGCTAATTTGAATGATATCTCCGAGTAACAGTTCGATTGGTAATAATACTCGTAGTAGCGTTTCGCAGACACCCTTGACCTTGGAGTCAACCAAGCTCACTGACTCTCCCGACTGGAAAGACCAATGGGTCCTGAGGGCGTACACACTGTCGTTTGAATATGAGAGCTTCGAGATCTGCATCGTAAGACGACACAACTGTTGGCCCATTTATCGTCTCTTCTCTATTAGCTGGACGCAGAGGACTAGGTGGATTAGCCACAGCCAGTTGCAAGTGGATCAAACTCCTGGACGGCAAGCGGTACGATAAAGGACTTAGTGAGTTCCCCCGGATAGCAATCCTTTGCGGTCCTTTGGGGGAGCGAAGAAAAATCCAGGAGCCACCGCTTGCTTGTTACGCGGGGCTATAGAGTCGTACTTGCTTACGTGCCTAGGGCGTTGCTCGATCAACCTACACACTAGGATCAAAAGATACCCCACCCGGGAGTCCGGACTGCTATATAATTCGCCATAAACCGGTTTCCACCGCCAAGATTCTTTGGTTGGCCTTGGACGATGTGACTGACAGCGGTCATCCTATATGGGTCAAGAGTCTGAAGATCTCCGACAAGGCAGTCGTGGGAGGGGTCGGCCATTGCTTGTCCCTTGGATCATGAAGGGCCAGGGCGCGGATTTTCCTATTGCCGTGGACAGAGTCTCGAATACTGAAATCTTCCACCACCGTCAAAGCATTTCCGCTGCGGCTTTTTCGTCAACCGAGAGGAAGATAACTGGGATCTTGATATTTACGCACTTCGGGCAGGTAGTGCTGCCGGATGCTTCAGACCGGGACGCTGCGCTGTCCTCGGTGTTTGGGAGGCCCTCGCTTAACATAACCTCTGGTAGTCGCAGGTGAAGCTTTGCTTAGCGTCGGCTGCGGAGGGGAAGAGGACTCCTGCTGGCACCGGGCTCTCAGGCAAGACCATGTAAGTGTATTGGTAGTTCGCGAGGTGCTAAGACCTCGCCAACCATGAATTGGCGAGGGCCGAGTTCGGCCTTGCATAACCACCGAGGTCTCGCGCGACAGTGCTCACCGATAGAGTTCCGCTCCAGTTCGAGGGGAAGTGGGAGAGGATTCAATAATTGCCCGGTCTGGTAAGATTTGTTCGTGGCTGCCACCTGGGAGAAGTAAAATATAAACAGGCAAGGTTTTATCATAGAATTTCCTCACTAACGGGGGGATAGGGGAATGTGAATCTAGTATTAACAGCATCCAAAAGGGACTCTTTACCCTGCTCTAAATGAGGAAAGCAGGCAGCGACTGCGGCTCTCAGGCTGCCTTCAAGGACTCCTGTGATAAACCAAGAACTGCAATGGATTCTCATCCGGCCGAGGTTAAAGGGCTCTAAACCGGTTGAACGGGGCAATTTCTTCAATCCTGTCCTCTAAGCGGCAGTTGTAAGTTAGACCAAGGAATGTGGCGCCGGTGACATGTTCTCAGGTAAGATAGAGTCTTAATTCCATCGAATGCCTTCGGTGTCTTTCGTACTAGCCTGGATATTTTTCTTTGACGGGCCGCGCCGCGTTCCACTTACAGAACGGTACGCAGTTGGGGACGTGGCCTTCTGCTTGGAACTTCAATAACGGAGTAAAAGAACCTCACGTACTCGTTCGCTGACAAATTGGATATGAACCTTCTTATCAACTATACGGTCTAATCGGGTTGGTGAAGGTGATGCAATCGTCCGAGCTAACACAGGGCTGAGCATGTGTAGAGCTGGATTCGCTCGGTTTGTGGGAGACCTCGCGGTGATAGGCCCTTCCTGTAGTGGCTGACTTAATAGCGGTCTTGGATCGCTCTTGTGGTCGCTTACAATTCGTCAATCCACTCGCGGAGGTATGAGCCCATCAAAACCCAAAAACTGCCCCAGCCGATACCCAAAAGCGATTTTATTGGGATTCATCATTAATCCGTATTTCTTTGCCTTTCTCCAGACTAGAATGTTATCGGTAGGTTTCCCGGGGCTTCCATTCTTATTCTCGTTGTGATTCTTACTACCAGGCACATAATCATCGCGGCACCCGGAAGTCTCCTAAGTCCTTTGCCGGGGTGCGGCCAGATGCGTCGAGGATAGCGTACTGCAATCTTCACTGAAACGAAGGCCAACATTCTTTGAGCATCGTAGGTCAGGTGACATAGGTAACTCATGCCATCGCGCTGGCCGGCCCCTCTTGGTGGGAGTGAGTACGTCACAAGGGCAAAGGCCGGTCATGACTTTCTTGATAGTCGTATCCGCTCGGGCCGAGGAGATCGGCACCCGACACTTTTCATCCAAATGTCATGAGCTCGCTGCATAGCTTTTGCCACCTCGGTTTCCGACTTCCGCTTTGCGGCTGCCCATGGCTTCGTCTTCCTGAGGCCGGCTCGTTGTGGCTTCGGCCCTGTTGTTTTTGTCGCGGCCCTTCTTCTCACGTACGATAATGATCATCAAGCCTGTCGCTAGCTCCAGGTTTACAATGGCGAAAGGCAGTCAGGTCTTGTGTATACGTTCTTCTTTTTTTCAGACTTAGTGTCAGGAAGAATAGTGATGGTAATCAAGTGGAAGTGTCCGCATTGCCCGGTCCGCACTCCACACTCGCGATGAGGCCGCCCCGGCGTCTATTTATCCTTGGCGGGAAGCGATGGACCTCCATGTTTTGACGCTTGGCTCCTGGATCTGGGGCGCTCCTCCGGAAAACCGTTTGGAACCGGAAATTCGCCGTAGACACTCGTCATCTTCTATGCAGCTGGGTAAGGGTCGCCGCTCGAAGCCGGTCCTCGCTAGGTCCGCTGAAGTTAGCGATGAAAGCCGCCTGGTGTCCAGGACGGACCGCTTGGGAGCTGTCAGCCAATGTCTCGCCGAGTGCATAAAATCGACTGGAAGTGTTAGCCCATGGCTTGATGTCGCGCCCCAGCAGCTTGACACGCCTAGACGTAAACGGTGAGTCAGGACTCTGATTTGGCTTGCCGTCTTCTTTCAATTCGGTACGGCTTAAAGTCCGACTGGACCAGCGACATCCTGTTAAACTCCCGTGATAACAGGCTGGAATGCTTCATTATCGTGAGGCCTGGCTTCGGTTTTGGCGGTGTCCTCGAAGTGGAGACCGAAGCGCTCGTAGTTACCTCCAGGGCGGCGTTCTCCTCTCGCGTTCTCGCGGCCGGGCCTTAGGGTGTGCGAAGATCGCGTTGTAATCGCATCGGAGTCTTTGATTGGGATCGGCGTCAGTATGGTGGGGGGGGGAACGCCCGGCCGTTGGTCGTTAGTTGGTATGCTGAGTGTTGTTTGGCGGGACCTTCGTGCTGCTGGGTGGGAAGCCGGCCCGCGTCGCGTGCTGATGCACGATGACTCCGCCGCTGGAGAGCCGCGTTCGATGGTCGGTATGTGAGTGTTGCTGAGTTTCTTCAGCGCCTGGCAGGCGGCAGACAGTAATCAATGCTTGATCTTGGCGATAGTATGTGTGGCTGTGCCCGGCCCCAAGCTGGTAGCGTGTCCAGCAGAGTGCGGCGCCAACGTTCGTTGCGGACGTGACGAAGAATCGGGTCGCCTGACTTTGTTAGAGGATCTGCTGCTGGAGCGGCTCACGGCTGTCGAAGCCCCGTCGTGGCGCTTGTCGTGGCCTCCCTTGTTCGTTGTAGCGCGCGCTCCCTCTTGTGCTCCTCTTGAGTCGCGCACTCAGAGGTGCGTTGAGCATTGAATCTCGCGGGGGAGAGGAAGCTGGCCAAGGTGGGTCCGAGTTGAAATGCTCGAACTCACCATCCGACTAGTCGTCGGACCCGAGTCAGTCTTATCTGGAGTTAGGACGACTCCGACTCTAGATCCAATGGAAAAACGTTCATGACGTGCCAAACTGGAATCGCTGGAGGTGCGGGTCTTGCTGCGCGGGTTGTAGATGCAGCAGCTCGCCAGAATCCGTAACGGGAGATGACAATCTCTCCCCCTCTCGGCTAACCCGCGCTGGCCTAAGCCTAGGCGAGTCGAACGCCGAAGGAGAGAGTTTGTCCCGAATGTCCGGGCGATGTGAGGACTGTCGTAGTAGATTCGTCGAAGGAGAAGGACGTCCCTGGGGCCGACTGGCGCAACGCGAGCTAGCTCCTCAGCTGGCAAGAGTCGGATCTGCTCTCCGCAGGAAAGATGGCCTGAGCTTGATCGGCGACGAAATCAAGGCTCCCGAAGGTGATGTGTCCTCCATTGGAAGAACTTGTGCCCTGACTCGTTGATCGGATCCATCGAAATCTGTTGATGAAGTAATTCGCCGGGCCCCTACCTGGCCAGCGCAAACTGCGATGCTTTGCATCGCAATAATACGATGGGGGCTACTCGGCGACTGGAAATCGGATGGATTGCGAGAGGAACACGGGAGCATATTAATACGGTTCAAGGCCTCAATGTGGAGTAATACCTACGTCATGTTAGTAGGGCTGAAACGGTCGAAATGATCGGAAAAACCCCTAAATCATTTCCATTCATATTTTGTACTCGAATCGGATCGAAACGTATGTCGAAATGGAAACGGCTTCGGAAAATTCGGAAAGCATCGGAATATGGAGTTGCCGGGCTCGGAATTCACGATATCGGTCGGACCTCCCTGAATTCCGTGGATCGGGGAAAAATTTACTCACATGTAATATCAGAGTAACTCACATAATCACTAAACTAAATAATACAGCGATTCACATTAATAACCTATCATAAGAAGCAACTCAATAATTACCACAGCATGAAACATAACGAAGATAAATCGTAACTATGTCCAAACCAATACCACACAATATATACCACCCTTGTGCCTACTGCGGAACGCAGGCAGGCAGGCGAGCGCCACGGGAGGCCAGCACAGAGGCGCGCCTAGTGGGGCGGCGGACGGGAGAGGAGCATACGGGACGAGCCGGGGCTGGTGGGGCGGCGGATGGGAGAGGGTCAGACGAGCGAGCGGCGGCATCGGGCCGGGCGGAGGCCGGCGGCCCCGGGCGGCGCGGAGGCCCGGGCGGGCGGAGACGGAGGAGGCCACAGGAGTTAGGGGCTATGCACCGCGGCAGCGAGGCCGCGGGCGGGCAGACGGGAGGAAGGCCGGCGGGTGGGGCATCGAGCGGCGGAGGTCCGCGGGTCGTGCGGACGGCTGGAGCGGAGGCCGGCGGGGCGCAGACTGTGGAACGGAGGCCAGCGGGTGGTGGGCACCGGGCGGCAGCGAGGCCGGCAGGGGTGGGGCACCGGTCAGCGGCGGGGCCCCGCTGGGCGGGCGGACGGAGCGAGGCCGACAGGGGGCGGCAGACGGACGCGGCGGTCCAAGGCGGACGGGGGAGAGACGGGACGAGCAGCCTGGCGGGACGGCGGACAGAGGAGCAGGGTGGGTGCAACGGAGCGAGGCGGTCAGATGGGAGCGGCGGCCGGCGGCGCAGAGGCTGTGACCGTGTCACTCGTGTGTCTCGCGAGGTGAGAACGGAGCCTGAGATTGAGCGGATAAGGTGAGGGGTACTTCACCTATGTTAATTTCCGAATAAATTTCCGAGATCATTGTTACGGTAAATTTCCGAATAAATATGGTAAACTTCGGAAACGGTCGGTAAACTACTAGAAATCATTTCCGATAGCACCGTTTCCGAAATCCAAAATACCGTTTTCCGGATCATTCGACCAGTACCCGAACGAAAAACGGAAACGGTCGTTTAAAAAATCCGGAAACTGGCGCTTCGTCGGTGTTCGGAAATTTACCGACACGTTTTCAGCCCGTCCACAAGTGAGGTGGTATTCCTCTGAGGTGGTTTTACGATCAATGATACTGGTCTGCCCTCAGGGGCGCCCTCCTCCCTTTATATACTAGGGGACATTGGGTACATGGTAAGGATCCCAGTTCGGATACGACCAAGGGATTTCCTTCTAGAGATAGATCCTATCCGATCTAAGGCTAATGTTTCCTTATTGTACAAGGCACAGCCTGCTGGTGCTATCTTATCTCTAATTACATGATCCTGGCCCATCCTCTATCCAGTGGCCCATGTGCTTGTTAGTGAGGTACCCGGGGCCCATGGCTCCCACAACAATGTTCCATATATTTCAGAAGTGCGAAAGCGTGATGGAATCTTCTCCAACCTTGATAGCCTTGACCCTAGAAGCATACAGCATGAGCTTTTAATGAGAAATAAGAAGACTACTATAAGGAAGGCTTGTTTGAGTAAATTCAAAAAAGCTTTCGGTGAGTAACATGTTTCTATTAAGAACAGTAGAGAATCTTGCTTCCGGTGGAAAAGAGAGGCATAGCCCACTAAAGGACGCCCGTGAATAAGAAAAGAAAGAGCAACAGCATGAAGGTGGCGTGCTCGTCGAAGCCACGTATTGCGAAGATAAGAATGAAGCCTCTGACGAGCCTCCTCGGAGCCTCTATAAAAGGAAGGGTTTGCTCAGCGGGAGGGAGACAGAGGCACACAAAGGAAGAACCTCCAGCCACAGTTCTAGCTTTCACCCTCCAGTTCTAGTAGTAGTAGTAGTCTACCTTGCTAGTAATATTAAAAGCAAGTAGTGTAATAAACTGTGTAAGGTAAGCAGTAAGCTTATTTGTATAATTTCTCGGGGTTCCTGAAAGGGAAAACCATATGTAAACTTATTTGTTTAATTATGAAGTAATTTTCTTTAAGTATTTTCTGTCTGTTTATTTCTGGAAGAGTGTTTATGCTAGGAATCTTATAGGAGAAAATCTCTTGATGTAAGTTCTCGTTTATAGCATGAGCATCTCGTATAGGCATCAGGCAGTGGCGGCTTCTAGAGAGGTGGTCCGGGTGGGCCTTGCGACCACCCTAGAATTTGGCCCAGAAGTACCTACCCAAAAAAATGGCCCACTAACTCAACAACCCAATACTGTAGCCTTGGAAAGGAAGGGAAGGAGCAGAGAAGCACCAAACCAGATCGGGGAGGCAGCCGGCACTGCCCGTGCCGTCCGCCGCGCCGTGCGTGCCCGTGCCGCCAGTCGCCGCGCCGCCCTCCCGCCCGTCACCGTCTGTTGCCGCGCCGCGACGCGCGCGCCCGTGCCCCCGGTGCCGTGGCCCGCGCCCTCGCTCGTCCGCTTCCCCTGCGCCGTCGCGCCGTCCACCTGTCGCCGAGCGCGCGCCCTCCGTGCCACCGAGTCTGCCGTGCCGCCTCGCGAGCCGCCGTCCCCGCCCGTCGTCTCTTGGATCCCCTCGGGCGGCGGCCCCATGTCTATCTGTTAGCTGTACTGTACTCGCAGGACACACACATATATAGTAAATATCAGAGAGCTTGTATTGCAGTTACTACATATATAAAACAGAGAGAACAGAGAGCAGAATAAACTAGTACTATAGTTTTGATCGGTAATCAATTATTGGCAAAATTAACTTCCTGTCTTTGGTGAGATTGAGTAGGAATTGTTTCTTTGTCTCTTAATTTGTGGTGCAAATTGCAGTGAGATATGAAAAGAAATAGAGATATTGCATCACTCTTTTGGAAACATGAAAGCAAATGCAAAGAAGAGGGCATCCTCTCAGATCCTATTGAAGAAGAAGCTCAAATTTGAAGAAGATTTAGTTCAAGGTCACATGTAGTGAAGTTATTGAATCAACAAATCAAGGAACAAGAAGCACCTCAATGTATGATGTTAATCACCTTCAATTTGGATCCAGGATAAGGCCGCCAATTGGAAGCTATGCATGTCAAAAGAACAAGATGTTGTTCGACGTGCATATATTCTGAAAGGTCCAACCAACCTTATTCACATGATTTCCCAATCAGGGAAGTATATTGGTAAAGAAGCATCACTTCAATTTTGTTTGTTCACAAGTACCATATGTGCTTGAAATATAGTGTTGCAAAAGGATGCTGGGTTTTGATGATATGCTTCTATTTGGTAGCGGAAGTAGTAATTTTGTTAAGGATGGTTGGAGAAATTGGAATAATAGCCGAAGCGCTGACAAAACATGTGGAGGTGTAGCAAAGTGCTCACAATAAGCTCAAGAGAAATACAGTCTAGCTTGTGAAAGGTGGATTCAATTGATATGTCAGTGTGCAGGTTTCAAATGAGCAAATAAAATTCGTTCAATAAGGCTAGGTTTTTGACCTATTCACTTAGATGTCTACAAGATTTTTTTGTTTTTTTTTAAACCAAGGATTGGCATTCCGTGGACATAATGAAATGAAGAATCTAATAACAGAGGGAATTTCATTGAACTTTTGAAATGGCTTGCTGAAACAATGAAGAGGTTGGACGGTAGTTTTTGAAAATGCTCCTGGAAATGCATCTTGACTTATTCTAGCATTAAAAAAGAAATCATCCAATGTTGTGCCGGTGAAACTACTAAGCGTATCATTGATGACCTTGGTGATGATTATTATCAATTCTTGCTGATGAGTGTAGTTGACATATCACATAAAGAACAACTAGCTCTTTGTTGTGTTATGTTGACAAACTTGGAAGGGTATGTGAGCGGTTCCTGGAGTAGTTCATGTAGCAAATACCACTGCTATGGCACTTAGAAAGCAATTCAAACTTTAACTTACTGATCATCACATTGACTCCTTCTCAAATCCTGGTCAAGGAATGATGGGCTAGTAACATGAAAGGAAAGATTAATGGGCTGAAAACATTGATCGATGAAAGAGTTCTCCTTGTGCCTATTACATCCATTGTTTTGCACATCAGCTCCAATTGGTTTCTTGTTTCTGTTGCCAAGAAAAATGATGATTGGTGTATGGTTTTACTCAAGTTTCTTACTTGCTGAATATTATTGGTACTCCTGTAAGTGTCATGATAATGCTTCGCGAGATGTTAGAGCTCAAAAGATTATGGAAGCACTTGATTTGGGTGAAATAGAAAGTGGGATTGGATTAAACCAAGAGATGGGATTAGTTAGGCCTGGTGATACTAGATGGGGTTCTCATTTTAAAACAATATTGCATATTATTGGTATGTACTCCACAATTTATGAGGTGCTCATAACTTTTGGAAAAGATCCCACACAAAGAGATGATTGGCCAAAAATACATGCCGTGGTTGGAGCATTTGAATCATTTGATTTTATTTTCAGTGCACATTTGATGCTTGTCATTCTTGGATATACAAATGAGTTGTCTTTGTCTTTGCAAAAGAGAGACCAAGATATTGTTAATGCAATGTCACTTGTAACTTTGGCCAAGGAAAAAATGCAAAAATTAAGATCCGATGGATGGGAGGAATTCTTTGAAGGAACTGTTGTTTCATTTTGCACTAAACATAGTATTCAAGTTCCTACCTTAGAGGGTAAATATGTGCCTCATGGAAGATCTCCACGGTTTTATCCGGACCAAACAAATGATGATCATTTTAGAAGAGAAGTGTATATTGGTGTGGTTGACAAAATAAGTCAAGAGCTTAACAGTAGATCGATGAGGTTAATATGGAGTTACTCATTTGCATGTCAGCATTAAATCCATTTAATTCATTTGCTTCTTATGATACACAAAAAGTACGCAAGCTTGCCACATTTTATCCAAAGGAATTTTCAAGTATGGATTTGATAAGACTTGAATTGCAACTAGAGAATTTTATCGATGATATGAGAAAGGATGAAAGGTTTAAAGGTCTAGAAACTCTTGCCGAACTCTCTATTAAGCTTGTTGAAACAAACAAGCATGTTCTTTATGATTTGGTTTATTTGCTTCTCAAATTAGTATTGATATTACCTGTTGCAACAGCAAGTGTTGAGAGAGTATTTTCTGCATTGAGTCTTGTGAAGAGCAAGCTGAGAAATAGTATGTGTGACAAATTATTGAATAATTATTTGATCACATTTATTGAGCAGGATATCTTCTCTTAAGTTAGTGAAGAAGACATTATAAAGAATTTTATGTCCATGAAGACTCAAAGAATAAATAAGAAGTAGTACTGTAATATTTTAATTATGTATAATATTTAACTTATCTATATTATAACTTTTGCAAATTTGAATCTAAATACTGATTTTAAGTAATTTATGATGCTATGAGATACTATCGCTATATTTGTATCGTATTTTGACTTAATTTTACATATGTATATTGAGTTTCTTATATTATAGAAGTTTGGCATGTCAAGAAGGACCACCCAATAAAAAATTCCTGAAGCCGCCACTGGCATCAGGAGAACCAGTATCGGTAGAGAAGTGTTCCCTTTGGGTGGAACTGTCTGGGGAGAAGATAAACTCTCTGTCAGAAAAAATATGGCTAGGGATATCTAAGAAAGCTGCTTCTAAAAACAAATAAGTGATAAATATAGTGAGTACCGAGTAGGATAACACAACTAATCGTCTTACACCCAGCTGTACCGGTGGTTTCGCTAGCCATAAAAGATCCTAAGAATTTAAAAGTGTTGTGAACAGATTTATATATATATATATATATATATATATATATATATATATATATATATATAGGATGGCGCATATATTTGCCATTGCATCCTTAAATTATGTTAAAGAAAAATGAACTATATGACCTATTCTATTTTTACCATTTACCACTAGGCAGTCTAATAATCAATCATTGATGATATCAGTATATTATCATCATCATATCATCTTTTAGTTTCTACTAGAATAACACGCGCAACTGTCAAAAATATTATCATTTGGATATGTTTATTTGGACTATTTTTATGTGTAGGTAGAGAAAGCTTAGTGACTTAAAAATTGAAATTAGAGCAAATAACGTAATGTTGAATAAATAAGTGTAAAATTTCTCATATATTGCACTAAGTTGAGCTAAAGAAAGCAAATGATTTGAGTTTGCTAGAGGGTGACGACAGTTTTTTTTCTGGGATGGTTATCTTTAGAAACAAACAAATGCTTTAGTCACAGCCCTGAGTACAAAAATAGGGCCTAGATAAGTTGTGTTAAAAAATGAAAACATGAAACTGATGGATACTAATTGCATTGTCTTAAATATATTGTTTAACCCTTAAATTATATCGAGGTACCTTGTACTGCATAGCATAACATACGTGGTAGTTATATGCATTAGTACTAACATTATATTATATATATTTTTTCAAAAGACATCATCTTGATGTCTCTGCTTGTCATCATACACATGAGACATCATGGATGTGCTATCCTGATTCAAACCAAAAGAGTGTTATCCTGTTTCAAACAAAAGGAGCTTTCTTCATAAGTCTTCGAGTGCGTTCGGTATAGAGTTTGGACTGAGATTTTTGACAGCACACAAAAAGATACAAATCATTAGCGTATGATTAATTAAGTATTAATTATTTTAAACTTAAAAATAGATTAACATGATTTTTAAAAAACTTTAAGATAAAAATTTTTTACAAAAAATATACCGTTTAACCGTTTGAAAAACATGCTCGTAAAAAACAGAGAAAAAGCTCAGCCGAACCACTCTACCGAGGGAAGCCTTCCTACAGAAGAGATTTATCTTCGGAAAGTTGTCTCTCAGGCTGCCTTCCTTTTGACTGAATGGGCTGAGCTTATTCTGGTATGTAAAATAAGACAAATCATTAGTGTATAATTAATTAAGTTTTAATTATTATAAACTTAAAAAATAAATTTGTTTGATTTTTTAAAGCAACTTCTATATAAAGTTTTCATATAAAACATACCGTTTAGCGGTTTAAAAAGCATACTAATAGAAACCGAGGGAGTAGTCTTGCCATTCACCCAAAAAGAACGCACTCAATTCTATATGGGGAACTGGAACATACCTTTATTATTTAATTTGTTGAATCTTTCCCTTCCTAGAACTCCACAAATATTTAGACTATTCTATGCATATAACAGCAAATCCAACGGTGAATTATTTATTTACTGTAGGATCAAATGGTCTATGTGAGTTTACTGACGTGGCCTACTATCTTTTTAGAAAAAGTTCCTGAATTAGAGAGTAAAAAATATGTTAAGTTTTTCCTAATAAATTGTAATGTTAAGTATTTTTATTCTAACTTAAGCTGTAGCTAGCATTTTAATATATAACCAATGCATTCTAAATTCTATATCATCGAATTCGCAAACATAAGTTTTATACAAATTGCTGCAGTAAAACATGAGGTATCATGTAATATACTCTAATCTGTTACTCCATTTGCATTTTCGCCAATAGAGAAACCGTACGGATCTAATCAAATAATGCGACTTTTTGGTGCCCGGATTATCTGTCCGGCGTCCGGACTAGTATTTTTTGTTCTTGAAGATAAAGATAGCGTTCGGTTTATCAGTACAGTAGTAGACTTGAAAGCAAGCTGTATCCGTATTGATAAGGGATTTGATCTGGTAAGCTCTCTGCATCCTATAGCGTGCGTTTGGGATAGCTTTTTTTCTAGATTATTCATACAGATTGTTTTTTCATTAGTGTGATAAATTGGTATTTTAAAAAATAAATTTCATAAATAGTTTAGAATAGGTGGTCTAAAAGTTTTTTGAGAAATCGTATTTTTAGTGCGTGGAGCAAATAATCTATTTTAAAAATCTAAAGAAAAAGCATAAAAGAACACGGCTGTGTTTGAGGTAGTTTTTTCTTTATATTGTTTATGTGGATTTTTTTATTAACACGATAAATTAATATAAAAAAATAAATTTTAAAAATAGTTTAGAATAGATGGTCTAATCAATACGGTAGAAAAAAGTCTTTTGAGAAATCGTATTTTTAGAGGCGTGGAGTAAATAATCCGTTTCAAAATATAAAGAAAAAGCAGGAAAAAACAAAACCCTAGTCCTAGTCAGTATAGCAAGCTGCAAAATGTCTACTATTATAAAATCGAATAGTTTTTTTTATCAGAATTTTGTCTGTCACGTATGCCGCGCCATGCCGAGTCCAAGCGGAACTGCTAGAACTGCTTGAAAGTTAGCGCCAACCTCCTCATCTCACATATGTTTATCGACCCGGCCACCTAAGCATCGTAGCTCATGTTGGTTTGGAGTTCGGACAGCCTACCGGCCCAACTGCACATCCGATGTAAGATATGGCCTGTAGAAAATTGTGAGCGTGCTTTAAAACCCGTGCTGAAACTTTAGACCTCGAAAACTCAATCTTCTTAGCCGAATTTCGTAAAAATTTTTTAGACAAAACCGGCCGAAACCCTAACGCATGCTACCTACCTTAAAATAAGCATAACTTTCGCATACGGTCTTGGAATCGAGCAAATAAGTACTCTGTAGATATCTACAGAAAATTTTACATCCGCTTCTCCCTCACTTCGTCGGGTTTGTCCGAAAAATTTATGCGAAATTCGGCCGGGAAGATTGAGCTTTCGAGGTCCGAAGTTTCAGCACGGTTTTTAAAGCACACTCACAATTTTCTACAGACCACATCTTACATCGGTTTGAGCTGCACCTTCATGAGTTTTTGCTATTCTCGAGTTCCTAGTTGAGAAAAAAATATGAAAAAAAAGAAAAAAAAGAGCGAAAAAAGAACAAAAGAAGTGGCCATTTTGCAGGCGCCCAGCAGTTCTAGTGGGGGTGCCGGTCGGACCGCCTCCCCCCACCCGGTTGGACCGGCCGTGTCTAGTACCGATAGCGTAAATGAGATAGGGTACCGATCGGACCAGTCCTTTGCTTGCGGTTAGACCAAAAATAACCTAGGGGGTCACCTGTAAAATGGCTGGCCCCGCGGCCGGCTTTTTACAGGCGGCCCCCTTGCCGCCCTCCTAAAGGGCGGTTTTTAGGCGCCTAGGGGGCTGCCTGTAAAAGTGCTGACGGCCGTTGGCCGCCCGGCCAACGGCCATCAGCCACGTCATCAAATCGCCCTCTCAGAGGGCGTTAGGAGTATATTTTTGTAATTTTTTGAAACAAAAATATAGTTTTATAAATATTTTATTAAAAAAATATAAAAATAAAAAATTCCAACTTTATATGACACCGTTTATGCAGTACAAGTATATGAGAAGACACTGATGCATCATGTCTCGTCTAAGCAATTACTTACTACTAATTCAGCGTTTATGTGAGAAAAAAAATCTTTACCATAAATATTTCTATGTAAAAATAATTATCGAACCCGCTAGAATATTCATTTCGTCTGTCGTCTGCCTCCCGCACTCGCCGCAATCGACGGCCTACATCTCTACTTACCTTCGTTCGTCCTCCAGCGTACGTCCACTTCCGTCTCAAACTCTTTTATGCTCTCGTCATCCATCTGGTTCCATCCGATTCTACAAACTCGGCCTACGTGGCCTGATTATCTCGGACTCAAGCCTATCTGGGGGCTGGGTGTTTCCATGACCAACAATAATCTTTTCATGTCATTTCGTCCGTCGTCAATTCACATTCCGCGTGAAATGTAGAAAACACAGGAAGAGTTCGGCACCAGTGCGTCGGGTTACATTGATCGCGCCATGCATGGTTTGTAATCAAGAAAGCTGCTCCTCATCTATGGCTACACGATCCGCGCTATCATTCGGGACACAAAAATTAACGCACCCTATTCTCCTCTTTATCTTGTGATCTCATCCTCTCTCTCTTGACATATCTTAGATTGTTCCCCGTAACTAACGTGATGAACTTTTTTGGGTGAGTTAATCAATTCGATCGTTCGTGAAAAAAGTTAATCAATTGGATTTGATTTTAGCATAGAAATCTCATGCATCACGCTCTCAAGCACTCTATGTTGCCCTTGTTGAGTTCTTGGGGATTTTGTATTTTCTCTCTCTTTTTTAATGAAAGGCTATGTTATCGGCCTGGCTTTGTTAAGAAAACACAAAACATGTTCAAACGGGATTTGGGAATTTGCCTCCCTTAGTAGTGGATATAAGAATCTGTTTTCTAGGAGCTTATTGCTAATGTTGAACATAATCGACCGAGATTTTTTTGTGAGTTACATCTTTCTCTATTGATCTGAAACAAAGAGATGTGTTCTTTAGAAAAATTGAAGAGAATTAGATATATATGTTTTAATTTGCAACAAGGATATAAAAAAACAGAGATCATTGAAATCAAGAATACTGGCAACTTCTCCGTATTGCGATTTTGTTCTCCATTACTGTAATTTAATTTGTGAATGTCCTGCAGCTCTTTTCTTTGTCGTCGGCCGTCGTCAGTATGAACATTGTTTGATTGCCTCAAGGCTGGTCGATTGTAACTAGCAGCTTCGTTCGGTCGAAGTACATGTCGGTAATACAGCTTAGGGTGCGTTCGGCGAGATCGGAAGAAGCGAAAGTTTTAGCGTACGTAAAACGAGACAAATTATTAGCGTATGGTTAATTAAGTTTTAATTATTATAGACTTAAAAAATAGATTCATTTGATTTTTTAAGAAACTTTTATATAAATTTTTTAAAAAAAAACGTACCGTTTAACAGTTCGAAAAATACGCATACGAAAATCAAGGAAGTTTTCTTCTCTTCCTCTCCTGCCAAACGCTATGTCCTCTATCTTGATGGCAGCTCAATCCATGCACGCAAGGCAATGATGTCATATGATCATATCAGACAGGAAACACGATAATCTCAGTGCATGCACCTCATGTCCCTTTTTTTTTTATAGAGGACAACCGGTTTCCGAATTTAGAATGGCATTGGAAGTTTGTTTAGAATTATGAATTTGTTTTTATTGTAACTTGTAACACATTAACACATTTATCGATTTTGCACGATGATTCATTGGTCGATATATTCACTAAATAAGCACATCCTCTTTCGCGTCACATTCTTACTCAGCCGTCTCACAACCACGGTCTATATCTTTTCTTGTCTCTTTTATTTTTTCTTTTCGTTACAATGCACACAGACAAATTACTAGAAAAAATAGCGTAATAAGCATAGGGATAAGGTTATCCTCAAGAAATTCCAGCTTCTGACAGTATGTTGCTGAAATTCATTATTGTCAATACCATCGACACTGTAACCGTACCTGAGATCACATTCCTTTCGCATGTTTCACACAGTTAAACCTGCAATATTACCTCTCAAACAACAGCAAAACCTATAACACAAACTTCTAAGATACAACAAAACTTCTAAGGTAGTGCTGTAATGTGTTTCTAACTGCTACTTACCTCTCGGTAGCATGTTTTTTAAAAAGCAAAACGGTGCATTTTTTGTTAAAAAAACTTTCTATATGAAACTATTTTAAAAAATCAAATAGATTTATTTTGTAAGTTTCTAATAGTATATATAATTAATCAGACGCTAATGATGTTTCTTGTTTTGCGTGCCATTTATAAGCCACGCGCATAAACAAAAGCTAACTCCACCTAAAGTTTCAAAGGTTTCGTTTGGAACTACATGTTAGACAGAGATTTTCAGCGCACGTAAAACGAGACAAGCCATTAGTGTACGATTAATTAAGTTTTCGTTATTACAAACTTTAAAAATAGATTTATTTAATTTTTTAAAACAACTTTTGTATAGAAATTTTTTTTACGAAACGCACCATTTAAAAATTTAAAAAACGTGCTAACGAAAATTAAGGGAGTAGCTCAGCCAAAGTGTCTTTTTGAATGCACCCTATGAATCGCATCTAAACATAACGAAAAACCATGGCACCACCACATCTATAGACTCCAGATCCCAAAAGATCCCAAAAGGTAGTCTAAAGTACAATTTATCCGTAAAAGTCGGAGCATACAGCCATACGACTCGCATCCGCTTTCATGGGCTTCCCTACCATTACACATGGACCGGAATCCATCCATCCGACCTATTCCGGCCCACGGAGACACACCCACGAGCGGCCCAAATTCCCTGACGGCCCACTGCCACACTCGACCACACCACACCGGAGACTTTTACTGTTACAATTTAATTTTTTTTAATTTACAAAACTAATTTTAAAATTTTTCTTTTTACAGAAATAGACTCTTACCGCCCTGGGCCAGGACAGCATTTAAAAACCGCTGTGGCCCAGGGCGGCAAATGGCCCGGCCGTGAGGGGGTGCTAACAGCGTGGGCCGCCGTTAAGCCGGGGGGACACGTGGGCTTGCCGCCGTGGCCCAGGGCGGCGAATACCTCACGGGCCCCCCGTGAGGCCGGCAGAACTTCAGGGGGCAGAATGCAAATTTGCATTCGCCGCCCTGGGGGAGGGCGGTTTTAGCCCAATCGCCGTCCTGGGGGAGGGCGGTTTTTAGCCCCTCCTATAAAATCCTTTCGCGCCGGTAACCGTGGTCATTTTTCCCTTCCGCCTCTAGCGTTCGTCCAATAGAGTTGAGGCAAAGGAAGAGCAGTACAGCGGTGAAGCCCTCGCGGATTTTTAAGCCGAACGCAGGTATTTTTTCCCTCCCTCCGTCATGTAGTCAATTTTTTAGACAAGTGTTAATTAGTACTAGACGCGTAGTGTAATACCCGACATAGTATGAAAATATTAGCGGTTTGGCATAACCATCGTTAGTGTTAAATTTATTTGACCGTACTAAAATAACATAGCGGACAGGTAGTAAATTGTAGATATTTTAGAAATAAATATGCTTCGCCATGGCCATCGTTGGTATACGTCATTTCGACACGGTAGATAAACCTAGCGTATAACTTTATTAGCACCGCTGTGTTAGTTTGTAAAATGTAGAAACGGTAATGGTTTGACTCATACCTATAACCTTTTTATGGAACGAATAGTGGTTAGTACAGATTAATAACTGTAGTGAAAATCTTTTTTGTCAACAGAAATGGCAAATAGAGTTGCATTCGCGATATATTACAGTGAAGGAAATGTCAGGGAAGGACAATATAGGGTAGATTTATCGGAGTTCAACGTAGCACAAAAGGGAATTATAGCTCCAGCTGAGAGAAGTTTTCCTGGAGTTTACAATTGGTTAATGAGGGGATTCGGAGTAGATCCTCAAGTAAATGCAATTACGGTGTAGCACTGGTTAGCTGGGCTGTGGAAGGTTTTTGGTGGGAATTGATGCTAATAGATTCGACGGCCAGCTAGGTATTTTTTGTGGAGAGTGCACTACAGCGAGGATGGGCACCTAGCATCCTAGTGGTAGTGCATGACAGGGTCAGTATTGACCAGGCTGGTCCAAGTACAGCAGAAGGGCCCAATGAAACAGGGGAGCAAAATGAGGCAGAAGACGAGGGTGCCGGAGAGGAAGGAGCCAAGAAGACATGGGACCGGGGGGTTTGCAGATGAAAGAGAGAGACACCCAGGTCTAGTACATGAGATGGAAATTGAAGACTCAGAACCTGAGCATGTGGAGGATGATGATTCTTCGAAGGACGATGTATACCCGGCAGAATGGGACAACGAGGACTTCTCCGGACTCGTTGTCTCAGAGGGGCACACCGTGCCATGGGAGTATCGGCAGAATGAAGTGGTGCAAGACACTAGATACGCCGAAAAAGTACAGTTGACAGAGGCTGTGAAGATGTGGGCGGTGTCACTTGGGAGGGAGTTCTGGGTATCAAAGTCTACCAGATCAGTGTACGAAGTGAAGTGTGCAAGTTCAAGCGATGGATGTCCATGGAGGATGTACGCATCCAGGAAGAAATATGATGATTATTGGTCCGTGTCAATCGTGACGGAGCACAACTACCATCTTCCGGGTGTTCAGAAGTACCATAGGAACATATCATCTGCATTCATCGCTTCAGAGCTGTATCATGCTGTTGTGGAGAATCTCCGGTTCGAGCCCAAGGCAATTATCAGGCGTATCGAGGAGAAGTACAATTACACCATTACATATGCCAAGACATGGAGGGCCAAACAGAAGATAATTAAAAGGAGATTCGGCAGTTTTGAAGCTTCGTACAATAATTTGCCTCGCCTACTGGAAACCATCTGTGCGAGGAATCCTGGCAGCTACTCCGAAATCAAAACTTTCCCATCGTTAGCAAATCCTGGACAGAGCGTCCTTCAGCGGGCCTTCCTCTCTCTGCAGGCGTGCATGTTTGCATTTCTTCATTGCAGGCCCATTCTCTGCATCGAAGACACAAGTCCAGTTTATTTCATCCCTGACCCGACGAAGGCAACGAACAAGGCAGGCCGCCGTCGGACACGGAGGATTCGCAATGATATGGACGAATCCGCGGCCGGCGTTAGCGCTAAACGTTGCAGTAGGTGTGGAGAGGATGGACATACCTACAAAACGTGCACGAAAGACACCGAGGCCCCAAGTGCAGCGGAAGTTCCTATGGAAGGATCAGGCGCTGACAGAAGGCAACCAACTGGGGAAGGCACCACTGATAGGCAGCGTCATCGCAGGCGTCCTCGTGCACGTTCGGGTTATGTTGTGTAGTATAGCCGCTGGCCTTTTAAAGGTACTTTGCTGTCTGTTAATTTTCTGACTGTAATGCACTATGTTTATTTGAGCTAATCTGTTCCGCTTCTTTTTCCTTGCAGGTATGGACTACCAGACGCTTCAGCTGCTGGATCACGCCACCGATCAGACCCATCGGTCGTTTCTCTCGGCGGTGCAGAATCTCCAGCTCAGTACCTTACGTCCTCGACCTTTTAGGCGACTCCTTCCCGTGGACCCTCGGTTCACGACTAGGTACCTACGAACGTTGTACTGTGAAGCTGTATATGTAAACTTGCTAACTTGCTTTGTTTTGACTGTCAGGTTGCGGGAGGCAGGCCTTCTGCCACTGTGTAGGCTGGTAGCAGCCGCAGTGGACCCGAATGACCCGGCGAAGAAGTGGGGTATCGACCGGTCGCTGATCACAGCTCTTGTGGACCGGTGGAGACCGAAGACGCACACCTTCCACCTCCCATGCGGTGAGATGACCCCCACGCTGCAGGACGTCAGCCTCCTCCTTAGGCTGCCTCTAGCCGGCGATTCGGTGGGCCCAGTTGACGGGCTCCAGGCGTGGCGAGACGACATTCTGCAGCGGTTCGCCCCGGTTCACCGTGCTCCGGGGCTTCCCCTCGTCGGCGAGATCTCCCCGTACACGCATGCGGGCCCCCCGCAGGCTTGGGTACTGAGCTACACGGTAAGAATGCTTTCTTGTTGTTTTATGTTCGTCCTTCAGTCCGTACTAGAATTATAGTGTCAACTTCCTTATATGTTACTGCAGTCTGATCAGCTAGACCCGGAGGCCGACGCATACTCACTACAGAGGAGCCTGGAGGCGTACCTGTTGTGGGTGTTCGGCTGGGTGATGTTCACCAACTCGCACGCCCACGCAGCCGACAAGGGCTTGATCCCTTACGCGAGGGAGATAGCCGACGCCGAGGATGGTGCTGTTCCGCAATACAGTTGGGGATCGGCGGTCCTTGCCGCCACGTACAGGGGTCTGTGCAATGGCTGCAGGAAGACCAACGCAGAAGCGGTCTTCACGAGTTGTCCACTCCTCCTACAGCTCTGGGCGGCAGAGCGGTTCGCGATCAGCCGCCCCGTGGTGGACCACAGTCAGTACGAGGCGAGCCTGTACATGGGTGTCCCACCGGAGGACTATCCGACGATGGGGACGGTGTAGTGTCGTCGTGAGGTATGTTCGGTGTTAGAACCGTCTCGGTTTTTTATGTTACTTGGACTAACGATAACTCTTTACCTGTTTGTAGCGTCGGTACGCTCACGTGCAGGTGCAGAAGTCGTACCTAGACTTCGTTATGGAGTTCGACAGGATCACGGACAACGACGTTGTCTGGGAGCCGTACAGCGACGAGGCGGTGGCGGCGCGTGCGCCGCTTGGGCTGTCGTTCCTTTGCACCAGGGATCAAGCATACTGGCTGACGATGACGCCGATGCTGTTCGACATTTCTGTCGAGCCACACTGCCCGCAGCATGTGATGCGGCAGTTCGGTATGCACCAGACCTTCGGCCAACCACAATCCTAGGCCGTACCGCAACACGTTCACAGGTATATGTGGAAATGAATATTTCGTATTATTATGCATTGTGTCACCGGTTGTGCTCTGCAGGTTAAATCGCCGTGGCCAGGCCGCCGGTAAGTTGTGGAGACCCACCGTCATCGAGTACATCAACGACTGGCTCATAGCCACGGAGGACGTCTTCACGGAGATCTACCCCCACACAGCTGACAGGTACGAGGAGTACCTTTCCTGGTACCAGCCCCGTACCAGACTACGGGTGACGTTCACTCCCGAGGCTCCACAAGCGCACGTCGCGGGGGTGCGAGACGCATACCCGACACACCGTGACCAGGACTACTTCCACGCGGTGAGTCAATGGTTTTCATACTGTTTTCAACGGTACTTACCACGCGCAACTAACCACGCATGTCCTATTGAACAGGCGGACGATGCTAGGCATGTGCCAGCGCATCGAGGCTGGCATCCCTCTCACGGAGCAGGAGCAGGCGTCCTCGTTCCGCCGGATGCGCAACACGATGCGCTCGGTCATCCGTGCTCTGACTTGTCGCCGTTCCGATGCAGCCCCGCCGATGCAGATACATATGCAAGGTCCCCATGGTGAAGGGACATCGGCAGGAGCGGCGGGTTCTGCAGGGGCCAGTACGTCATGGGGAACAGGTCCTTCCGGTACCGCCGGAGGATCGAGGACGGCAGGCTCCACGATCGGGCGAGATTTGTCAGGTACGTCAGGTTCGAACATATTCTCCATAACTAACTGCACTTTTTATTCGGCTGACGCGAACTTTTCTTTACCAGCCCCACGCGGCGGATCTCACCACCACCTGGGGGACACTGGGCGGGGATCTGCCCGGAGCACCTCTGATTGGATCTCTGCCGAGGACGACCTCGTTCCGGAGCAGGACGTGATCGGGTCGTCATAACTCGGAGGTGCACCGGACACACAGCCGCACGACGCCGGTGCTTTCCCTACTGCTCAGGCGGTCCGAGCCACCCGTGGGGTAGCGGCGGACCGCTTGACATACTCGCGCGGGCACGTGCGAGCGCAGCCTAGGAGGACGAGGAGGCGTACGGACTAGGGGCTATTGTTGTAGTTATTTATTTATAGGTCTCGCATAACTTGTAAGGCATGAACTTGCCCATTATGTGTAAGACTTAGTGTATGCAAATTATGTTGTTAATTATATTAATGTTGTGTTGTTAGAAGTAATCCCATCTCTTCAGTGTTTTTTTAATTATATTGACACTAATATGTGTGTTATCTGAAGTTATCTTTATGCGAATGCCATCCCGCCTGCCTGCGCCTGCCGGCCTTTCCGCTCGCAAGTTAGAGTACCTTAGGGATCGGACCGTCTGCATATGGATCGGACCGTCTGCATATGGATCGGACCGTTGCCCCCACCCGGATCGGACCGTTCGCCGTCATATCGGATCGTCCGACAACAAAGATCGGACCGTCCGACAACCAAAGATCGGACCGTCCGCATTATGATCGGACCGTCCGATTTCTTTAAATTTGGTAATTTGCAAATGGCTGCAGGGGCCTGAATGCAAAAAAGCATTCGCCGCCGTGCGGCGAATGCATTTTTCGTTCGGCCCTCTGGAGCCATTCGCCGCCGTGGCCCAGGGCAGCAATGCCACGTGGCCCTCGGCCCGCTGACGCCGTGGGCCGCCGTCACGGACTGGTGACACCGTCGTGGGCCCCAGCCATTTGCCGCCTTGAGCCACGGTGGTTTTTACATGCCGCCCTGCCCCACGGCGACAAGAGGCTATTTCTGTAAAAAGGAAAATTTTAAAATTAGTTTTATAAATTAAAAAAAATTAAATTAGTAACAGTAAAAAGTCCCACACCGGATCTCTCCAAATTTCTCGTCGTTGTTTCGAACGCACGCGACGACGCACGTCACCGCACTCGCCCTCTTCGCTCTCCTCCCGCTCCGCCTGCCGGCCCACCCACCCCGCCACCAAACCCAACCGCCGCGGCCGCAGTGCGACGCGGCAGGCGGTTGCCGCCGAGAGGGAGCTGCGGTTTGTACGGGGAGAGGAGAGGAGAGGGGATGAGCGGGGCGGCGCTGTGCGCAGCGCTGACGGAGCTGGGGTTCGACGGGGAGGACCCGCTGGACGCGGACGCGCTCGAGTGGCCGTTCCAGTACGAGGAGGCGCGCCCGCTCCTCGCCTGGATCTGTTCCTGCCTCCGCCCCTCCAACGTCCTCTCCCCCTCCCACCTCGCGCAGTGAGTACTGAATCCCCCAACCACCATCGATCGCTCTCGAGAAACCTTTTTTTTTTTTTTCTGTTTTTAGGGTCTCGATTTGGCGGTTGTTGCTGCTGCTTAGGCTGAACGAGCTGGAATGTGCGTGATGCTTCTGCTAGTAGGCGTCCAGAGCGATGTTGAAGCGCGATATCGGGGTATGGTGGTGTTGCTGGTCGCGAGATTTGGGGAGCTGGAGACGATTTGCTCGGGGCACTAGGGTTCTAGATGTGGTTACGCGCTAACATGGGAAATTTTTGGGGATTAGTGAGAAATGTCAGGTTTAAATAGTGGTTTTGGAGGATTTTGCTGTAGATTTTGGTCTCAGACATGCAGTTTGATTAAGCTGGCCAGTTGGATTTGGTGTTTGGTATCTGGGTAAGTTCATTGGTAGCTGCATTTTTGCTTGTTGGCGTGTTTGATTTTGAGTACAGGATGACTTGGTGGTTCTCTGAGGAGTGTTCAATTGGACAGTATACCATTTGGAATAGAATGAACTGGATTGTAGACATGTGACATATGGCAATGCCATGTCCAAATTCTACTGGCATTTCCTTTTTCCTGGCAGAGTGGAACTTTAGAACTGACCTACGCCATTTAGAGCTTTGCTGATAGTGTATCTTGTTATTGTGTTTTTTATTCATGGCAACTTCATTCAATCTACGACTAAGGTTTTTTTAGGCTTCCTGAATTTTACAAATTCCTTCTGAATTGACATCTTAAACACATAGCAGTACTACTCAACATCCTGCAGAAATATTGGCAAAGTTTATCAAATCATCTGTGGTACTATTGTGTTAAAAAAAACTTGGTTTTTACTATATCACCACCATGGTGTGATGCTTCTAAATTTACAATTTCACTCGCACCTGTATTTGCATTGTGTAATCATGGATGTACCAGGACAATGCGCCAATGTTTATCGTCATATTTTAAATTAGCAAACATATTTGCATAGGTCACTTCTAAAGCTTGCCCTGCTTCTTTTTCTTGAGTTATTTGCACATGACAAAATAGGTTTTGCTTTGCAGGTATGAGCAACTTGTGGAAGAGGGAAGGCTGCTAGAGGTATATTCACTGAGACCTTTGCAACGTCTAATTTGTGGTCTTTAACAATATAAGATGTTGTGGAGCTACTCCTATAATTGATTGTGCAAGCATTGTTCCAACCTCCAAATGCTGGATGCCTCTAGGACAGGAGTTGCAGTTTGTGATCAACTAAAATATTAAAAAGTCTCCTAAATTTTCTGGCAAAAGATCAGATATTTGTCAGTATTCAATGATTGTCATAGGATGCTCGACCTCAACGAACTGTTCCCATCCACGATCTAGGACCCTGCTTGCAAACTAAAAAGTCAAAACTGGGTTCTTGTTCTTTACATTATTATCATCCTTATATATTACATAAGTTGCTAGCTATCCTGCCAAAGTTTTAGCATTATCCCACTTGTGTTTTAAACACCTATATCTCCGTGTTTCTGCAAAACCTGAAAACCCATCCTATTCCTGGTATTATTTTCTCAGGGTGAGGATTTGGACTCTGCTTTTGATAGTATTTCAGCCTTTTCAAGCAAGAAAGACAATCAAGAGGCTGTATTTGGATCAGAAGAAACAATCCTTGATATCCGGTATGTTTCTGAGTTCAATCTTATAAAATTTAAAGTGGAAATTGGCATCGTCATTGAGTAATTGCTACATTTACATTGATTCTTGGGTCCAAATCCTAGGGCCCATTTAGGGGGAAAAAACAAACCCTTCGTGCTTTCAGAAGTTTTATTGTGATGATTTAACTAGTATAAAACATGGAAATCTGAAAAACAACACACGGTAAAGCAAGTAATTAGCTATTCCAAAAAAAAAGGAAAGTAGCCAGGTAACACAGACCGTGAAGGTCCATGGCTTTAAAACTATAAAATTTCGAGGCCTTATTATATCTTTGTGTCTATGTCAAGATAGTATCTGTAGTTTTGGTTTAAAGTTCCTGTGCTGACCAAGGTTGCTGCCATGTGCTAGCTAGGTAAGTTACCAATTGGACATTAGATGTGCTTTTCCTGACAAGGTTTCCATTATTTTATTGATGCAGGGAAGCAAAACTAGCATACAGAGCCGAAGTTTTTGAATTACAGAAGCAGCTTGCACGGCAACAAGCACAGTTTGATTTGCTTGCAGGGCAAGCTTCTACTCTTATCCAAGGCAGACGGGCACGAGTAACTGCCATGTCTGCAGTTAGTGGGCAACTTATATCTTTGGATGAACAACTTTCTTCTAGGAACTTAGAGGTATATTTAACTATGTTGCATCTTACAGATTTCTTTTCAACAATCTCTATGATTTTGGCCTCTTATAGGGTATCTCCTTAAAAATATTAAACATGGAAATTCTATCTCAACCATATGCTTTGTTCACCATGATACATTTCCTAACAATGGCATATGTTTATTTATCGAATGAGATAACTGGAGTTACTTTCATGAGGAAATTGTTCAATTAATACGATTCATTATCTTTTCTAACTTTCAGATGAATGCAGTTCTCGGAAGAATCGCTGCTACTACCCAGGAATTGGCCCATTATCATTCAGGAGATGGTATGCTCTACTTATAGATAATGTTTCTGTTTGTTTGGCCTATTCTTCACAAAACTATAGGGAGTACCCTACTAGTATAATTATATTAAGATATACTCCCTCCGTTTTTTTAATAGATGACTCTGTTGACTTTTGGACATACGTTTGACCATTCGTCTTATTAAAAAAATTACGTAATTATGATTTATTTTGTTATGACTTGTTTAATCATTAAAGGTACTTTAAGCATGACTTATATTTTTGCACATTTACACAATTTTTTAATACATCGAATGGTCAAACATATGCCCAAAAGTCAACAGCTGTCATCTATTAAAAAATAGAGGTAGTACATAAAGTACATATATGGAGGGCTCTCCAGGACTCCAATATCAAGGCAATCTTTTTATGCATGCAACTTCAGAAAGAATAATGCACTCACTGATGACTTACAAATCATCAGACAAGAAGAGTAGAGAAAAACTGTAGTAATCAGAATGGAATCCTCTCATTGTGGGCTGTTCCTAAGAGTCTTAAATCTTAAAACCAAGTAACCAACCCAAACAGCTGTTAACATCCCATTTTTTCTTAGAACTCTTTTACATTTTTAATATCTTAATACGAACACATATATGAACATTGTGTTTTATCCAATAAGACTCCTCTATTGCTCATTCATAATTCATATGTGCAGATGAAAGTATATACTTAGCATATTCAGACTTCCACCCTTATGTTGTTGGAGACTTGGCTTGTACAAAGGAGCTTAACCGGTGGTTCTCGAAGCAGTTTGAGAAGGTAGGTTCTCCGTGGCTATCATGTTATTCTCAGCTTATTTATTTTATTTAATACTTATTCTGCTTTCAGGGTCCATTTCGACTTGTTGCTGAGGAAGGAAAGTCCAAATGTTCCTGGGTTAGCCTTGATGACATCACCAATGGCTTGATAAGAGGTAGATACCTGTTGTGGTAAATTTTGCTCCCTCCGTCCCAAAATAACTTCATCTTTAGTCCATCTCATTTGTCCCCAAAGACGTCATCTTTAGAGCAATTAATGCATTGGAGTTTGTGAAAGTGGGGAATAAATGCATTGGAGTTTGATAAAGTAGGAGATAAATGAATTAGAGTTTGTTAAAGTAGGGGACATGTGCATTGGACTTTGCTAAAGTAGAGGGCATTTTAGTCTTCTACTCCCTCCGTCTCAAAATAAAAAAAAACTAGTACTGGATGTGACACATCCTAGTACTACGAATCTGGACAGAGGGCTGTCCAGATTCGTAGTACTAGGATGTGTCACATCCAGTACTAGATTTTTTTATTTTGAGACAGAAGGAGTAGCTTTTTATTGGTATGGGCTAAAAGTGCACTCTTTTTGGGACGGAATTACTTATATTGTTTAAAGAGGGTAACTCTGATCCTGGATAAGTACAATAGTGCTTTGAATGAACTAGTTACGAAAACCACATTGCTATTATGCAGGAGATTCTGAAAAATCACATCATCACCAGCGTGTGGCTGAATTGCAACGACTTCGTTCAATGTAAAGTCCATCATCACCTTGATTAATCCCTTATCTTGACCTTTCTGTTTGAACACATCATAATTGCTAATGTTTCATGCAATCTTGTTGTATGACGCCTATTGAGATAGTCAACTGAATTCAACTTTCTTCCTTTGGCACCTCTTTTTGCATCGGTCTGCTAAGTTATTTTTATATTTTATATAGCTTTCGCAATTCTATCATCTTCTATGTCTACAATTTGCTTTACATCTTTGTGATTTGTTAAGCTGTTCCTGACCTTGGATTCTGGACTTTAATTTGGGAACAGATTTGCTACAAGTGAAAGGCAGTGGATTGAAGCACAAGTTGAAAATGCTAAACAACAGGCCATACTCTCGATTTTAAAATCACAAGTATCATCCGACGAGGCTCATATACATAGGGATATCCATTCTCTTAGGTATACATTACGTTAGTATTCATCACTATTATTTACCAGTTTTCAGCTTTGTTCCATTTACATAACTGTGACAACATAGCTGAAGCTAAGAAAAATCTAAGGTCAATTATCTTTTTTATATCTTATTCCTTTTAGGAGAAAAGGTTCTGAGCTGCTGGAGAACTCGACTCTTCTCAAAAGTCCAGGCTTCTTGTATCTGAGGTATGCATTCTCATGTAGAGGCACAGCCTTATCTTCCAAAATAAATTATGTTCCCTACTCCCTAGTTACAAAGTTGGC